>CM068836.1:18158924-18578924 GCA_028554795.2 Sinohyriopsis cumingii
TATTTGTTATCGTCTTTCTTTGCTTGTCAATAAGCATCTTTTTATACGGTGATGATGTTAAGTTCATGGCTACTTCTGCCGTTTGCTTTCTTGTGCGCTGACTGGATATTCTAGGCTTTGGCGTAAGTTTAAGCAGTATGTTCATAAATGTTGAATCGTCTGCATTTTTGCATTAATCATGAGATACTCCCAAGTTAGCACTTTCCGTACTTCCAGCAAAAATAGCTTTGTCAAACATTTTCCGATTGCCTGTCTCCTCGACGGCAATGGCGGAGTGATGTGTTTGTTGATTATCAGGTGACTGAGTATAAATTGTATTTGTCTGTCTCTGGATTACCCGACCCATCCACAGTGGATGTAGATCTACCAGTTAGCAGAAATTCGACCGTTCTGCTTGGTTCAGTCAATGTTTCTGCATTGTCAGAAGTGATCATAACGTAACTAAGCGACTGATCATCAACTGACCTATTTCCCTCATTCGATGTTTATGTATCGCCTGCCCCACCTGCAATAACTATAGGAATACCAACTAATTGTTTTTCAGCTGTCTTGTCCTCTTGAACAGATGTTTCTGCATCACCCGACCCCACTGATATGACTATGCAGCCAGTAACCAACAGGTGATCAGCTGTATTATTTGATTCAATCAGTTGTGATGACATAGGTAGTGCTTGTCGACACGCATTAGGCCTATCTGATACTGGCTAAAGTTCATCAGTTACCACAGAAGGAGCGAAATCGTCATCTGTGAACTTATTTGGATTAAAAGGCCAAAGTCCACAGGCTTCAAAACCAGTGACAGCTTTCTTTAAACTGGCAGATCGGTTATATGCTGCAGATTTCTTTTAGCAACTTCAAATGCACTTATTCGTCTTCCTGGATTGCTTGTCATGCAGTTTCCAGACTCCAAATTGAAAGCACTATTTAATGCCTTGAAAATGTGACATCAAGAGGCTGGAGCTGATGTGTGCAATGGGGAGGAAAGGTTATCAACACAATCCCTTTCTCGCGTGCATAGAGAACAGCTTCCAAGGTTGTATAGCTATGGTGCCCATCAAGAAGAAGAATGTGTGGAGAGTCCTTCGTACATTTCACAAAACAAGTGAAATGTTCCAGCCATTGCAAGAAAATATGACTGCCTGTCCACCCACTTCGGCTACACAAGCTCAGTGCTCCGGCTGGTGCGCCATTCATCAGCGATGGAACCCTTCGTTTACGTGGGTAGATAAATGCTGGCGGTGCAAAGGTACCGGCCGCATTCATGGCACATATTACACTAATAGTTTGACCACGTTCACCGCTTGTAACTTTACCAACTGATCTAACACCTTTTGATGCAATGATGTTTACTGGCTTGTGGACAGTACTAATGCAACCGGTGTCAGCAGAACCGTGGGCTTTAACCGGCCACCGGCCACAGGTAGTCAGCTTTTACCAAGTATATAAGGAATCTCTTGACGCAACACTTGTTGATGGTCTCAGAATATTGAATGTTTCATCCATGTTTAACCGGTGGCCGGTTAAAGCCCACGGTTCTGATGACACTGGTTGCCTCTGGAACTCTAATGGCTAGCTTTGGATGCCTTTCATAAAGCCTTTCAGCTAATCAGTACCTGCTGCATTGCCTTGAAATGGATTAGTTAAAAAGTGTACAACATTTAAACAGTTATGGGACAACACGCCCCCTGTAAGGGGCGTTTTGCCCCTATCGTACAGCATTGACAATTCAACGATAGGCAGAATTCTGCTTTTTCTTCTTCGTATTTCTCCATTTCTTTATCCATCTCCTAAATTTTCCCAACATTAGTTTCTTTTGTGTTCCGACTCAGGAATCCAGTCTGGATGACCTATCGCTCTACATTTCTCCTGGACATTCATCCAGTTTTTGTTCATTCTCTCAAATGCTTCTTTTTCTTTCTGTTCTCTTGTTCTTTCCTATCTTTTGCCCATGTGTCTTTAACGTTCTTGACTTCTTTTTCCAAGACCCTTTTCATAATTTCTTCTGCTTTATGGACTTGGTCCCGTCCCTTTTGACAAAAGCCCACTCTGTCAAATTGAAGATACCATCCAAAAAACACCTGACTTTGATAACAATTTCAAGAGACTGCTTCAATGTTCCGACTCTTACATATTCAGGCGAGATGAAACCTCTCAACTTCTTTACCTCTTCTTCTATCATCCCTTCAATGTTCTCCCTGGCTATTTTCAGATTGTTTGCAAAGTCCAAGCTGCCTGGGAACTTCCATTCTCTTTCAAGTCTTTCCACTACATACTCCGGATCTATCATCCAATACCAACTCTCCTTCAACTGGTTAAACAAGTCAGATACTGCTACCATCTTCTTTTCGCTTATTCCGTAGAATGGCGCGAATGACGGGCCCTTTTTACATTTATATCTAAAGCACGGACGTGAAGGAAAACATCCCCTACTTTTGTCTTCTCATATTATCTACTTTTCACACAAAGGTAATGAGACAAAAAACTAACCACATTATATACTATCCACTCATGCAGAGATGCCAAATCAAACCCCAAAATCTACCATGCACACACGCCAAGAAGCAGAAACAAACACACCATTTACTATCCACACACACACAGATGCCAAATTAAACACAAAATATACTATCCACACACGCGGAGAAGTCAAATCAAACCCAAACTATACTATCCACACACGGGGAGAAGCCAAATTAAACCCTAACTATACTATTCACACACACCGGGAAGCAAAAACAAAACCCAATTATACTATTAATACAAAAGGAAAGTTAAACAACCACACACTCTACTATCCACACAAACCTACTTGAGCGCTTACAAACCCCAATAATCTACTATCCACACATGGAGAAGCAGAAACATAACCATAATATACTATCCACACACGCTGAGAAGCCAAACCATAACCACAATCTACTATCCACACACGCCGAAAAGCCAAAACATAACCACAATCTAATATCCACACACGAGAAGAAGGCAAATCAAACCCAAAATTTACTATTCACACATGTCAAGAAGCAGAAACAAACCCACCATTTACTATCCACACACGCAGAGATGCCAAATCAAACCCCAAAATTTACCATCCACACACTGGAGAAACTAACAACATAACCACAATCTACTATCCACACACGCTGAGAAGCAGAAACATAACCATAATATACTGTCCACACACGCTGAGAAGCCAAACCATAACCACAATCTACTATCCACACAATCTCAAAATATCCCATCCAATTCATTTTACAAAATATGAATTTGTTACCACCACCCCGCCAACTAATATTAAAGGTTAAAGTCAGGTTGCATTTTCTTTATAAACATTTCTTGTTTCATCATAATTTGTAATATTTCGTCTACACTGTAATTAAACAGCATTTGTTTTTTTTATTGTTTCAGGAAACAAGTACATTGTTGTGTACACCGAGTATTTAACCAAGTGGGTAGATGCTGAGGCAGTGCCTAACAAAAATGCTGTAACTATAGTTAACAGCTTGGTTAAATTCGTATGCATCCACGGAATTCCGGACACTTTAATAACGGACCAGGGCAGAGAATTCTGTAATTAACTGAACAAGTTATTTTGTGAGAAAATGGGAATAAATCACAAAGTTGCGTCTCCATACCACCCACAAACTGGAGGTCAAACGGAACGTTTCAACCGTACTCTTTCTAACATGCTCGTCAGCTTTGTGAACAAAACCTGCGACGACTGGGACTCGAAGTTGCCATATGTGCTATTTGCATATAGAACAGCAGAGCACAGTACTACGAAAAAAGATCAATTTTTTCTGGTATATGGTAGAAAAGCCAGGTGTCCTGTCGAGTTACAGTTGCCAACAACATCTAGCATGCAAGATGACTTAAACAACCAAGAAAACTTAAACAAAAGAGTAAACATGTTTTTGAAATTAATAGAATGTCGGCAGTATGCAGCAGAAAATATAAAGAAAGAGCAGAAAAAACAGAAAATGTATTATGAGTCTACAATCAAACCGTCTCAGTTTAAAGTGGGCGTGCAAGTTTTGCTTCATAACACTCGAAAGCTTACAAGAAAAGGTGGAAAACTAAATCCGTTATGGTGTGGACCTTACACGATTCAAAAAGTGTTAAAATCCGGCTGTTATAGACTGAATGGTCAAAGTGTAGCTGTAAACGGATGCAGACTAAAGGAGTACTAATTTAAAAATGAAACAAATCAAGACACTGACCAGCGCGGTTCTAACATGGCATATAGTGGCGAGAAGAAAATGAAAAGTAACAATTCCACAAAATATGGAAGGAATGATTATATCGACATAAAGCAAATTTATGTCAAGGGCAGTGAACAGAATGTCGTGAGTAATGACAGAAGTACTATAACTGATTCACCTATATTACCAAATGAAACATCATCTCCTAAGAAAGATGAACATCAAAATGATGGGTATTGTAGTGAAAAGGTGAACACAACGCGTAGCGCTGGAAAACGCAAAAGGAAACCTGAAGTAACCATTAAAGACCATCAAGAGTACTCTAAACTAAAGTCGAAAATAAGTGGCCAGAAAAATCCAGACGATGAAACTTTCCTACCTCCAAAGAAAAGGAAAAGATCTAGAGGTGATTGGAATGAATATGAGGCAAATGATGTTAGAATTCTTCACGTTTGGGGCTCAAACAAGCATTGTTTTTGACCCACCCAGTAAAAATTGGCAGAAGGAAAAGTCAAGATTTTTGGTCTTAACGTTAAGAACTATCACAAGCCAGTTCCTACCAGACATGTGAGCATCAATGCAAGTTCAGTAAAACATGCGCAGATGAGAGGTGACGGTAATTGCTTGTTCCGCACTTTTATCTACATCATTTTTGGAGTTCAGACCTATTATGCTGAGATCAGACAGAACGTTATAGAATACATGACAAAGAACAGCAGAACATATGAACAATACACTAATAAAATTTTAACACAATATTTAAATCAAACACAGATGTGGGAAGACGGAAAATGGGGTACGGATGTGGAAATAAGAGCTGTTGCAAGTATGTTAAACACGAACGTTTACGTGTATTGCACGTACAGTACAGAACATAATTGTTCTTGGAACAAGTATACTCCAATTAATTCTACCTCAGAGAGTAGCATGTACATATTACACCGGAATGACCATTATGAGCCAGTATTAGATGTTGAAGACTGCGAATTCCAAAACCTCTTCAGCAGACCACCTTACGTTCCTATACGCAAAAATGTTCCGGAGAAATACTGGATATATGTCTCTGCCGAAACACTCGTAGCTGCTCTTGTCAACAACTATAATGATGAAAAAATACTTCAAGAAATGAGAGAATGCCCGGATACTGTCTATGTACAGAAATATAAGGATGCGCACTACAAAATTCCAGGAACCGAAGATGCCGTGAAGGAATGTGACCCTAACGTTTTTAATCTGCTATGTGACCATGAGAACTTTCTTGACTTACTGTTTTGATTGTCAGCTTTTCAACAGATGTGAAAGGCAGGACACCAAATGCTGAAGTTTTGTCAGAAGTGACCAATAAAATAAAACAATTGCATACATAATCACATTTATAAATCCTGAGCAATTTGCAACTGTTCAGGCCATTGCCTTGCTCTTTGTAATGACAATAATACTGTTTATTGAAGAAATATTACAGTTGAAGTTATCATTTAAATTTCGAACTTAACGTCCATTTAGGTCGATAAGTTCAAAACGCTTGCTTTTGAATTGAATTATTCACAGTTTATTTCTTAGTTTTCAGATTCCAACTTGTCTGCCAGTTTTAATACTACTATGGTGTTTTCTGTAGATGAAGCGTTTATCGAACATGTTATTTTTTGTTTGCCTGCTTCCTATGTTGTTTTTTTTTTCATTTGTCACCCAGTCCAACTAACTAGCGTACACGGTGTTTTAAAGCAATATTTCTTAACATGGGGAAATAGATGACTTTTCTATTGCTGTATTCAAGCATTCATAATATTTCTGTCAAATTATATCTCCCCCAGAGAATGGGGTGACGTAGTACTTTTGGTTTAAAATATTCATCATACCGAGACGATTTGCAGAGCACAAGTTTCAACCACGTAGGTTTAAGGTCAATATAATATTTTGATGTTAAATTGAATATAGTTCGTGACCGGTCCATATATTCCTTACGTCTCGAGGGATTTGATATTACTTGGCACAAATTTGCACAATATTGAGATTATGCTCAGAGAGCCGATTCCAGTCTTGTCGGTTCATGCTAAATGTGATATTTTGTGATCAAAGGTCCAACAGACTATATATTTGGTTTCCGCTCCATATCACCCTTACATGTTGAGGGATTTTGAACAAATAACACATAATAATAGTTTAAATGTAGCAAAAACTTAAGAGATTTTTGCTTGCTTTTTGGAAACTTGATTGCTCCCAACTATTCAATTGTATTCGTCAGAATTTAAAAGATTAATGGAATGTTCGCTATCCAAGCACAATATAATTTAATTCCAAGTGAAGGAAGCCATTTTTGGAAATCTTTTAATACAGGTAAATCGTGCTAAATTAGCGATATTTTACGGCCGCGGGTTTTAAGTTTTTCTTGTAATAAAATTAAGAAATGTATTTTTAAAATTTAAATATATATATTGTTTACATTTGGTCTAAACGTAAACTTTGTCAATTGATCTCTGCTTCTCTGTATTGTCGGCCAATAGTTACATGATAACCGTTATAAACATTGGTGTATTTATAGGGAGATAAGTTATACCCATCTATATTGATAACAATTGAAATGATTCGCATTAAAATGCATGCCATTGTAAGCTTTTAAAAATCTTGTCTATCAAGAAAGGGTCATTGGTTCTATTCCCAATCGATATGATTTTCAAAAAAAATATATAATGCATAATACATGCCGATGCATATCTGAGATTTTTATTTGGTGTAATATCATGACAAAACAGTTAGCATTATCAATTTTAAGAGTACCGGTGTGCAATTTTAAGATCGTATCAAAATGTTTTAAATGCACGTATATATAAACCGCAAGCGAAGGCGCGGTCACTTCAGATCTATACACGGCATATTAGGTCTAACAGGAGTTACATCGCCACGCCTTTTTTGTCGTATCGCTTGAATATTGTTTTGTAATTTAAAATGCAGAATGTTTATGAAAATAAAATAATATGCATTTCCCAAAAATAATTTCAAAAATACATTATAAACTAGAAAACGTTAGAACAAATTGCATATCAATACTTCAAAATTCGATTTGAAATAAATTAATAAAAGAGTGCCCTCATTGGGATTCGAACGCTTATACACATACTAAACACACAGACAGATATATATATATATATATATATATATATGGTTTTCTTCAATAATACGCTGAACCGCCTAGGCAATTGATTCATCACAAACTTTAAACTGAACGTTAATTCTTATATATATATATATATATATATATATATATATATATATATATATATATATATAACCTGCATTTTCATTTAATAAAATCCTAATTTTACCCGATTTACCTACAGTAACAAATAGACAAAGTCGTTCATTAGTATGCATCTTTAAACCGACTGTAGATGGTTTATTCATTATTCACGGGTTCTTATTTACTGTTATAATTATCCTCTGGGACGTAGCTAGTATATGATTGATGATTAGGCATGTTGAACGGCGAAGCCTCGAACTGCTAGAGGAGTGGGGTGTGTGTGGGTACGGGGCAACATTGTTACAATCTAGAGGCTCTGAGATAGCATTTCATGCATTTTGTTGAGACTTTCTGAATCTTGGTACTGTTTTAATACTGTAAAAATAAAAAGAAAACATCAAATTCTTATGAACAGACTCAATAAAATCGAGTTTGCTACTATCTTGTTCGTGTTTTTGCTTCTAATGAATACTCTTTTCCGTATGTATTGTATTATATAAATATAGATTTCATATCGGTTTCGTGAGTGAAACTTAAACCATTGAAAAAGATCGTCAAAATTCTGTGTAGGCAGCTACGCTCCTGATCATCGCTAATATACTGTTCAGTTGTTTACCTGCCCTGTTGAACCTTGCGAGTTTACCGAAGTGAAACATAGTCATTCATTTATCAGTTTGTCCAATTTGTCCAAAGCAAAGTTCAGCTATTTTGAAAATCTTCCGCATTTTGGGACATTTAAAAAAAAAAAGTATAACGGAGAGAATTACGATAGTGACAGATTAACAACATTCTATTGCACACAATTGTTTCCTTAAAAGAAAGAAAAAAAAATTAAGAAAGACACAGCTCAGTGAGTAATAAGTTGATTTCGTTTTAGAAGTGGTTCGAAAATCAACGTTGAGTTTTGATAACAGAACATTTTACCCTAAGGTCATAATTTCACCTGAACGGGTCGTTATTTAACAGGACATTAAAAAAGGGTCAGTTTTTAACGTGAAATTTTGATCACGTTGAAAAATTACCGACCGGGTCAGAATTCAACGAGGGTCAAAATGTGATACTACATCTGGGTCGTTATTTAACAGGACATTCAAAAAAGGGTCAAATTTTAACGTGAAATTTTGATCACGGTCGTTGAAAAATGACCCGGCGGGTCAGAATTCAACGAGGGTCAAAATTTAACACTACACCGCCATTCACAAGGCCTGTGTAACCTGGGCAAACTTGCTGTACAAAGACCAGTCCATTTTCTAGCGCAGGGGCGTCAGGATGGGTTGGGGGCGTTTTACCCCATGGGGACATTTTGCCCCCTTCTACCCTATGCCTTGCACTAATGTAAACAGCAAATACCCAGGAAAGTTTAGCGCACAATCACATTTTCACTACACGTGATGTCCACGTGTGATCATGATGGCTGGGAATATGGCACAAGAATCCACAGTACGTGGTTATCTTATGTTTACTGATGTGATTAGTCAGTTTTCAGCTATTATGGACAGGAGGGTGGAGTAACGGTATAATCAGGTAGTTTAAAGGACTGGTCTCACAAGGCCTGATGGTCATACGCGAAATAAATTTATGACCAGTCAATTAGGCCTTTTAAAGAATATTTTTAAAATCGAGCTGCAAAGTAGCCGTCTTGTACAGTGGAGTGTAGACTCGAGTGGAATTAGAAGTATTAGCAAGGACTTATTTTACAGGCAATATATTTCTGGAGAGTGTTTAATTTGAGCAATATTTCCAATAGGTATTAGACCGTTTCTTCTAATTAAAAAAAAAAACAACAACAAAAAATACCAAACATTCCTTGAAAGTATGATTCCAGTTACGTGCTCTGGCTCAATTTCAATCAGAGATGAAAATATTGCGCAGGAATAGACACATTAGAAAAATAATGGAATAACTACATTTTTTCGTAATATATACATTGACATTGTTTATGTCTGTAAACCAGTAACAAAAGGGTACTTCTTCAAAATCCTATTAATCAGTTCTATTTTGTTGCTAAGAAAGTGAAGTGTTCAAATTCCCAGCCAACATAAATGGAGGGCCAAGATAATACATCCATATTCAATATAACTAAGCTGAAAACATCAGTGGGCATTTTGGAGAACAATGTGGACCAGTTCTTCTTCATTATAATGGGATTGTGCCTTCTTTGTAAGTATTACTATTATTATTATTATTGATGTTGTCATTGTTGTTGTGGTTGTTTCCATGAGTTTGGGAAAGGTTTTATAATACATCATAATACTTAGTTTGAATGACAATAACTTCAACAAAAGAAAATGAACGAACAAAAGTTTAAACATAGCAATTCAGTTAATATTTGATTTCATTTTAATCAAGAATTAGTTTTGAAACATTCCCCACGAAATCGAAGCGTCGAAAAACTGATGCAATTTTAAACGGTCTCCCTAAACACAGTAATGTACAGTAATGGGCAGTAATGGGCTGTAATGGACAGTAATGGGCAGTAATGGAGATGAAAATACTGTAAGAGAAATTCCAGGAATAGAGTAAATTAATGTAACTAGTTTTGTAAGATTTATATGTAAATCTGTTATATACTTATACTCTTACAATGATCCTGTTTCATAATCTCTTCTGCTCCACGCTTCTTTCTCTTTTCTTTCTTACATCTTTTAGTACTTTCTCTCTTCAGGCTATCCTCTTTTCTTCTTGTACCTATACCCTATTGTATAATAGCTCAAAATCTAGCCGTTTGAAGCCTTTATACAGAGGACACGACTTTACGTAGAAAAAGAACTGCAATGCAAGTTGACAGGCACAAAATGTCTGCCCCAAGTTATTTTGCATTTGGTAATCCTTCTTGCTCGTATCGATTTCCAACAGAAAATGGCCATCATTTTTTTTTTAATGCAGAATATTTAATGAAACAAGAAATGAACTTTGTCGCAGATTATCAGAAATAAATACTGATTCTGATAAACTTTTATTTAACATTGAACTTTATACTGTAGCAAAAAAAAAAAAAAAAACCAAACATTTTTTTTCTATAAAAGAAATGCAGAAATTTATTATTAACAGAAAAAGATTCAGAAACATATGTTTACTTTTGGTTCCATCGCGATTGTGATTTAAAATTTTACATTCCAGACCACATGAATCACTGTCACTCTGCTTTTATCCTTCTCTTATTTTTCTCGTTTAATTATGTGTATATATGTAAACTTTCTTGACTTTTTCCAGACGTTGTGCCTGCATGTTCATTAATTATGTTTATAATGGAGTAAAACTTCTAAGCTGAAAAACTTATGTCCAGACCCATTTTAAACAGTGAAACGCCCATTGCAACTTTTCTCACATTTGTAGATGACTCACATTTATCCACATGTGCGTTCAAATTAACGTGGTCGAGAAATCCTGCTGCCGATCGACTAGTGCATACAAGAATTTTAAAAGTCTGCAGACAATCTAGGTGTACGCAGATCACGATTATTCTTCCTATTAGTCTGTACGTTTCCTGCTTATTACTCAACTTTCCACACTCTCCAAATCCTAATAAATCATAGGCTAATCTAAAATACCTTGAAAGATAAACTCATTGCGAAACATCTAAAATATCTTGAAAGATAAACTCATTGCGAAGCTCTTGCCAAAGGTTATCAGGCATTTTATTTGAGAGGCTTGACTGTAAACAAAGCAATGTGTAATTGGTCCCATATTTCACTTCCGGATCAGCATTAATGCCTCATAGAAAGGAGAATGTGTGTGTTTTGGATTTTTAAAGTAACTTTTAAATAATATTCAGTCATATGCGGCAGTTTAGAGTGATGTCTTGCACTAGGACATCATGCCGCAGACTTGTAGCATCATGTCCCACCTGACACCAATCCGACCAGTCCTAACACCAAGCTCTTAATGCTGAGCGCCAAGCAAATCAGCTGCTAGTACCATTTTTGATAACTCTTTGGTATATATTTTCACTTGAAATTTTTAAAATTTTTTTATAATCTTTCAATGTTAGAAAAATTAATAAATTTTATTTCTTCTTTCAGTTATGCAATCAGGTTTCGCGCTTATGGAGGCAGGTTCCGTCCGAAGCAAGAACGTCACCAACATTCTAATCAAGAACGTTTGTGATTTGTGTAAGTGTATGCCTTATATGTCTAATGTTGTAAAGCGCTTAGAGCTTCTAAAGATTAGGCGCTATACAAAGTCCTCATTATTATTATTATTATTAGATGAAAGAATTGGTAATTAATTTGCCTTGCATTTTGTAGTAGTATATGGGGTGAGATTAGCGACAATGGGAATTAGCATTACAGACCCCCCCCCTGGGTAAGATTAGCAACAATGGAAATTTAACATTAACCACCCTGGGTAAGATTAGCGACAATGGAAATTTAACATGGGCAAAAAACCCTGGGTAAGATTAGCGACAATGGAATTTAACATTGGAAGAAAAAGACGTTTGGGTCTGTCTAGGGACAAGGGGAATTGAACATGGGGAATAGAGTTTGGGTCTGTCTAGGGACAAGGGGAATTGAACATGGGAATAGAGTTTGGGCTTGTCTAGGGACAATGGGAATTGAACATGGGAATAGAGTATGGGCTTGTCTAGGGACAATGGGAATTGAACATAGGGAATAGAGTTTGGGTTTGTCTAGGGACAAGGGGAATTGAACATGTTAGAAAAAATTACTTTAGGGACAAGGGGAATTGAACATGGGATTTTTTTTAAAAAAAAATTTTAAAAAGGGGGTAGGCAATGGAAAGTCAATCTCTTTTCGAGAAATGTGGGTGGCCCTGAAAAGGGCATTTGGTTTCATGTTAATATTAACATAGACGGCATCTACATCTTCTTCTTAAACTCCTTCTAACTGCAGGTCCATACATAAGTACCCTCTTGAGGCATCCTTGTCTTTCTATGTAAACTCTTCTCATCCATAGACTAGTATCTGTCCTATCGACAACAGTCCACTTGGACCGGACATACATGGGTATGTCCGTCCTGAACATCATTGTTGACACAAGGGTGGAAGATTGAACGTCGGTCCACATCTTGAGGCTCCGAGAACAGGTGAGTGATTGCATTGAACTGCGCTTATTTATAGGGAGAGGAAGGATTGAAACGGATTGAGTTCATTGACCAATCCAAACACGCGTGACAAAATTCAGTCAGCCCGCATCAAATCCGAAGAGAGCAATCTGTGACGTCACGTGGTCTATATAGATTCGCTAGCGCCTGTGTGCAGTCAATCTATGCGACAGTGATTCAACATGACGGAAACTCAGAAAACGATTCACTGGGGTGCACCAGCAGTGGAGACCGCCCAAGGGAACCCGGAGTTACTTTCAGAAGAGGTACATTGGGACTTTGTGGATTTTCTTACCTCGCAAGAATTTGTTCCGGAACCTTCGTCTCATTCTTCATTACCGCAAGTGGAGAATTTTAGACAGAGACAGAAAGAAGAATTGGAGAAATTTATGCAACGACAAAAGGAAGCGGAACAAGCTTTTCTCCTACAGCAACAGCAACAGCAACAAGAAGAGGTAAGAAAAAAAACAACAAGAAGTAGCAGCAAAGAAACAAGAGGGTGAAAATCAAACATCCACGGTACTGTTGGACATTTTAGAGGAGTTAAGAAGTCTGAAACAAATGTATCAGACTTCTTTATCACGACCGAAGAGAATACGACCTTCCCGAGCTAAACACGCCAACCGTGTGACTAAGCCTATCGTACCACCCTTAGTGATTTCAACCCAATCATCATCATCAGAAGTAGGCCTCGGCCGTGGCAAAGGCTTAAGGCAGTTAAAGTTGATTGCTTAAACTCACCCCTACACCAAAAAAGGCACTTTTCAGGGCCACCCACTTCTCTCGAAAAGAGATAGCCTTTCAATTTGCCAATAACTAAAAAATCAACAAAAAAAAACAAAACATTTTACCCTTATAGTACGTGTCTGTGTATGAGTGCGTGAGTGTAGCTTATTTAAAATCAAAACTCAAAGACACTTACTTTATATAATTAATGTATTCTTTTCTCCATAGTTACAATCCAATTCACAATTCACAACAGAACACTTTATAAATTACATTCACTTCTTCTGTTTCTTTTTTTACTCTCTCTTTTTTTTCAATTTCTTCACCGTCACAGTCTTTTCCTCCTCTTCCTCCTCACTTTCTTCCATTCTTCTTTTCTTCTCCTGTTTCTATTTCTTCACCTGGCTGCTTTCTTCCTCTGAAGAATCTCTCTCTTCTTCTGAAGAATCCCTCTTTTCTTCTGACTCCTCTTGTTTCTTTTTTGGGCAATCTGGAGACCAATGTCCTTTTTCTTGACAATAATAACAGGTATCTTGACTTTTGTCCTTTCTAGCCCCTGTTTTTTTTTCTTTTTTGACTGTCTGGACACTCTGAAGACCAATGCCCTTTCTTCTGACAGATATAGCAAGTATCTTCACTTTTATCTCGAAAGGAAGGAGAGTAGTCCGTCGGCTGGTCTGAAGAGAATTTTCTAATGACCCCTCGCAAAGCTCTGATGAAACGTTCCATCTGGGTAGTCTCTTCCATCGTTGTGCTCGGTTTGAGAGTGAAATGAATAGTGAAAGGACAAGACACACACCCTTTTTATATACGCTGGTTTGCCATGACTATAAATTAGTCTATGGTGTTTAAACTTGAGTCATTTGACGTTTTGCACTCAAGATGAAACGATCCTATTCATTCGAGAAGAAAGAAGAAGAAGAAAGTAAGAGGCAGAAACGTGATCTATCGCCTCGTACCAGAGCTGAAGTCTTGGCACAAATTCATGCCAGTGATTTTGAAGAGGACATGAGTGAACCAGAATTTGAACCCTCTAAACAAAGTTCACCACCCTTAGTCAACCCTGAAAAGTACTATTCCATTCGAGAGACGGAAAAGCGCTCCTCTAGAAAATTTAGAACCACGGCTTCCACCTACACAGTGAAGTTTAAAGATTTCAAGTCCGACGTACCATTGGAGAAAGCAGAAGGGTTAACACCGAGATGTGGGATTCTTTGCTCACCTCACTCAAGCGACAATGTCAACCCAAAGAAGACGATCGCTTGACACTATCCATAGATCACGACAGCTTGAAATCCCCTGTTTGGATCGAGTTTAGCAGACCCGCAGAACTAACCCCTTCCAAAGTCATGGACAAGATTCAACACGTACAACAATCTAATGATCAGTTTGACATCACCGATGGAAAAGCCACACTGAAAATGGCCCACGTCTCTCCTCCTCAAGGGACCGGACAACGCAATAAGGTGTTATTGGTGAACGACCTTCGCAGCACCAAAAAGAGTCTCGTCCAAATTCACAATTCTCAAGACCAGATGTGTTTAGCCCGAGCCATCGTGGTGGAACGAACCTATGCCAACAAGAACGACACGGTAGAATGGAAAAGAGCCTGGAAAACTATTCAACGATCCGACCGAGCCAAACAACGAAACGAAGCAGAACTCCTGTTGCAACAAGCCGGACTGTCCAAAGACACACCCTGTGGCATTCCTGAGATGCAAAAATTGCAAGATGTCCTAGCTCCATGCTACACCTTGAAAGTGCACCCTCAAGAAATGCGCGGACCTCTGTTGTTTCGAGGCCAAAACTTTAAGGACGGAAAATACATTCATGTCTATTATCACGATGACCATTTCGATACCATTACCACTATCACCGGATTCCTGGGATACAGTTATTACTGTGAGAAATGTGACTGTGGCTATAACAATCGACAGCAACACAAACATTGCGGATGGAAATGCTCAGGATGTTTGGCCTCTCCACCCTGTCTGAGCGAAGGACAAGAAAGAGTACATTGTCCTGCTTGTCTGCGCACGTTTGTCAGCCCTGCCTGTTACCAACAACATCTGAAGATGCAAGGTTCACAGCAGAAATGTGGTTGTCAACTCCTGAGATTGTGCTCTACGTGTGGACAAGGCCTACGTACCAATAATGCCAAGACACACGTATGTTCAGGAAAAAAGGGGCCCCGAGTGGCCGAGTGGTCTAAAGCGCTCTTCGTTACGGATCACTGCCATCTCACCTCTGTCTGCGGCGGTTCGAGTCTAAGATTCAGCCAATGTGGGCATGTGAGAAAGCCTGCCAGTAGCTTCTCGTGGGTCGGTGGTTCTTTCCGGGGTTTTCCGGGTTCTTCCTCCACCATTAATACTGGCCGCCATGTATAGCCTATCGTGCTGAAAAATGGCGTTAAACCCCACAACAACAACAACAACAACAACATCAGGAAAAATAAATGTCACATTTGTCACCACATCGTGGACTTGGAACATCAATGCTACGTGCAAAAATACCAACCCCCACCAGAGAAAGAGGATGGACACAAGAAGAAAGGCAATTTCATCTTTTTCGATTTCGAATGCATGCAAGAGACTGGCATTCATGTTCCTAATTTCTGCGTGGCTCATCGAGCGTGCGAGAAGTGCATTCAAGAACCTATCTTCAGTCATTGCCCTCACTGCAGCAAGATTCCTGGAGGACGGGAAAAAATCTTTCGAGGACCGAACACGTTAGCCGATTTTGCCCAATGGGTCTTAGACCCCATTGACAAGACGTGGAGCCAAGAGGACATCGAACGTTACGGAGATTGTCAACGTCATGCCACAGTGATGGCTCACAATTTCTCCGGATACGATGGACAGTTTCTTTTGAGGTATCATACGGAACAAGGCATCGAACGTCCTAAAGTGACTTTGAACGGAGCCAAAATCATTTTCATGCAAGTGGGACAAGTGCAGTTTAAAGATTCGATGAGTTACTTGGCCATGCCTTTGAGTCGAATGCCTAAAACGTTTGGAATGACAGAAATGGCTAAAGGGTACTTTCCACACTTTTTCAATTCGGAAGCCAATCAACACGCCGTTCTACCCCATTTACCTGAGGCTCACTATTACGACCCCGACAACATGCGTACCGAACAACGAGAAGCTTTCTACGCTTGGTACCAGGCTCACGCCTCCGACCCTTTTGACTTTCAGGAAGAAATGTTAAAGTATTGTCGTTCCGACGTGGACATTTTACGCCGATGCTGTGGAAAATTTCGAGAACTGTTCATGGAACACGGAGGGGTCGATCCTTTGAAAGAAGCTTGCACCATTGCCAAAGCGTGTTCCTTAGTGTATCGACAACGATTCATGCCTGAAAACACCGTGGCTGTCATCAGCCCTCAAACGACCCACTATGTCAAACGTCAGTACTCGGTCAAAGCCCTACGTTGGTTACATTACTTGTGCGACAAGGAAGACAAATGGATTCAGCATGCCCGCAACGGAGGAGGTGAAAAGACCATCGGAACGTATTCGGTCGATGGCTGGGACTTAGAAAACCCGAAGATCGTGTACGAGTTTAACGGTTGCTTATTTCACGGATGTCCCGTCTGTTACCCTGATCGTAGCACTAAAAATCAGTTTTTTACAACGAACCATGGAAGCCTTGTACCAGGACACTTGTCAGCGACGCCTAAAGTTAGAACAGGAAGGATACCAAGTGGTGGAAATGTGGGAACACGAGTACGATCACCGTATGAAAACCGATCCTGAGTTGAAACGCCTCGTGGAAAGTTACAAGCTGATGGACCCCCTGAACCCGAGGGATAGTTTGTACGGAGGAAGGACCAATGCCACCTGTTTGCTGTACCAAGCCGACGAAGAGAAAGGAGAAGAAATCAAATACTTGGACGTGTGTTCGCTGTATCCCTACGTGTGCAAATATTGTCGCTTTCCTGTAGGGCACCTGCAATTGTTAACGGAACAGATCGACCTGAAAAACATTCGACAATACGAAGGCTTGATCAAGTGCAAAGTTTTGCCTCCCACGAACCTATACCATTCCATCTTACCTCACCATTGCCAAGGCAAACTGATGTTTCCTTTGTGCCGTACTTGTGCCGAAACGTGCAACCAAGACCAACCTTGTCAGCACAGCCAGGAAGAACGTGCCTTGACGGGAACCTGGGTCAGCGTAGAATTGTTCAAAGCTCTGGACATGTGATACCAACTGTTAGAAGTGTACGAAATTTCCCACTTTCCCAAGACACAACAATACCACAAGGGTGACCCCACGCAGAAAGGCATTTTCGCCGACTACGTGGATGCCTTTTTGAAACTGAAACAAGAGGCCAGCGGCTATCCTTCCTGGTGTCACACTTCCGAAGACGAAAAGACATTCAAAGAGAAATACTATGAACACTGAAGGAATCTCTTTAGACCACATCGAGAAAAACGAAGGCAGGAGATCGTTTGCCAAAGTGAGGTTAAATTGCTTGTGGGGTAAAATGGCACAACGACCTTGTTTACCCAAGATGGAATATTTGACAGAACCTTCCCGCTACTTCCAGATGATTCACGACAAAACCAAATACATGAAACACGTGGACGTCGTTCGCGAGGATTTGATCTTGATCAATTACGAAGAAGACCTGGACTTTGTACAAGACGACCCTTTTGGAAATGTCGTCATTGCGGCTTACGTGACAGCTCATGCTCGCTTAAAATTGTACGAAGCTTTAGAACTGTTAGGGGAACGTGTCCTGTACTTTGACACGGACAGTTGCATTTACATCCATCATCCGAGTCAACAAAACCCTGACATCGAAGGAGACCGTTTAGGAGCCTGGACAGACGAGCATCTCGACGACAAGATTCTAAGTTTCGTCAGTGGCGGTCCAAAAAATTATGGCTACGAATACCGGGACCCACAAGGAGAAGTGCACACGACGTGCAAAGTGAAAGGATTGACTCTGAATTATCGTACCAGTCGTGTGGTCAACTTTGGGGTATTGAAAGAAGCCTTGCAATCTGGAGAGGATGAACACTTTAAAGTGACCACCTATCAACCGAACAAGATTGTACGTTTACCCACTCACCACATCGTCAGTCGACCCTTGGAAAAAGTCTATCAAATCGTGTACCAGAAGCGAGTGCGACTTCCCAATCATTTCACCTTACCGTATGGACACGTCGATATAGGTCTGTATATAAAAAGGAACCCTAGGCAAGATCGATAGTTCATTGTGACTACCAAGACCAAGTGAACAAGATGAATACTTTCAGAGAAACACAAAACAAGTTTAGAAAGGCTCAATTCAAGTGTGGGGCTTCTGAAGTGGAATGCGATTGTGAGCCTTGCGACTTTTCAACCTGTGTTAGTGACAGTACCAGAAGAACCCGTCACCCAGGACAGGACTGTCGTGGACATCCCTGAAAGACCCTTTCGGGAGGACACTTGTGTGACCTTACCCCCTATAGAACTGGTCAGAACATTACCCAAAACATGTTGTACAGACACTTGTGTTTATTCCACGTTGATGGTTATCATGTGCCATTTATCCTTGTACTTAAGCCTTTGGCTTTTATGTATGTTTTGTCTTTCGTATTCATGTTTAAAACATTCAATAAACGTGTTCTGAAAAAAAAGTATATAAACTCTCGTCTTGTTTGTTTTTGTGTCACAAGTGACATTCCTAACACTATGGCTACCTCTGCGGCATCGTCTCTGACTTCCGTCAAACCCATTTGGTCATTTTTGACGACATGTTAGGAGAAGACGAAGAAGAAATCAAACTGTGGTTCACGCGCAAGGGGCATCACCGTAATGCCAGTGTCGTTTACATCACCCAAAATTTGTTTCAACAAAGTAAAACCCATCGCACCATCAGTCTCAATGCGCACTACGTGGTTTTGTTTAAAAGCCCTCGAGATAAATCGCAAGTGCAAGTCTTAGCCAAACAGTTAGGGACACCTTGGCTGAATCAGGCGTACGACGATGCCACTCAAACTCCACACACCTATTTACTCGTCGATTTGAAACCTACGACCCCCGAGGATTTGCGATTTCGTACCCACTTGTTTCACCACTGGGGCCAAGACGGAGGGCCTGTCCTGTACACGTCTCCGTCCTCGACTTAATTTCACTCCACAAAAAAATCTATAAAAACCTCAGACCCTTTTCGTCTGTCTCACACACATTTTGAACATGACGTCCCTTCAGTCGCATCTTCCCGTCAAATTGATTCGTGCCTTGTATGGCATCAGACGAGAAAAAAATCCACAAACACTACTCGTGTCTTAGAAGCTAGTCTCAAAGAAGTCTTACGATGGTTCACGGTGACGGCACATAAATTACTCCAATGAATCATTCAGACTCCTCATCAAACCAAACGCTTTTTTGATCGAAACAAAGTCGCTTTGATCCAACTGGCCGATCTCCGCATCAACACTCAAACCAAAAAACAAATCATTTTGAAACCTAGAGGGAGCGGTACTCTAGGAGGGGTCATCATTCGCTCTCTCTTAAGATGGGATCCTAATGCCCCCAAACTTCTCCCCAAGAAAAAAGTCAAACGAAGCTCCAAGAAGAAGAAAATGACCAGGTCCCCAAGGAGAACTTCTCCAGTGGCGGGACCCTCCTCTTACCAGACGCCACCCCGGTAAAAGAAAAGAAGCCCCCAGAAAAAGAAAAGTCCACAGAAGAAAACTAGTCGCAAGAGAGGCACTTCGGCCAGGACGCAACTTTACACTCGCAAACCACGACCTGCCACGGCGGTAACCGTGTCTCCGGCAGCCTCAAGTTCATCCACTTCTCCGTTGATGACACCAAGAACTGAAGAGTACTTGGAGACGTTGATCACACCAAGAACTTCTCTGTTGATGACCCCAAGAAGAACTTCCCCAGTGGCAGGACCCTCCAATTTAGTGGCAGTGGCTGCTGCTCACAAAGTACCTTCTCCCAAAATCAAAGTCCAAGAAAGATCGGGCATGTTACAAAGTTTACTGGATTTGTCCAAGCAAGAACTGGCTCGATTTAGTCCGTTGCGTACCCCTGCACGACGTGTCATGCCTGTCCTCAAATTGATACGACGTAAAGACAATCAGTGGCGACGCGTTCCAGTATAAAAAAGGTGTGTGACCAAGTAGGGTATCAGTGTTTTTTTTGGTGCTCCTGAAGACTCAAAGATGTCACCCTCCAGAATACATCCCTCTTCTAAACATCCCCAAGGAAAGAAAAGGAAAGGACTGCCTCCTCGTTTAGTCAAACATGGGGACATGTTATCTGTCCTGTCCAAAGCTTCTCCACCTCTACGAAAAAAACTCATTCAATCAGCCTCCAAAGAGGTCATCGATACCGTGTGCGAATGCTGTTTGAACGTCTTGAAAGGCACGATCCCTTTGTCCAAACACCAGAAACAATGCTTAGGCAAACATCGTCACGTTCTTCGCCAAATGGTTCAAAAGAAAATTCCCCTTCGTCAATAGAAGAAGATGTTGGTCCAACGTGGAGGCATTTTACCCCTCTTGTTAGGTCCCTTACTAAAAGGAGTCTTGGGAACCATGTTGGGAGGACTGGTGGGAGCAAGATAAAAAGGCCCTCGGAAGTCCCAAGATCTCAGAATCGACCCGTGACAACCTCATGGAAGGACGAAAACTAGCTTTAGTGCCTTACAAACGATGGATGGAATACCATCGTTGGCAAGAACAACGCACCCCGCATTTACATCCCAATCCCCATTTGAGCGAGATGTCCCAGTTACAACACGAATTGCAATCCTTGATGGATCGCCAAGATTTGTCCGAAACAGAAAAATCGCATCACCACACTCTGAAGTACACCGACATCTTAACGTACCTGGTGCAAGCGTACAACCAATCTTACCATCGAAGCATTGGACGTGCCCCGAAAAGAAGTGACTCCCGACAACGAAGTGCTGCTGTTTGAGCGCCTGTTTGGTACGTCCCTGACGAGGGCTGTCCCCAAGAAAAGTGGAGAGTTGGCCGTAGGAGATTGGGTGCGCATTGGCAAAACCAAATGCACTTTCGACAAAGGTTACTTACCTAACTGGAGGACCGAATTGTTTCGTGTCACTGGACGAGTGCATGGCCGTCATCCTACCGTCTATAAATTGGAAGACATGAACGGAGAAGTGCTCAAAGGAACGTTTTATTTGCCCGAGTTACAACGTATCACCAAAAAAGAAGACGACGTGTACGACATCGAAAGCATTCTCGAACGCAGAACCCGTAAAGTTTTTTTTTTTTTGGAAGAAGAAGAAACCCAAAAGCCCTTTTCAGGGCCACCCACATTTCTCGCAAAGAGATTGACTTTCCATTGCCTACCCCAGTAGTAAGGGGGGATGCATTAGTGTCAATGGGAATTAGCATTACAGAGACCCCTGGGACAGATTAGCGTCAAGGGAAATTCAACATGGAGAAAAATCGTGGGACAGATTAGCGTCAATGGAAATTTAACATGGAGAAAAAATCGTGGGACGGTTTAGCGTCAAAGGAATTTAAACAGGGTGGGACTTTATAGCGTCAAGGGAAATTGAACATGGGATTTTTTTTTATTATTTTTTTAAAATTTTTTTAAATTTAAATTTAAATTTAAATTTAAATTTTTTAAAAAAAGGGTAGGCAATGGAAAGGCTATCTCTTTTCGAGAAATATGGCTGGCCCTGAAAAGGGCCTTTGGGTTTATGTTAATATGCCCTTAACATAAAGGGCACCGCATTGGTCTTCTTCTTGTCCTTAGGCTGCGTCTTACTGTTGGTCCGTACATCAGCACTCTTTTCAGGCATCCTTGTCTTTCGACGTAGATCCTACGTATCCACAGGCTGGTGTTTGTCCTGTGGACAACGGTCCACTTGGATCGGACATACATGAGCATGTCCCTCCTGAACATCATGGAAGACACAAGGGTGGATGACTCAACTGTAGTCCACATCTTGAAGCGACGAGAATAGGTGAATCAATGCAGTGAACTGCGCTTATTTATAGGTACAGGAAGGATTGAAACGGATTGAATTCATTCACCAATCCGAACACGCGTTACAAAATTCAGTCAGCTCGCATCCAATCCGAAGAGAGCAGTCTGTGACGCCACGTGGTCTATATAGATTCGTTAGCGCTTGTGTGCAGTCAATCTATGCGACAGTGATTCAACATGACGGAAACTCAGAAAACGATCCATTGGGGTGCACCAGCAGGGGAGACTGCCCAAGGGAACCCGGACTTACTTTCAGAATAGGTGAATTGGGATTTTGTGGATTTTCTCTCCTCGCAAGAATTTGTTCCGGAACCTTCGTTACCTTCTTCATTACCGCAAGTGGAGAATTTTAGACAGAGACAGAAAGAAGAATTGGAGAAATTTATACAACGACAAAAGGAAGCGGAACAAGCTTTTCTCCTACAGCAACAGCAGCAAGAAGAAGAGGTAAGAAAAAAAAAACAACAGCAACAACAGCAAGAAGAAGTAGCAGCAAAGAAACAAGAGGGTGAAAATCAAACGGTCACGGTACTGTTGGACATTTTAGCGGAGTTAAGAAGTCTGAAACAAATGTATCAGACTTCTTTATTACGACCGAAGAGAATACGACCTTCCCGAGCTAAACACGTGAACCCTGTGACTAAGCCTACCGTACCACCCTTAGTGATTTCAACCCAATCATCATCATCAACATTACGCAGTCCAGAAGTAGGCCTTGGCCGTGGCAAAGGCTTAAGGCAGTTAAAGTTAATTGCTTAAACTCACCTCTACACCATAAAGAAAAAGGCCCTTTTCAGGGCCACCCACATTTCTCGAAAAGAAATACAATTTCAATTTGCCAATAACCCCCCCCCCCAAAAAAAACAACCCATTTTACCCTTATAGTAAGTGTCTTTTTGTATGAGTGCGTGAGTGTAGCTTCTTATTTTAAAATCAAAACTCAAAGACACTTACCTTCTATCATTCATTTATTCTTTTATCCATTTTTTTACAATCCAATTCACAACACAACACAACACTTTAATAAAAAGTTCATTAACTTCTTCTTTCTCCTTATTTAGTCTCTCTGTTTTTTGAATTTCTTCACAGTCTTTTCCTCATTTTCTCCCCTTCTTCTTTTCTTCTTCTCCTGTTTCTTTGCCTCTTGTAAATAGAATTGTCTTCTTTCTTCCTCTTCTTCCTCTGAAGAATCGCTCTCTTCTTCCGAAGAATCCCTCTCTTCTTCTGAAGAATCCTTCTTTTCTTCTGACTCCTCTTGTTTCTTTTTTGGGCAATCTGGAGACCAATGTCCTTTTTCTTTACAGTAATAACAGGTATCTTGACTTTTGTCTTTTTTAGTCCCTGTTTTTGTTCTTTTTTGACGGTCTGGACACTCTGAAGACCAATGCCCTTTCTTCTGACAGATATAGCAAGTATCTTCACTTTTATCTCGAAAGGAAGGAGAGTAGTCCGTCGGCTGGTCTGAAGAGAATTTTCTAATGACCCCTCGCAAAGCTCTGACGAAACGTTCCATCTGGGTAGTCTCTTCCATCGTTGTGCTCGGCCTGAGAGTGAAATGAATAGTGAAAGAACAAGACACACACCCTTTTATATACGCTAGTCTGCCATGACTATAAATTAGTCTATGGTGTTTAAACTTGAGTCATTTGACGTTTTTCACTCAAGATGAAACGATCCTATTCATTTGAGAAGAAAGAAGAAGAAAGTAAGAGGCAGAAACGTGATCTATCGCCTCGTACCAGAGCTGAAATCTTGGCACAAATTCATGCCAGTGATTTTGAAGAGGACATGAGTGAACCAGAATTGGAACCCTCTAAACCAAGTTTACCACCCTTAGTCAACCCCAAAAATTACTATTCCATTCGAGAGACGGAAAAGCGCTCCTCTAGAAAATTTAGAACCACGGCTTACACCTACACGGTGAAGTTTAAAGATTTCAAGGCCGACGTACCCTTGGAGAAAGCAGAAGGGTTCATCACCGAGATGTGGGATTCTTTGCTCACCTCACTCAAGCGACAATGTCAAGCCAAAGAAGACGATCGCTTGACACTGTCCATAGATCACGACGGTTTGAAATCCCCTGTTTGGATCGAGTTTAGCAGACCCGCAGAACTGACCCCTTCCAAAGTCATGGACAAGATTCAACACGTACAACAATCTAATGACCAGTTTGACATCACCGATGGTAAAGCCACACTGAAAATGGCTCACGTCTCTCCTCCTCAAGGGACCGGACAACGCAAAAAGATGTTATTTGTGGACGACCTTCGCAACACCAAAAAGAGTCTCGTCCTAATTCACAACCCTCAAGACCAGATGTGTTTAGCCCGTGCCATCGTGGTGGGACGAACCTATGCCAACAAGAACGACACGGCAGAATGGAAAAGAGCCTGGAAAACTATTTAACAATCCGACCGAGCCAAACAACGAAACGAAGCAGAACTCCTGTTGCAACAAGCCGGACTGTCCAAAGACACACCCTGTGGCATTCCTGAGATGCAAAAATTGCAAGATGCCCTAGCTCCACGCTACACCTTGAAAGTGCACCCTCAAGAAGTGCGCGGGCCTCTGTTGTTTCGAGGCCAAGACTTTAAGGACGGAAAATACATTCACCTTTATCATCACGATGAACATTTCGATACCATTACCAGTATCACTGGATTCCTGGGATACGGTTATTATTGTGAGAAATGTGATTATGGTTATAATAATCGAGAGCAACACAAGCATTATGGATGGAAATGCCCAGGATGTTTGGCCTCTCCACCCTGTCTGAGCGAAGAACCAGTGCCTTGTTCGACTTGTCTGCGCACGTTTGTCAGTCCTACCTGTTACCAACAACATCTGAAAACACAAGGTTCACAGAAGAAATGTGCTTGTCAACTCCTGAGATTGTGCCCTACGTGTGAACAAGTCATACGTACCAATAAGGCCAAGGCACACGTATGTCGAGGAAAGAAAAAATGTCACATTTGTCACCACATCGTGGACTTGGAACACCAATGCTACGTGCAAAAATACCAAACCCCACCAGAGAAAGAGGACGGTCACAAGAAGAAAGGCAATTTCATCTTTTTCGATTTCGAATGCATGCAAGAGATCGGCATTCACATTCCTAATTTTTGCGTGGCTCATCGAGCGTGCGAGAAGTGCATTCAAGAACCTATCTTCAGTCATTGCCCTCACTGCAGCAAGATTCCTGGAGGGCGTGAAAAAATCTTTCGGGGACCGAACACGTTAGCCGATTTTGCCCAATGGGTCTTAGACCCCATCGACAAGACGTGGAGCCAAGAGGACATCGAACGTTACGGAGAATGTCATCGTCATGCCACAGTGATGGCTCACAATTTCTCCGGATACGATGGACAGTTTCTTTTGAGATACTATACGGAACAAGGCACCGAACGTGCTAAAGTGACTTTGAACGGAGCCAAAATCATTTTCATGCAAGTGGGACAAGTACAGTTTAAAGATTCGATGAGTTACTTGGCCATGCCTTTGAGTCGAATGCCTAAAACGTTTGGAATGACAGAAATGGCTAAAGGGTACTTTCCACACTTTTTCAATACGGAAGCCAATCAACACGCCGTTCTACCCCATTTGCCCGAGGCTCACTATTACGACCCCGACAACATGCGTACCGAACAACGAGAAGCTTTCTACGCTTGGTACCAGGCTCACGCCTCGGACCCTTTCGACTTTCAGGAAGAAATGTTAAAGTATTGTCGTTCCGACGTGGACATTTTACGACGTTGCTGTGGAAAATTTCGAGAACTGTTCATGGAACACGGAGGGGTCGATCCTTTGAAAGAAGCTTGCACCATTGCCAAAGCGTGTTCCTTAGTGTACCGCCAACGATTCATGCCTGAAAAGACCGTGGCTGTCATCAGTCCTCAAACGACCCACTATGTCAAGCGTCAATACTCGGTCAAAGCCCTACGTTGGTTACATTACTTGTGCGACAAGGAAGACAAGTGGATTCAGCATGCCCGCAACGGAGGGGGTGAAAAGACCATCGGAACGTATTCGATCGATGGCTGGGACTTAGAAAACCCGAAGATCGTGTACGAGTTTAACGGTTGCTTATTTCACGGATGTCCCGTCTGTTACCCTGACCGTGACACTAAAAATCAGTTTTTACAACGAACCATGGAAGACTTGTACCAGGACACTTGTCAGCGGCGCCTAAAGTTGGAACAGCAAGGATACCAAGTGGTGGAAATGTGGGAACACGAGTACGATCACCGTATGAAAACCGATCCCGAGTTTAAACGCCTCGTGGAAAGTTACCAGTTCATGGACCCGCTGAACCCGAGGGATAGTTTGTACGGAGGAAGGACCAATGCCACCTGTTTGCTGTACCAAGCCGACGAAGAGAAAGGAGAAGAAATCAAATACTTGGACGTGTGTT
This sequence comes from Sinohyriopsis cumingii, assembly GCA_028554795.2. Classification (NCBI taxonomy): domain Eukaryota; kingdom Metazoa; phylum Mollusca; class Bivalvia; order Unionida; family Unionidae; genus Sinohyriopsis; species Sinohyriopsis cumingii. The sequence continues at coordinate 18,185,543 of CM068836.1, forward strand.
CGCTGTATCCCTACGTGTGCAAATATTGTCGCTTTCCCGTAGGGCACCCGCAATTGCTGACGGAACACATCGACCTGAAAAACATTCGACAATACGAAGGCTTGATCAAGTGCAAAGTTTTGCCTCCCACGAACCTATACCATCCCGTCTTACCTCACCATTGTCAAGGCAAACTGATGTTTCCCTTGTGCCGTACTTGTGCCGAAACGTGCAACCAAGACCAACCTTGTCAGCACACCCAGGAAGAACGTGCCTTGACGGGAACCTGGGTCAGCGTAGAATTGTTCAAAGCTCTGGACATGGGATACCAGCTGTTAGAAGTGTACGAAATTTGCCACTTTCCTAAGACACAACAATACCACAAGGGTGACCCTACTCAGAAAGGCATTTTCGCTGACTACGTGGATGCCTTTTTGAAACTGAAGCAAGAAGCCAGCGGCTATCCTTCCTGGTGTCACACTCCCGAAGACCAAAGACAATTCAAAGAGTAATACTACGAACAAGAAGGCATCACTTTAGACCACATCGAGAAAAACGAAGGCAGGCTATCGTTTGCCAAAGTGAGGTTAAATTGCTTGTGGGGTAAAATGGCACAACGACCGTGTTTACCCAAGACGGAATATTTGACAGAACCTTCCCGCTACTTCCAGATGATTCACGACAAAACCAAATACATGAAACACGTGGACGTCGTTCGCGAGGATTTGATCTTGGTCAATTACGAAGAAGATCTGGACTTTGTACAAGACGACCCTTTTGGAAATGTCATCATTGCGGCTTACGTGACAGCTCATGCTCGCTTAAAATTGTACGAAGCTTTAGAACTGTTAGAAGAACGCGTCCTGTACTTTGACACGGACAGTTGCATTTACATCCATCACCCGATTCAACATCACCCTGACATCGAAGGAGACCGTTTAGGAGCCTGGACAGACGAGCATCCCGACGACAAGATTCTAAGTTTTGTCAGTGGCGGTCCCAAAAATTACGGCTACGAATACCGGGACAAACAAGGAGAAGTGCACACGACGTGCAAAGTGAAAGGACTGACTCTGAATCATCGTACCAGTCGAGTGGTCAACTTTGGGGTATAGAAAGAAGCCTTGCAATCGGGAGAGGATGGAAACTTTAAAGTGACCACTTACCAACCGAACAAGATTGTACGTTTACCTACGCACCACATCGTCAGTCGACCCTTGGAAAAAGTTTATCAAATCGTGTACCAGAAGCGAGTTCGACTTCCCAATCATTTTACCTTACCGGATGGACACGTTGGTATTAAACATTGGTTGTAAGAGGATAGCCACCCCCCAGAAGGATGACTTCGCCACAGCAAGAATCGAGTGAGAAACCCAATGAGAACTCCAAGTTCAAACCCTACCATTTTTCAGTCTTCTTACCTGACTATTGTGATTGTGCCCATCGATTGGACACGTTTCAGAAATGGCCTACGGATAGGGAAGGATTACGTTCTTCGCATGTTTTAGCTAGAACAGGATTTGTCTACTTGGGACCTGAGTCAGGATTGGGATACGAGGTACAGTGTTTCGCTTGCGGACTGAAGTTACGAATGGATCTATGTATCTATAAAGATTCAGCTATTCTGGAACATACTCGATGGTCTCCGCACTGTCCTTACCTTTCTATGGCCTTTCCACCCATCACACTACGGTACAATGTTGACGGTACGTTAGAGACGGTGCCTTCCAGAACAGGACATAAAAAACGTAAAAAAGGAAAGATGTACAAGCTGGAGACTGCATTGCGACTAGTATAAAAAGGGGGCTATGGTCAAGATCGATAGTTCATTGTGACTACCAAGACCGAACGAACAAGATGAATACTTTCAGAGAAACACAGAACAAGTTGTTTAGAAAGGCACAATTCAAGTGTGAGGCTTCGGAAGTGGAATGCGATTGTGAGCCTTGCGATGGGTACGATGCTGTACCTTGTGACCTGAGCGATGCCGTAAAGCATCATGGGAACTTTAGTGTCCCTACCCCTATCATGGAAAGTGATGCTGTGCGTGTCAAACCTGAGGGATGCGAAAGCGATGCCGCTCGTCCTCTTGGACATTTTACTGGGTTTCGTTTTAAAGGGGAATGTTCACCTTCACGTCTACCCCCCCTACGGATGTCATCCAGCCCTGAGCAAACTCCTGTTCTTGTCACCCAACCCTCATCGAAACGAACCTGTGAAAGACGAATATTCGTTCCCTGTGCGTTTGTCGGAATACTGCGACTTTGAAAATCGTCTTCAATCGTTCAAAGGAAAATGGCCTAAGTATCTGGGAGGACCGACCCCCGAAGAATTAGCCAGAGCCGGATTTTTCTACTTGGGCGAAGGAGATAAAGTCAAGTGCTTCAGTTGCGGTGTGTCACTTCACCACATGGAACCGCAAGATTCGGCCTACGTAGAACATGCTCGATGGTCACTGAATTGTCATTACTTACCCTTAGTGGGACCGAGACATTGAAGTAACTTACCATGTCGTTGACGAAGAAGAAACCAGATTGGTTAGGAGTCAAATGTTGGACATCACCGAGACCAGTATTTAAACTTTATTTCAAAAACGATATTGAATCATTACCTAAAGAACTGCAAGAGAAGATTTACAAGGAAGTTTGGCAGGGGTTTGCCAGAGTGAAATCTCAATGGGTCACTGTAGAACTTTTGTGTCGAGAAATTCATAAGAGGAAAGTGAAAAAAGTCAACCAGTGTGTTAGATTTCTTTGGGCCAAGGGTACATTCATCCTATTATATCGCTTTAGACCGTTTACATGAAAATAGTTCAGTGACATTCTTGGACGTTACCCTGAATGGCAGTGGTCAGAAATTACTCACTATGTGGATTACTTTTGTGAATTGTACGGACTGACCTATTCATGAGTACTTTACAAGAGAACATTCGTGCTTTGCCTGTGGAATTGAGAGAAAGGATTTACCGAGAGCTGGTCAAAATACAAGTGAAATGTAAAGAACAATTGCATCCGTTACGTCGCCAGATCTTTAACCACTGGTACCTGAATGGTATAAGAGAACTGATTCGTCAGAAATTGTTTCAATGGTCAGACATTGTTCAAAACTTTGAGGTCGCTAATGATCGACATGTTCATAATTATGGTTACTTCGAGATTCACCTAGTGCAACGCATTGAGGAAGACAAGTTAAAGGATTACCAACATTTGTTACGTGGAATCTACTTAGCGGAAGAGGAAACTTCTAAACGAACTCTGACGTTTCGGTTACAGTATGCAAGATTTAGATTCCCTACTGGAGAACGAAGATCTCTGGCTAGAAAGTACGTGTATTGCATCCGAAAAAAAAGAGAATATAAAAACAGGCTGCCATGCCACGGCTTATGTCACATGTCATTGAACAGATTCCGTGGAAGGAACTCAATGACCATATTCAAACCGTGGATCATTACCATCGATTATTACAAGAACTGTATCCATTCAATTTGGGACGACAAGTGGTGTGTGTCTTAGTGACTTGTTTTCTGGGATTTCGTTTACCAGCCGATTCTTTGTGGACTCTTTACGATCAGTACTTACCACCTCAATGGCCTTAAATGGTCACGAAAAACTCGTTTTGCTCAAAGCCTTGCGTTTTCATCTGGATACTTCTCGACCTCAACAGGGAAAAAAGATTCGTCAACTTTTAGCTACCCGAGACGTGTATGACGATGTGTGTGTAGCTTGTGACTTACATCCCCATTGGACAGATGTCCGTGCCTGGAAAGAATGGGGTTTTGAGGCTTGGACCCAAGAAGTGGCTCAGTATGCACGAGAGTTGTTCAAGGAAAAAAGTTACTTTTCAACCCGTGTTAGTGACAGTGCCAGAAGAACCCGTCACCTAGGACAGGACTGTCGTGGACAGGCCTGAAAGACCCTTTCGGGAGGACACTTGTGTGACCTTACCCCCTACTATAGAACTGGTTAGAACATTACCCAAAACATGTTGTTGTACAGACACTTGTGTTTATTCCACGTTCATAGTTATCATGTGCCTTTTATTCTTGTACTTAAGCCTTTGGCTTTTATGTATTTTTGTCTTTCGTATTCATGTTTGAAAAAAACATTCAATAAACGTGTTCTGAAAAAGTATATAAACTCTTGTCTTGTTTGTTTTTCGTGTCACAAGTGACATTTCTCACACTATGGCTACCTCTGCTGTCTCTGCTCCCTCTTCCTCTACTGTCAAAGTCATCGACGAACACTTAGATCGTGCCAGTTGGGAGGCTTTGTATCTTCGCCATCCCTTTAACATGCTCATTGCTGGACCTAGCGGTTCAGGCAAAACCGAATTCGTCAAACGTTTGATCGAACATAAACATCATTTGATCGATCGACCCCCTTAACGGCTCGTGTGGTGTTACAAAGAGTGGCAATCGGCGTACAACCTCTTGCGAGAAAGTCAAGGCGATTCCATCGTGTTTGTGGAAGGCATTCCTAAAGAAGACGACGGCATCGTCTCTTACTCCCGTCAGACGCATTTGGTCATTTTTGACGACATGTTAGGAGAAGACGAAGAAGAAATTAAACTGTGGTTCACGCGCAAAGGGCATCACCGTAATGCCAGTGTCGTTTACATCACCCAAAATTTGTTTCAACAAAGTAAAGCCCATCGCACCATCAGTCTCAATGCGCATTACGTGGTCATGTTTAAAAGCCCTCGAGATAAATCGCAAGTGCAAGTCTTAGCCAAACAGTTAGGAACGCCTTGGCTGACTCAGGCCTACGACGATGCCACTCAAATACCACACGCCTATTTACTCGTCGATTTGAAACCTACCACCCCCGAGGATTTGCGATTTCGTACCCACTTGTTTCACCATTGGTGCCAAGACGGAGGGCCTGTCCTGTACATGTCTCCGTCCTCGACTTCATTTCACTTCCGATAAAAAATCTATAAAAACCTCAGGCCCTTTTCGTCTGTCTCACACAGTGTGAACATGACGTCCCTTCAGTCGCATCTTCCCGTCAAATTGATTCGTGCCTTGTATGGCATCAGTCGAGAAAAAAATCCACAAACACGAGCTCGTGTCTTAGAAGCTAGTCTCAAAGAAGTCTTACGATGGTTCACGGTGACGGCACGTCAATTACTCCAAGGAATCATTCAGATTCCTCATCAAACCAAACGCTTTTTCGATCGAAACAAAGTCGCTTTAGTCCAACTGGCCGATCCCCGCATCGACACTCAAACCAAAAAACAAATCATTTTGAAACCTGGAGGGAACGGTACTCTAGGAGGCGTCATCATTCGCTCACTCTTAAGATGGGATCCTAATGCCCCCAAAGTTATCCCCAAGAAAAAAGTCCAACGAAGCCCAAAGAAGAAAAAGACCAAGTCCCCAAGGAGAACTTCTCCAGTGGCGGGACCCTCCTCTTACCAGACACCACCCCGGAAAAAGAAAAGAAGCCCCCAGAAAAAGAAACAGAGAAAAAGTCCCCAGAAAAAGAAAGTCCACAGAAGAAAACTAGTCGTAAAAGAGGCACTTCGGCCAGGACGCAACCTTACACTCGCAAACCACGACCTGCCACGGCGGTGACTGTGTCTCCGGCAGCCTCACGTTTATCCACTTCTCCGTTGATGTCACCAGGAACTGAAGAGTACTTGGAGACGTTGATCACACCAAGAACTTCTCCGTTGATGACCCCCAAAAGAACTTCCCCAGTGGCAGGACCTTCCAATTTAGCAGCAGTGGCTGCTGCTCACAAAGTACCTTCTCCCAAAATCAAAGTCCATGAAAGATCGGGCATGTTACAAAGTTTACTGGATTTGTCCAAGCAAGAACTGGCTCGATTTAGTCCGTTGCGTACCCCTGCACGACGTGTCATGCCTGTCCTCAAACTAATACGCCGTAAAGACAATCAGTGGCGACGCGTTCCAGTATAAAAAAGGCCTGTGACCGAGTAGGGTGTCAGTGTTTTTTTGGTGCTCCTAAAGACTCAAAGATGTCACCCTCCAGAAAACCCCAAGGAAAGAAAAGGAAAGGACTGCCACCACGTTTAGCCAAACATGGGGACCTGTTATCTGTCCTGTCCAAAGCTTCTCCACCCCTACGAAAAAAACTCATTCAAACGGCCTCCAAAGAGGTCATCGATACAGTGTGCGAATGTTGTTTGCACGTTTTGAAAGGCACGATCCCTTTGTCCAAACACCAGAAACAATGCTTAGGCAAACATCGTCACGTTCTTCGGAAAATGGTTCAAAAGAAAATTCCCATTCGTCAAAAAAAGAAGATGTTGGTCCAACGTGGAGGCATTTTACCTCTCTTGTTAGGCCCCATACTGAAAGGAGTCTTGGGAACCATGTTGGGAGGACTGGTGGGAGCAAGATAAAAAGGCCCTCGGAAGTCCCAAGATCTCAGAATTCACCCCTGACAACCCCATGGAAGGACGAAAACTAGCTTTAGTGCCTTACAAACGATGGATGGAATACCATCGTTGGCAAGAACAACGCACCCCGCATTTACCTCCCAATCCCAATTTGAGCGAGATGTCCCAGTTACAACACGAATTGCAATCCTTGATGGATCGCCAAGATTTGTCCGAAACAGAAAAATCGCAAAAGTACGGTCAACTCTTGCAAAGACTGCAACTCTTTCACCAGAAAGCTTTAGACGAAACAGCTTTACCCACTCTGAAAGATTTTAAGACCTTTGAAAAGTCCAGCGCCATCATCATTACCACCACCACTACTACCATCCCCTGGGGTCACCAGAGATGCTACCCCACGAAGGCCTGAGGAAGAAGAGATGCGAGAAGTGTTTCAAACACCGTCAGCAGCTCCCATTTCGAGTAAGATTGCAGCATCCTTGTTGACCCCGTCCCCCACACCCCAACGAGAAGAAATGAAAGCTTGGGTTAAAAAGATGATGTCCACTCCTCCTTCGACAGAAGTGAAAAAGAAAGAAAGGAAACCAGAAGTGAAAAAAGAAAAGAAAACCAAAGCCATTCCATTGCCACCTCCACCTCCACCACTACGTTCGACTTCTACTCCCGTAGCCCATCGGACACGTAAATCCGTTTCCAAACCACCCTTTGGACCCACCCAAAGTAGCATCACCGAAGAGTGGGTGACTTATTAACACACCAACCAACACAAAAAATAAAAAATGGAAAAAGTCTTAGCCAGCATTTACTACGATCCCTCGCATCCTGCAGGTTACGCAGGAGTTCAAAAGTTGTATCGTGCTGCCAAAACGCGACTGAAAAGTCTCCGTTTACCTCAAGTGCAACGATGGTTACAAGAACAAGCTACCTACACTTTGCACAAACCCATTCGACGCAAGTTTGCCAGAAGTCGCACCCGAGTGGAAGGCATCGATCATCAATGGCAAGCCGATTTAGCCGATGTCTCTCATTTGGCCAGCTACAATAGTGGCTACAAATATTTGTTCTGTGTCATCGACGTCTTTTCCAAATTTGCCTGGGTTGTGCCTTTGACTTCCAAATCCAGCAGCGAGTTAGTGCGAGCCCTGCAACGGTGTTGAAACAAAGCGGTCGTCACCCTCTTCGATGGCAAACGGACAAAGGCACCGAATTTCTGAACCAAGCTTTCCAAAAGGAATTAAAGAAACTTGACATTCATTTTTTTACCACCGAGAATCCCGAAACCAAAGCCAGCATCGTGGAACGTTTTCAACGCACTTTGAAAGAACGCATGTGGAAATATTTTACGCATCACCACACTCTGAAGTACATCGACATCTTACCGCACCTGGTGCAAGCGTACAACCAATCTTACCATCGAAGCATCGGACGTGCCCCGCAAGACGTGACTCCCGACAACGAAGTGTTGGTGTTTGAGCGCCTGTTTGGTACGTCCCCGACGAGGGCTATCCCCAAGAAAAGTGGAGAGTTGTTCGTAGGAGATTGGGTACGCATTGGCAAAACCAAACGCACTTTCGACAAAGGTTACTTACCTAACTGGACGACCGAACTGTTTCGCGTCACTGGACGAGTGCATGGCCGTCATCCTACCGTCTATAAATTGGAAGACATGAACGGAGAAGTGCTCAAAGGAACGTTTTATTTGCCCGAGTTACAACGTGTCACCAAAAAAGAAGACGACGTGTACGACATCGAAAGCATTCTCGAACGCAGAACCCGTAAAGTGGGCAAACGACGTGTCAAAGAAGTCAAGTACGTTGGAAAGGATATCCACCCAGTTTCGATTCTTGGATCGACGCATCGCAAGTCATCGACTATAAAAAGAAGAAGTGACCATCATGCCCTTTCACACATCAGACTCAGCTACGTCGACCACTCCTTCTTCACCCAGTTCTTCTGTGCAAGATTTACAAAAACAACCCTTGTGGGTGTGGTGTGGAGAACGTGTGCCTAAAACGCAAATCGTCTTTTTCTGCCAAATCTTCGTGGTGTATTGTGTCATCGGGGCAGCCATTGCCAATTTGAGTTTGCAACAAGGAGACAAACAATTGTGGACCATTTTATTGAGCAGTTGCATCGGTTACCTGCTTCCCAATCCCTCCCTGAAATTCTCCTCGAACGGGAACCTTGTGTCCAGTGCCAGTGTCAGTCACCAGTCCAACCACAACCAGAACCCCATTTTGGGCGGAGACACGCCTCTGACGTCCAGTAATATCCCCTCGGACAGCCACAGAACTCTGGAATTATGAGTCACGAAAACCAATTTTACTTAACCTTACCCAGTGACAGTTCCATGGAGGTGTTTCCCCACAACACGTTGTGCTGTTACACGGCTAAATTACCTCAGGCAATCCCCTTAGATCACGAAGCCCATTGGGAAGTGGCTTTAGTAGAAATGATTCACCCGACCCAAGTCCTCAATGTCCTTCGCAATCAAAATACTTTTCATGTGGAAGTTGTTGACGTGCCATTGCAACAGGAATTGGATAAGAGACCCATACCATCTGACGTTAAAAAAACCTATAATGAGAAAACTAAAACGTTTGCCTACAACTTCTTCATTCTCCCAGGCTATTATTTCAGTGGTCAACATTTGGTCAACACCATAACTACCAAGTTTAATGGAGTGTTTGGGAAAGCTTTGGAGCATGTCAACAAAAATGTCACCATGGAGTACCACAAAGTAGCTCGTCGCTTCTCGATGAAATTTGAGCGGACTAAAATCCTGGCCATTTTATTTTGTCCTGAATTGTTTGACATGTTGGGAGGAGACATGAATATGAGAATGGCCATACTCAAGAACAACGAATTACCCATCGTTTACGACAACGATTCTTTTAGCAAGTTATTTCGTACCCCAGTAGAACTGAACCAAGGACTGAATTTGATGTTTGTGTATTCCGATGTGGTGGAGTACAACGTGGTGGGACACACCTCCGTACCGTTACTGCGTGTCATTCCTTTCAAAGTGGATTCTGCCACAGATGCTGACGAGGAAGGTGGAAACACTTACCACGTCCACCGCGAATTTGTCCATCCTCACTATTTGCCTGTCAGCAAGTCGTATTTGGACACGGTCAACATTACTATAAAAGGAGATTTGGGACAAAATATTCCATTCACCAAAGGAAAAGTCACGGTGAAACTCCATTTTCGAAAACGGTTCTCTCACGACTCGTAACTAAGTCATGTATCCAGTGTACCGAGGGGTTGCTCGACAGCGAGGACACGGTTTAGGAGACATGTTAAAATCGGCCTTTCGTTCGGTGGCCCCGGTGTTGAAACCGATGGTGACACGCGGATTGCACGCCTTGAAAGATGCGGCACTGACGCAAGGCAAAGAATTTCTCCAAAATGTCATCATCGACAAACAAAACCCTAAAGAAGCCTTCATGAGGGCAGGCAAAAATGTCTTGCTGCAAACGGGCAAAGACATTTTAGGCCGACGAGACACACCTATAAATGCCCTGCACGCTACCGAGTCAGGCATTCAGCAAGGACAAGGCAGAAAGAGACGACGAAGAAAACACCCTTTCACTAGACTTCAAGCGAGAAAGATCAAAAAAAGAAGAAGAACCGTTCGAGACTTAGACGTTTTCGATTATTGAGACACAGCAACAAAAATGATGCACCGAGAGTCTTGCGCCTGTTCCAAGACGGAACTGGATCTGTTTGCCATGCCCCCCACCATGATGACCATGCAAGAATCCCAATGGGTGGAATTTCATCCCGTCTCCTCATTGACCGATTCCGCTCCCATCGAGTTTAAAATCAAGGGACAGCCCGAAGATTACATCGATCTGAATAGCAGTTACTTGTACTTGAAAGTCCAAGTTCTAGATAAAGATAATGGTCCAGTAGAAGACAGTGAAGAAATAGCTCCCGTCAACAATTTCATGCATTCCTTGTTCAGCTCAGTGGATTTGTACTTGAATAACAAACTAGTCAGCAGCAGCATGGATACATACCCTTACCGTGCCTACCTGGAAAATCTCTTGACGTACGGAATAGATGCCAAGGATACTCATCTCAATGCCTGCGTGCTGTGGGTACCTGACGAAGCGGGCAAGTTCGACAAAACAGATGGAACCAATTCCGGCTTTGAGGCAAGAGAAAGCAAAATCTTAAACAAGAGGAGTTTAGAACTGATGGATCGTTTGCATTTGGACATGTGGTTGCAAGAGAAATATTTGCTGAACGGAGTCAATGTCCGCTTGAGACTGAATCTCAGCAGTGCCGCTTTCCATTTGCAGGCTGATCCTGCTAAGGCTCCTAAAAGCAAAATCGAAGAGGCCAAACTCTACGTACGGCACGTAGAAGTGTTACCCAAAGTGGGTAACGAAATCAGTCAAACGTTGAGCAGAACGACCGCCAAGTATCCCATACGACGTGTGGAAGTGAAAACGTTCACCATTCCCAAGGGACAGCATTCTATGATCGAAGATCATCTGTTTCAAGGACAGTTACCCAAACGTTTAATCCTTGGTATGGTCTTGAATTCAGCCTTCAACGGAGCCTTCGGTGAAAATCCTTTCAACTTTCAACAGTTTTTGGTGAAGAAAATCGAAGTCAGTCGCGATTGTAAGACCTTGTGTACCCGACCTTTCGAACCTGACTTTACTGACGAGAAGATGAATTACTTGAGATCGTACTTGTCCCTGTACGAAGCCACCGGCCAGTTAGGAACCAACACCAGTCACGGCATTGAGTACGAAGATTATGCAGGAGGCTATGCTTTGTGGGCTTTCGATTTCACTCCAGACCAAGGCAGCGACGAGGGACATTTCCACCCTATAAAATCCGGCCAGATTCGTGTGGAACTTCAGTTTGCAAAAGAACTACCAGCGACAGTGAACGTCATCCTGTATGCCGAATTCGATAATACCATAGAAATCAACAGTTTGAGAGAAGTCATTCTAGATTATTAGAAGCCATGGAAGACTGTTATCCCTCTTTACCTAGTGGAGAAAGTTTGGACATGAAATGTGAGGAGACCGTGGAAGGAGAAGAATCTCAAGACAAAGACGAAGAAGTTGTCATGATGAAGTCGAGATGGCCAGAACAAGAAGCCCATTTAGTCTCCTGTTTTGCCAAACACTTGGTGGAAAAAATGACGGAATTGATCAAGAAAAATTGTTATGGATGTCAAAACGATCATCCCAGTCAAATTCAACACGATAAATGTCTGATGTTAAGTCAAGAAGAAAAATTGGACGAGTATCTGGACGAAGCTTGGAGTCTCATCTCGAACAAAGACGTGTTGCATCAGTGGTATAAAGACTTGCGTGAACATTCTTGTCCACCATTAACCACTCAAGAGATCCATCGTATCGAAGCTCTCCTGAATCAGAGTGAGGAGACGAAAAGAAGAAACGGTTACTTGTCAGACATTTTCAAGCAAAAAGTCAGGATCGAATTGACGACTTATTATTATCTGTGAAGAAGAAAACACACAAATCAATGGATACCTGGGAACTTTATTACCTTTTGAACCACAGTTCGTATACAGCTTCTTGGAATCCTGTCGTCTGTGCTAAAGATGAACTCCCTCATCGCAAACCTAAAGACCATCAAGCTTACGTGATCAACACGGACGACAGTCATCTCCCAGGAACCCACTGGATAGCCGTCTACTTTCCTCAAGAAGGATGTGTGGAATATTTCGATTCGTACGGATTGCCCCCTTTGGAAGACGATATCATCGACTTTATGAGAAGAAATGCTCAGACCACCCGATTCAATAATGTGAAATTACAAGGCACAGATTCCTTGGTGTGTGGACAGTACTGTGTGTATTTTCTGCATCATCGCAGCCTGGGCTATTCCTTAGAACATTTAGTGACTCATTTTGATCCTCGTTCTTCTGCTAGAAACGATGTGAAAGTAGATCGATGGTTTTGTGACCATTATGCTTATCTTTTGTCTCAAGCTAGGAAACGTAGTGTCCATCAATGGCCTAATGATTTCCAACAGTGGAAATCACAACGTTGTCAGCCCTGTTTAAAGTAGATTGTCAATTGAGAAAAAATGTTTGTGATTTGAAAAAAATTGTTTGATGTTATAGTGTTGGATTATTGTTAAAAAATGTTAGAGTTGTTGTTGGTTAGTGTTAAGTGATTTTTGAATAAAAAATGTTGTGTTTTGAAAAAAAATGCCTTTGTCTTTTGTTTAGCTATAAGAATGTTGGATTGATGCTCTTTCATTTCTTACTATCCCTCTCATGACACTCACTGAACGTTGCGGCTCGAAAAAACCGTGTGGGGGATGTTTTCCTTCACGTCCGCGCTTTGACTTTAAGAACCGGGGGTTGTTTCCAGTCTTACCATCCATTGTCGACTCATCCTCCTAAGAAGATGTGCTCCAAACTAGCTAAACTCAACGAAGCCTACGTGAATTTGCATAGGGTCAGACACAGTCTGATACCGAAGCCAGAAGAAATAGAGAATGTGAGAATGTTAAAAATCACTGAAGACCTGATAGAAGAGCTCTTCAGAGAAGAAATGAACAGGGAAAAAGAAGAATGGACAGAGAAGTACAGACTTCAGAGACAGCAGCAACAGCAGCAACAACAGTAGCAGCAACCTGAAGCTGACAGAGGTTTTGTCGATTGCCGTATCGACACCAAAGAGTTCTTCTTCTCTTTCCGAAGAAGCAGACCTATCGCCAGAAAGTCTATCCTCAGAGGACATCGCATTCTTAGAAACTAAAAAAGAATGCCATAGCAAACAAAAAATAAAACAGCCCTTTTCAGGGCTACCCAATACTCTAGAAAAGAAATAACGATCGATTTGCCAATGTGTGTAGGTAGAGTAGTGTGAAAATAAACACTAACTCTTTTTTAAAAAATGTGAGGGTATGTGTTTGTGTGTTTGTAAGTGCTTAAGTAAGTTGGTGTGAATAGTAGATTAAAATCATGTTTTTTTGGTGTTTGAGGTGTATATTTGGAGTTAGATTGGATTGCTTTGCGTATGTGGATAGTCTATTGAAGTGATTTATAAAAAAATTTAAAATAGTGATGGGTAGCATAAAAAGTGAGTGAGTGTTTCTTTTAGGTCCGCGCGTTGCTTTTTGGTCATGATCTAGGTAAGATGAATTTTATGTTTTTAGGGGGATGTTTTCCTTCACGTCCGCGCTTTCACTATAAATTGAAACTCGCTCGGCATTCTAGCTACCCTTGTTGATTGATCAACACCACCAGAAGAATGAAGACCAGAATAGTGAAACTGTTAGAACTCCAGATGCACCTGGAATATGCCAGGCGCATAGTAAATGAACTATCAGCGGAGGCTATCGTAGAAGAAGCAAGAATGAAAGAGGAGGAGGAAAGAAGAAGAAAAGAAGAGGAGGAAAGAAGAAAAGAAGAAGAGGAGGAGGAGGAGGAAAAGGAGAGAAGAAGAAATTTCAGAATCCCAGAAACCGAAAATTGGGATTCTGAAGCCACATATCCTGCCTCTGCACTCCCAAGAAGAAAGGTGAAAGAAAACTGGGGAAGAAGATGCGTGTGTGGCGCCAGGCCAGGAAGGTGCAACCATTAGATAGGTGCATCTGGAGTTCAAAAAACAGCCCTTTTCAGGGCTACCCAATACTCTAGAAAAGAAATAACGATCGATTTGCCAATGTGTGTGTAGGTAGAGTAGTGTGAATATAAACACTAACTTTTTATTATTAGTGAGAGTGTATGTGTTAGCGTTTGTGTTTGTAAATGCTGAAGTAAGTTTGTGTGAATAGTAGATTATGGGTTTCTTTATTGTTTCTTAGCGTATGTGGAGAGTATAGTTTGGGTTTGATTATATGAAATGAGAAAAGTGGGGATGTTTTCCTTCACGTCCGCGCGTTGCTTGGTCATGATCTAGGTAAGATCAATTTTATGTTTTAGGGGGATGTTTTCCATCACGTCCGCGCTTTCAGTATAAGAACCCACTACGTTCGTCGTTGGAACCATTCTACGGAATAACTGAGACAAAATGACTCAAGTATCAGTTCTATTCAATCTACTGAGAGACATCTATTTCTGGATAATGGATGTAGAATATGTTTTAGGAAGAATAGAAGAGGAATGGAGGCATGGAGATATGAAAGACTTTGCAACGAGTCAAGTTCAAGGCCTAAAGACAGCAAGAGATATCATAGCAGGGATGATTGAAGAAGAAGTCAATAAGTCAAGAGGCTTCATTAACCCACCTTACTTCAGAGTGGGAAGTTTGAAGGAAGCACTGGATCATGTCATCCAAGTCCGGTGCTTCCTAGAAAAGATATTATATTGGACAGAGTGGAGGAATGTAAAATGGGGGTTGGACAAGGTGAAGAAAGGGGAAGATCTGATGAGAAAAGTAATGGAGGAAGAAGTAGAGAAGATTAAAGAGAAATGGAGGGAAGAAAGAAAAGATGTGGAAAACAAAAAGAAAAAGGAAGAGTTCGAGCGACTTAACAACAATTGGATGAAAATCCAAAACAAGTTCCGAGCCATGGGTCACCCGGACTGGATGCCGGACACAGAAAAGAAGAAGAAAGGAATGATGAACAAAATAAGAGGATGGTGGAAAAAGTTAAGAAGTTAAAAGAAGAAGAAAAACCCAAAGGCCCTTTTCAGGGCCAGCCATATTTCTCGAAAAGAGATAGCCTTTCCATTGCCTACCCTTTTTTTAAAAATTTAAATTTAAATTTAAATTTAAATTTAAAAAAATTTAAAAAAAAAAAATCCCATGTTCAATTTCCCTTGACGCTATAAAGTCCCACCCTGTTTAAATTCCTTTGACGCTAAACCGTCCCACGATTTTTTCTCCATGTTAAATTTCCCTTGACGCTAATCTGTCCCACGATTTTTCTCCATGTTAAATTTCCCTTGACGCTAATCTGTCCCAGGGGTCTCTGTAATGCTAATTCCCATTGACGCTAATGCATCCCCCCTTACTACTTACCCCTTTTTTAAAATTTAAAAAAAAAAAAATCCCATGTTCAATTCCCCTTGTCCCTAAAGTAGTTTTTTCTAACATGTTCAATTCCCCTTGTCCCTAGACAAACCCAAACTCTATTCCCCATGTTCAATTTCCATTGTCCCTAGACGAGCCCAAACTCTATTCCCATGTTCAATTCCCATTGTCCCTAGACAAGCCCAAACTCTATTCCCATGTTCAATTCCCCTTGTCCCTAGACAGACCCAAACTCTATTCCCCATGTTCAATTCCCCTTGTCCCTAGACAGACCCAAACGTCTTTTTCTTCCAATGTTAAATTCCATTGTCGCTAATCTTACCCAGGGTTTTTTGCCCATGTTAAATTTCCATTGTCGCTAATCTTACCAGGGTGGTTAATGTTAAATTTCCATTGTCGCTAATCTTACCCAGGGGGGTCTGTAATGCTAATTCCCATTGTCGCTAATCTCACCCCATATACTACATTTTGTATAGAAAAGTAGAAACTAAAATTGATACTATATTGTATGCGCGTGTGTGTGAGTATGTGTGTGTGTGTGTGTGTGTGAGAGAGAGAGAGAGAGAGAGAGAGAGTGAGAAAGAGGCATCGGCTGGATTTACAGTTTGAGTTCTTTAAAGTCTTTTGGGGAGATATTGGTCAGTATTGCATAAGGGCAACTAAAATTGCCTGTAATATTTGCCACCTTTCATCACCTCAGAAGGAATGTAGTATAATATGTCTCCCTAATGAGGATAAACCAAAACAATCTGTAAACTACTGGAGTCCTATTTCTTAATGTTTTATAAAAAGATCTCTTCAGAATGCATTACATATAGACATAAGCCTATACGTCCGTCAATTATAAGCAGTGACCAAACGGGTTTTAATAAAGGCAGATACTGAGGAGAAAATATCACTACTCTATATCTCGTGTTTTACTCTAAAAATGCAATTTTCCCGGACTTTCTTTAACTGATTTTTAGAAAACATTCGATTATGTTGCGTGGCCTTTCATTGATTAAATCCTAATTTTTTAAAATTTTAGTACGGACTTTCAAGACTGGATCCAGATCTTTTATAAAAAAAAAAATTAAATCTTGTGTCACTGTATTGTTTTGAAATCAAGATGCCTTTTAAAAATAACAATCTCTTATGTTTCATATAAAAAATTTATTCCTTATCTCCATACGTTTTTATGTGCACAAGAGATATTAGCCCATTTCATCCGGAAATTCATAACATTAAAGGTCTACTAGTGTACTCACACAACTTACGTTTATGTGATAAATTTAATCTTCTAGATGTGATTTTTAAAGGTACTATGTCAAATACCTCATCAGTAATGAAAATAATGACTACAAAACATTGATTTTTTTATCGCACAAGGCAGCACGCTCCTAGCCTATTTCGCGCTCGGCAATTTCTGTAAGACAAAGCGGAAGTGACGTGTTGTAGGGAACTGCATTTCTACTTTCGTTGTTAGTTGCATTCAGTAGATGGACCATAAGTTATCCGACCAGTGACAGGCAAGGTAATCTGCAGTGACCATCTGAGAGACGACGATTTCGATACCGTCTATAAAATTAAAGAGTCACTTGGTATTACAACCATCAGACGACTCCTGCCAAATGCAGTACCAAGCGCGTTTTCTCGCCAGATAACTGAGTCCGTGGACACCAGATGAACAAAAATCAAGGGTTACGGCAGGGCTAACAAGATGTAGACCGAGAGAAGCTTGTACAGAAGCGAGAGCTAGCGAGGGTAAAATATTTATACATGTTTATCTTGCTATATTATTGGTTGTCAGTCCCAACCCCTCGCCACAAATATACCTAGCAAATTAACAATCAATGGGAGAGGACGATTTCAGTGGAAGGGTGTTTGCAAATCACACTAGTCCCACCCTAGTACTAATATTAGTACCCTTACTCGTACCTCGTGGACAGGGTACTAACATGAGCATATACGTGTTAATGGAACAAGCTGGGTGTGATTCACACCCGGCGTTCCTTTAGCCTAATAATAAAACTTTAAACATAGTCCTTGCATGTAATCCAATAAATTGAGTAGTCCTCTTATTTAATACCGGAAGTATCGAAAACCATTGTAGAAATAGTTGTAAAATCTCGTTTACCTTTTTTAGCCGATATTTTCGTTTAGATCGTCCACCATATTATTTCAAATAATGATTACTTCCGTTCTCAGCCTCGTTTGTTTGTGTGCCATATAAAGACATTGGCGCCTTTTTTGGAAATGTAAACAAATCGTTGTAAAATTTTGGCGCCGTTTGGGTCAGAAATTCTGCGCATTAGAAGTAAATACGGTTTACCGGCAACTTTGAAATTCCACCAAGAAGCGATTATTCGCACTTAATTGATAATTTTATAGCGTAGAAAATCCAAAATATGGTCTGGCAAGACTTACGTAGAAAAGGGGTCACGGCGAGAGTCTCGCGTTATCTGTCATGGCGGACAGGATAAGGTTAGAGTAACCATGTCAACCACAACAAATCAAGTTGAGGCTACGACATCGTAGCTAGTCCCACCCTTACCCACAAAATGAATCCTGCTTTACCATGACGAGCGTGTGTATGTATGTGTGTGCGTGTGTGTCTCTTGGATTTTAGTTTTGCCCACTCCCCCATTATTATTCCCCAACCCGAAAAAATTCAATTGCAACCCCATGCTTATTTCATGCTTATTCAACAATAATAATAATGACAAAACAAGTTTTCTGCTAAAGCCAAAATGTTGTGAATACTTCATATATTGATTGTGTTTAATTGTAGAGGCTAAGTACCCCTTCGTGTTGAGGCACTGGGAGTAAATTACCTTGTTTGCCAGAATATACACAACTGTATCAATGGATGAAGTCAAACCCATAACCCATTGCTTCTGAGTGTGAATACTAATGTCCGTTCAATGTAGAGAGGTTAGCATTATTATTCATAATATGTTGTTACGTGTTTAGGCTCGAATAAACAGTAACACAGAAAGAGTGAAAACAACAAGCTTTTTAAAATTTGACAAATAATTTATTTACCTGGAAAAATTCTGTAAAAATGAAAAAATAAGAACTTACAGTTTCAAGAATCAAATCCAAAAATAATCCAAGAATAATCCATGAATTAAATTGCAAAAGTCCTAATAATGTTCTACTGAATTCAAGTTTGAGTCCCGACGAAGAATCAAAGATGGAAGGTGATGACGTAAGCCGTATCCTATACAATGTTGTCGTTTACAGTTTCTTGTAAATAACACTCCTGTGTTGGAAACCAGAATAAAATTTGCAAGCAATGTCTTTCCAAAAATTCTATATGAGCACTCTTCAACTATTTCCAGAGAATAAAGAATTAATCCTTTTGAAATCCAAATGATCTGAAGATAATTAACTTAAAAATCTGGCTTCAACAAAGAAAACAACTTGACACCAAGTGTAAAAGCCCAAAAAACTGAGAAATCTCTCTCTACACATCTCTATTACAACTAACAAATGCGTAGTTATGGAAAAACCAGAATTGCGAAATCAAAGGGGGGTCACGTGATCGTGTTTATGTCACGTACACCAAAAATGACCCTGACAAAAACCAATCATTTCCTCAAAGAAATAAAAAAAAGTTGTTTACATCTTAAACCCAAAGCCCCATCATGACCTTGACAAGAACCAATTATTTTAAAATAAAAATAGAACTTTGTTTACTAATTTTGAATTAAGGTCAGCATCCAGGCCAACACCTGGTGTTTATGAAAAGAATGATTCAGGTCAACCAATTTTCTGGAAAAATATCATCTCCAGTGAATAAATTTACATTATAATAGCATATAATAGAATAAAAATTTAAAACTGACAAACACTTAAATTAAAATAAATATGAATTAAATCAGATATATGTAACAATGTACAGAACCATAGTTAAAAGGAATTTTTAAAAATACTTTAATGCTGTTGGTGTAAAGATGTTACCTTATAAAGCTGCTCTAATTATTTATTTTTTTAGGTACTGAATGAGAATTTTGAGAACCAGCACCTGGAAAATAATGCACTAGAGAGAACTGAAGACATTAGATAGTGTGACATATCCTGTGGTGCATTTTGATGTCACAGTGAACATTCCATTCATTCCCTGTTTACATGGTTTGTATAGCTTCATAGTTGATATGGATTCCTAAAGCCTCACAAATTTTATCAGCATATGAGTCAATAATTAAGTTTTGTAATTTTTTATTGCAGAAAAACTACAGTGTATTGGTAATATGTCTAACTTTATGATCAACCCTTAATTGTAAAAGTAAGCAAAAAGGTTTGGTGCATTAGTCAATTATTGTTTATACATGCAAAGGACTTAATGTGTGACTACCATATTTTATCTACTGCAAAGGCATGAAAATTGAAATACATTTTTCATGCTCTTATTACAGGGACTAGATACTCCATCAGGCAGCATTGCTGTTCAATGTCAGACTGATAGGATACTTAAGAAAAATAAAAAAAACAAACAAAACATATAACAGTGTATTAACTAAGCTCACTATGATTATGTAAGCATTTGTCTCAGTAGACCAAGCACTTGTGAACTTATTATTATTTTGCAATGATACACTTTAATTGATACACATATTGCAAACTTTCATGTACTTGTCAGCATTCATAAATGACACTCATGCAAGAAAATAAGCTTACTTTTTCAATGGTAATTATGCATAAGTCCATTTTTTTTCTTCTCTTTTCTTCAGAATAATGAAGTGAAGAGTAGTACCAGATGGAGAAAGAGGGACTTACTAGAGTCATAAAAAACTGCAGAACCACAGTGTGGAGGTGGACACTATTATTAGACAGGCATGTTCAGATACAGAAATGGGTCAGAGAGAATATGAGAGCCACACACTAGTTTGATGTGTGATATGTAGCCAAGGGTATGTAGATATTGCAATTTTTACTACACTGAATGATACCATTTGATAAAACTTGTATACAAGCACATACAGTAATATAACATTTCAATGTTTAAAGTTATATTAAAGTTGGACAGTGAATATATCACTAGGAATACAGTCACCCCCCACCCCACCCTGTAATATTTCTGGTCCCTCCGCCCTGGCCCTGTACATACACACACAGAAGGGAGAAACTAACTAAAGCAAAGCAACTTGGACTTGAAGGATTTTAATCAAAACAAAGCTAACAGAGAGTGTTTTTTGTAGCACATATTCAAAATCATATATTGCAACAAAAATTATTATTATTATTCATTCATTCATTAAACTATGATTTATATGTATGTTAAAATGAATACTATATGTTTTGTTTACAGTTTCATTAATTCTCTTTGGTAAATTGTCAGTATGAATATAGGCAGTGGACGACATTTTTCAGTTTCTTGAATTACTGGGGTAACAATTTTTTTTCAGATTATTTTGAAGAATTGATGGCAGTGCTGGAGGAAGTGGTCAGGAAGCCAGAGTCAGGTGATAGACAGTTATTGCCACCTCTATGCAGCTATGTATCTATTATGACTGAAAATAGAATATACAGCAAATTTTTAAACTTGAATAAAGTTATGTTATTTCATGTATCCTGGTTTCCTGTTACTTATTTCATGTTTTCAGAGTCGAGACATTTAGCATAAAATTAGATTTGACTACAGCCAAAGTTAGGAAGCTAAATGAAACAAAAGTGAACATGAACAGACAGCAATGTTTTTAATGTCATAATACAGAATCTGTTCAAGAAATGAAATTATGATTTTAGCACGATCTATTATCAAAATGAAAGGTTTGGGTAAAATTCCACACTCAAGTAAAGTGATAGTACTGATACATTTTGTCAAGAAAGAAAGGATTTTATGAAAAGGAATTTTGAAGCATAATTTTCACTTCATATAAAGCAAGCACCTGTCCCAAAAATGACCCTGATAGTGGCACCATAACTACTGTAAGAATATTTTGCCTACAAGTGTTCATGTACAGGATTCCTTGCAATTTCAATATTGCTGAATGTAAGCACAGTATGCTGCTTCCAGGACATATTCATCCAAGCAAAGTTTCTGATATCTTAGATGATCAGTTATACAGTCCACCCTGACCTCCTCAGTTTTATTCAAATTCATAATGATATCTTTATACAGTCCACCCTGACCTCCTCAGTTTTATTCAAATCATAATGATATCTTTATACAGTCCACCCTGACCTCCTCAGTTTTATTCAAATTCATAATGATATCTTTATACAGTCCACCCTGACCTCCTCAGTTTTATTCAAATTCATAATGATATCTTTATACAGTCCACCCTGACCTCCTCAGTTTTATTCAAATCATAATGATATCTTTATACAGTCCACCCTGACCTCCTCAGTTTTATTCAAATTCATAATGATATCTTTATACAGTCCACCCTGACCTCCTCAGTTTTATTCAAATCATAATGATATCTTTATACAGTCCACCCTGACCTCCTCAGTTTTATTCAAATTCATAATGATATCTTTATACAGTCCACCCTGACCTCCTCAGTTTTATTCAAATCATAATGATATCTTTATACAGTCCACCCTGACCTCCTCAGTTTTATTCAAATTCATAATGATATCTTTATACAGTCCACCCTGACCTCCTCAGTTTTATTCAAATTCATAATGATATCTTTATACAGTCCACCCTGACCTCCTCAGTTTTATTCAAATTCATAATGATATCTTTTCAGCATCTGCACTTCTCGGCTATTTCTTTACTGCTGCAATTTCCACAGGTACACCAATATACATGGTAAATACACTCCATCATTCATTATTGTGTTAGATAGCAAACTTGCGGGTAAAATTTATGAGAAGTTCTTGCATGTTAAATTATGAAATATATGTATGTGTGATGCATGTTTTGACTTTTGTTCTACCGTCTGTACCACAATAATGAACATTTAATCAACAATGTATTATTCTCAAGATTTGTTTCCCCATAAATCTGTATACTTCCTCTGACACTAGTAGTATACACCTGGACCCACAGAGAAAATATATGCTTGCTAAACATCTGGATACACCAGGTCTATGATTGCTTTTTGTTTTTAATAAAAGTCTTAACTTAACTATCTGTGGAGGGTAGTAAACAATCACACCCAAAGTACATTCGGGGTCTGCATTTCCTCACAGTTTAAAAGAACAAACTTGAGCCATAAAGTTAACAAAGTATTTATTTCTACACCTCTCACAATCTGAGTCTTAAGTGTTTAACTTTTAACACCACTAGTTACTGATGAACCATGCCCACATGAAAATCTGCTCTGAAGACATCCAAGTTTTGCCCAAATTCGTGCCCTTTACTTTTCATTATGAAATTGAAATAACATTAACGAAAGAATAATAATAATAGTAATTGCCATAATGATAATAGTAATTACCAGAATGAAAATAGTAATTACCAGAATGAATAGCCCAAGCGCTGCTCAACCTCATTATGCCCTATGTCCTCTTTAGGGTCCTCGTCCATGTTCTCGTTTCATTCGGGCTTAAATTGGTACTGTCTAACCTCAGCGAGCAGAATCTTCTTAAGTTTCATTATGTTCGCCATCTACTAGGAGTTTATCTTCCTCACACAATGAAAATGAGCATGACAAATTTGCCATAAATTCGCTAGAATCATCACTAGATTCAGCCAGCATCACCACATACGCTAAACTTTAGCGACTTTCTGACAGTACATCACTTATGGAAATCCTATTATCACCGGAAGTATGCAAATATTTCTGGAGTGTTTTACACAGAACCTCGATAAATGCACACATTATCTTCATTTTCTTCTCTTTGATTTAAAATATGCATTTTTAATGCACATTTCTGAGTTATTTAGAGAAAAATGAACACTGATATATAGTGTGTATTTCACAACAGTAGATTTGTAAAGAAATCAAAATATCAAAACTCACAAAATATCTTATATTACGGTATACAGGTGACGTTGCTCTCACACTATAATGCTCAGAGACGTCCTTAAATTAAGCTTTAGATCTATTGAACAATTTAACATGTTTATGTCTCAGGTATATATATATGTGTGTGTGTGTGTGTGTGTGTGTGTGTGTGTGTGTGTGTGTGTGTTGAGGATGCACATGTCAAATATTCACGTCATCTTCGACAGAGAGAATCATCAATTCCTATAGCATATACATTTGGTTCCAGATAGAGAGAGAGAGAGAGAATTAAAATGGACCTAAATATAAAATACGTTGTTGAATGTCACGTTTGCTAAGCCCCAGCTACAAAGTCATGTATAAGCTATAATCTACCTTTCTTTGGAATATTACATCGGCCTTGTGCTTGGTCTCTAAAGATTGCCGCGGGGTTTGTGTTGAACTCTTACGCAAGGTTACCATGACCAGCAAGAGACCAGAAACTTGAGTCAGCAAAGGCGATCGATCGTGTCACTTAACAAAGGCTTGCCGTTATAATACCTATATGTTAAAGGTTTGTTCAAGGATCAAAAGGAAAGTCCACGGGGTGAACGGGGCTTATTCTTATCCGTCCCCGCGTTGACAGAGAGCGAGAAAGACATTGACCGCTAAGTTTGATTGGATCGGTCCACAGCGATATCCAATCAAAAGTTGAGATAGAGGGCGTGATTACAATTCAGACCCGAATGATACCTTCCGAAATCTTAGGGGTAATTTAGTATACACCTGGAAGGATTGCATATCAATAGGGTTTACTCCGAGAAAGAAGCCACTCGTAATCTGGCGGCAGAACTTAGAGGTAGATTCTAAGGAAAGACAAAGCATCGAAAAGGAAGCTTTCCAAGGGACAGAGAACTTCCGGTTCCGTTGGGTCCCAAGTCTTTAAGAGCTGGAGAAGGAATTGAGACTGTAGCCGAGACAGTCGAAGTCGACAAGAGTGTAGTCGTGGGGAGAAAGTAAAGGAGGAGGAGAAGGAGTCTAGAGAAAGTCGAGGAGGATGAGGAGATGAATTTGGAGGACGGTTAGGGAGGAAGAGAAGAAGGAATTGGGAGAAACAGGAGAGAGAAAGGAAACAACAGATGAGTAGAAATTTATGCACAGGTGGAAATCAGTCTCACACTGCTAATCAAGTGATGCAATAGGCTTATTAAAGGGTCGAGTGGAAGGAGTGTAATTGGAAAATTTGAGTCATTTGATTACTGTATTGTTATTAAATTGTTATTCATTGAATATTAACCTTTCTTTGTATATTGAACCATCTAACCATCGGCATTGCTGACTGGGGACTCGGAGCTTTACATCTATCTTTCACTAAATGTAACTTCCAACAAAATAGAGCCTGGGTGGGACTTCTATAATAGTTTAAATAAAATATTGGGAGCATCCCACCCCAACCATATAGATCGTCACTATATATATATATATATATATATATATATATATATATATATATATATATATATATATTTTTTTTTCTATACCGTCGGCATTGCTGACAGGGGGCAATGAAGGTGGTATCGCTACTACAGTGAAAACTTTTTTCTTTCACTGATGTATACACAAAATTGCATTCATGTTTTTGTAGACAGACAGATAGATAAGTAATATATTTGTCCTTTTTATTTTCAGTCATTTGTGGAGTATCCTATTGAATTTTTGGTTTTGCACTGGCCTATGGAGAAGGAAATCAATTCATTGGCTATACACATTTCGCGATTGCTGACCTTCCAGCCAGTCGCTACGGATACTTTTTCTTTCAGTTCACGTTTACTGCTACCGCTGCCACTATTGTGTCAGGGGCCATGGCCGAGCGGTGTGAATTTATGCCTTATTTTATCTTCAGCTTCATCATGACTGGTAAGAAACTAAATCACAAACACGATTATTGGATTAACTAACTGTCTTCATGAAATGAAATGCAATGCAATTTGTAATACAGGATATAAACATAATTTATTTCATACAATGATTGCACAATAATGTCTTATAAAAATGGTCCTAACAGCTGCCTCGCTTGGCACTCAGCATTAAGAAGTTAGTGTTAGGACTGGTCGGCCTGGCGTCAGGATAATGGGTGGTACATCATGCTACATGTCTGCGGCATGATGCCCAAGTGCTAGACATCACTATAAACTCCCACACTGCAGACATCGTAGCGATATAACTGAAAAATTGTTAAAGCTACGTTAAAAATCCGAATCACACACACACACACACACACACACACACACACGCATACACACTAATGTCTTGTGATTAATGCAAAACATTTATGACGGACCATGACGAGTCTGGGGTATAGATGTCGCAGCCTAATTTGCTCGCTTGCAACTCAGACTTTAAGGATTGATCATCGTTCTCGACAAGCACATGCAAGAATGTTTCTTTGTACTTCCAGGGTTCGTGGCTTTTTCAGGGTTTTCGGATTCCACCATCTCACATTTTCTGTAATTATTTCATTGCAAACAACAACAGGAGTTTAAAGAGACAGCTGTATACGAGTATGAAATCTTTTACCCGTAATGCAACCAGGGCCGGCGCTACCATATAGGCAAACTAGGCAGCCGCCTAGGGCGCTGATTTCAGGGGGGCGCATTTTTAATTTTCTTTTATTGTTTATAAATTTGGAAATTGATATTTTCCGTGGGGGGGGGGGGCAGAATCTAACCTTGCCTAGGGCGCCAGATAGTCTGGCCGGGTCTGGCGCCGGCCCTGAATGCAATCTATAGATATAGAAAATTTTAAACAAATATCATATTCGGGTTGAATATCTGCTAATAGCACTGAGGAGTGAAACTGACCAAAACTGACCTGCTACGTAAATTACAGAGTATGCTGATTTCGAAGGGCAAAAGGTAACACGATGGACTCCGGTTGCTTTTGGCTTTGAAAATCCCACACTCATGCACGGTCTGATTACAACTGATGTTGTACGGTTCATGAAACCTTGGTGTAACTGACCAGTCATATATCTTTTGTTGACTCCAACGATATGCATGTCTAGCCAAGGGCATGTCTAGCCCAGGACATGGTAGCTCCTAGCGCAGACCACTAATTTTACCAAGCTCATCAGTGACAGGGTTTAAACTTTGAACGGCCAGCACGGTTTGGGTGAAAATTAATATTAAAGAATGTTATGCAGCTTTTTCTAATCTTCATGACTCATTGACATTTCAGTATCTTCATGTACATATAATGTGTCGATCTCATTGACATTTCGTTATCTTTATGTACGACACTTCAGTATCTTGATGGACATACACTGTCAAGCTCATTCACATTTCAGTATTTTCATATATAATGTGTCGATTTCGTGACATTTCAGTGTCTTGACATACATGAAATGTGTATCTCATTGACATGTCGGTATATTCATGTTCGTATCATGTCGATCGGACTAAGACTTAAATATCTTAATATAATATATCGATCTAGCTGACATTTCAATATCATCATGTACGTATAATGTCGATCTCATGTCATCTGAATAACTTGATGCAGGTATAATGTCGATCTCATGTCATCTGAGTAACTTGATGTAGGTATAATGTCGATCTCATGTCATTTGAATAACTTGATGCAGGTATAATATCGCTCTCATGTCATTTGAATAACTTGATGCAGGTGTAACGTCGATCTCTGACATTTCAGTATCTTGATGTACGTGTATAATGGCTTATTACCTAAAAATGGTGGTTATCGATGTTTAATGGCGATTATCGATGTCTAGAGGATAATCGAACACGATGTTATACCTCGGATCGAGCGAATATTAAAATATGAAATTAATGGATGGAATAAATGGAGATCGGAGCAGAGATATATAATACAATAACGCGATCCCCAGTATGCAGAATATGACAATTTAATTAATTAGATAAACAAAATAAAATTGTTCAAGACCAACTGTGATATACGCCTCTACTAGATAAATAAATTAACAGAAAGTTCTAAAAATGCAATTAGCAGTTCAATTTACATAGATAAAATTTCATCATGAAATCAGGTGAGCATTTCGAACTTTAGTTGTCCTGTATGTCTGCATAACCTGATAATTGGCTGAGTGTTACTCTCCAGATCCAATACAGCCAATAGGTAGGGGTAAATGTATTCCCCATGGCTTCCTCGTGCGTTGTTGCTTTTAATGGCATCTCTCTCTGCGTCCAGCCTTTTACTGGTCACCCACTTTTATTCCAGTTGTTTACTCTAATTCCCGTCGTGGAAGCTATTCCATTTTGAAACGAAATAAATGCGGACTCAATTTCTTTTCGGTTTCTCACTCCCCTGAACTGAATACACGTTCACCCTCTCTCCGTTCAGAGAATCAGCCATATTATATTTTAACAAAGCACTAACTACTAAGTGGTTCCACGTCATAACCTTGCATTCAATACCCTATCTGTTTACACACTATCTCTTTCCATAGACAATTAACACAGTACAGGCAAATTAATGTATTCTTCCAGTATATCAAGTTATTACCGTTACTGTTTGATCGATACCATAGCTTGCTCTCACTTTATTAAAATTAAGCCCCTGCATTGTGATTTTTATTCATTATCTTGACTTAGTGTCGGACACATGTACACATACGGATGACAATAAATAGCCGTGTATCCCGCTATGCTGTTCAAATGTTAATACTTCCGATTCATACGTTAAATGAATTCGCATCTTAGCTACACTAATAGATCAAACGAAATTCACTTTTCGTCTGAACTACATTTTTTGCTAACAATTCATCGGCCTAAACATCATGCAAACCTAATAATGATCAATTTTTAGCATACATAATTCATATATCATTTAAGACAAATTCAAACAATTATCTCAAGATTCATATCAAAGAAACTTAATTTATTAAATTAAAACCATGTACCTTGCTTTGAAATACGCTTTCATTTTTCCTTTAGCACCTCTAGTTACCTGTCTCTCAAAGACTAACAACTACATGTTCCTTGGATAAACGTTACGAGGAATCGCATACCCCCCAGAGTCAAGAATTTCTCCTAGCGCAGAAACTTTGACTAGTTTTGCGTATTAAGACACCCGCCCAAGAAGATTAACTTGTCCAATTAGAATTTAGGTTTATCTAACCACCATTATTAACACAACCTCCTCTAGGGGTGGAAAAGTTCACTTCCAGCTTTCCTTAATATCCCGATCTCTGTAAAGTTACAACTAATGACAAATGTTTCAGCAGGTCCAAACGCTATTTCTGCCACGTTGTAACCCTTGGCATTTTGATATACAAAACCAAAGTTTTACATCTTGACCAGTTTCGCTTGACACAGTTAACACACAGACCCTCCAGAATAATCAATCAAGTCCATAACAGATGTATTAAAGTACAAGTATTCTCAAACATGCCAAGGATTTTATTCGGTGCCAAAATCACATACTTGAAATTAATATTACGCGTCATAATGACACAGAAAATTAAGACATCTGCAAAGTTCACACCATTGCAATGTATAATGTCAGTCTCGTGGCATTTCTGTATCTTGGTGTCTTGATACAATATAACGTCGATCTCGTTGATGTTTCAGTATCTTTCTGTACGTATAATTTCCATCTCACTGACATTTTATTATCCTGATGTACATGTAATATCGATCTCACTGATATTTCCAAATGTTGATATACATATAATGTCGATCTCATAATGTGATATGTGTCTTATGTACGTATAATGTCGATCTCATAATGTGATATGTGTCTTATGTACGTATAATGTCGATCTCATAATGTGATATGTGTCTTATGTACGTATAATGTCAATATCTTTGATATGTATCAATATCTTGATGTAAGGATACTATGTATATGGTTGATATGTCAATATCTTGAATTACATAGAATTTCGATATCGTTGATGTGTCAATATCTTGATGTACGTGTAATGTCGATATCGTTGATATGCCAATATCTTGAATTATTATATGCTAATTTGTTTCCCCGTTAACTTTACATTGTCATAATCGTGCAATATTACTCGATATTGAAACCGCGCGACAATACACATATAGCATTCACGTGCATAAAGGAACTACTTTCTATTGTAAACAAACAATGGACGCAGACGCCAGCTCTTTTGATTTGTACACAAATCATGTACACTCGCGTAAGATGCTCTTTACGTTGTGGTTGTTTAAATTTGTTTCTGAATGAACTAAAACAATGTTTCGTGGACTGCCACATACCAGCTGCTTTGGCACATTCCGCGTTGGTACAATGTTTCGGATTTAGGCTAGTACAGTATATAAAAGACGCAAGATAAGGTCCTAACAAATAACATACAAGTGACAAGTCATATACTTTCTTCTTTAGCTGGTGATAAGAATGGCAAAATAAAATATTCTTAAAGTTTTACATCCTGAATTTCCTCAAAATGTTTTCCTTTAGTATGTGCAGTTTCATATTTTTGATATTACCACATGTTAAAATATCACTTTATGTGATTCTGATTGGTTCAAATAAGCCCATGAAATTATTGTGCAGTATCCTCTTTACTGATTGGCTGGGATCGTGGGAAAACGTTTTTAACCCTGCCTTTTGGAATGTTTGGTTTTGAATGAACATTTTTGGCGGCCATTTTTGAACTCGACTCGCGAAAGTTAAATTGAGGAAAATTATCTCGGATGTCTGAATATGGATATTTTACCTCCACAGGGGTTTGTTATGTCATGTATAACAATATCATAATGAGAAAAATGGCGTAAAACTACAAGACAAGGACAACAATAAGAAGTAAAACTAAGGGTATTGCTTATTTGATGGCGGGGTAGGGGGAGGGAGCGGTATATCTGCAACATATAGAATCCACCGTATATACAAGCGTGGTTTAAATGGAAACGTACAGAAGTAAATAAACTCACCTCTGTTCACAGAAGAATTTGGACATAAATGGGTCTCCTAACTGACAGAACTTTATCCAATCACAGCATCTTTACGCAGTATATATGGGATGCAAATCCGACTCAAAAAGAAATTTGTTTCCGTCTTCTGTACAGTCTCTTGTTCCACTCAGATACTGCAAATATCCGGTCACAAATGCATTGCAGTAAATGTGGGAATTTCTGCTTCCAGTAATCCTATTTGACATAAAAATGTTTAGTTCTGAAAGTGATAATTTAGGGTAAACATGTTCTCTAGGCCTACTGTTTACCGTATCAAACAACGTGGCATCACATCGCATTGACCATTCTGTTTCGAAAAATGATTTTGTCGTTATAAATGTTCTGCTTATTCGGATGGAAGCTTTTTCTTTGATTTATAGTTTGTTAAAAAGTACAGTCAACTTTAACTAGTTCAACCTTTTTTGGGACTATATTTTATGCACAACAAATGAAAGGTGCACCGTCTGTCAGAATGAACGAAATTATTCGTTCTTCTTTCTATCTAAATAATTTCCACTGAAATAAAAACTATGTGATAAAAAGAATCTCAAATGGGTAATGATTTAATATTAAATTTATGAAATTCGTTGAATAATGTCCAGCTTTTGCTCGCCAAGGTTGGAAAAAGCTGGACATTATTCAACTCGTTTCATAAATTCATTATTAAATCGTTACCCATTTGAGACCCTCTATTTATGTTTTTTTGTCAATATCGTTGATATTTCAGGATCTTCATGCACGTATATAGAGGATAACTACGTTTTTTGAGTGGATATAAAGGAAAGATTTCAAAAGTGAAATGCAACATTGTATTGTCACATAAATGCAATAAACTGACAACGAACAGTGCAAAACTAGTATCTAACTAGGATGAGCGCTTTCGACTCTCAGTGAGTCTTTTTCAAAGGCAAATACAAAACATAGTCAAGGCAAACAAATAAAACAGAAAAACCGTTGTGTTTGCAAAAGTTTACATGACTATTTTCTACAGGAATTAAACCTTTAAATTTATTATGTTTCACTTAGTTTATTTCAACTTCAGCAGTTTATCTGTTTTATCTGTTTGTCTTGTCTATGTTTTGTATTTGCCTTTGACTAGTTCTGCACTGGTCGTTGTCAGTTTATCGCATTTATCTTAATCAATCCCTGACACATGTGATTCCTTGCTGGATCCAGTGCACTTGAAAGGACTGTTATTTGTCATATGATTTGTATTCTTTATATTAGATTTGGATAAATTTATCGCCATTCTGTGTCCATACGATCAATGGCTGCGTTACTACATCGATAGAAGGGAGTTCGGAAATTTTACAATAATTTTAAAACAGCGACTTTCTTTGGAAATTTAGACTGCATATATATTGCTTCAGAAATTATGTACTTTGTCAAATTAATGTTTTCATAATGAAAAAATGAAGATTATTGTTTATTTTCGTTAACAATTCTCTTGCTCTGATTGATTCAGGCAACATTGCATGGACGTGGGTAGTATAGAAACATGACAGAACTGACAACAGACATCAGAGTATGACATCATTAAACAACGTACCTATTTTAATTAATGACATATTGTTTTTACATTTCTGCATTCAGACTACAATTTTTGTGTGTTGGCAATCTTGTTATTTCGATAATAGACGCTGTACCCAAGTTTCGATTGTCAGTTAGTTTCGGTTTACAATCGATTCAAATTATGTGTGATTTATCCCCATCTATTTTAGATATGATTATGTTTGTGACGAGAGTAAAAACAGCTACTTAAACAATCTTTAATTAATTGTTTTTCTTATTATAGGAGTACGATAATGTATTTGTGACAGAATATCGAATAGCAACAGGTCATGTAAGCTCAGTCACTGACAATCGACATGATTCATGTGGAAAACTAATTATAGTAAATATAACACTTGAAGCCTGTTGTTTATTGTTTGAGGTTCATTTTTAGGCATTCTTGATGGCGCCTTCTCAATGATTACATAAACGTATTTTCAAGTTCAACAGTCTTGATAAATTTATGATCTGTTCATCCTGAGAGAGAGAGAGAGAGAGAGAGAGAGGGGAGGAAAGGAAATAAAAATGAAATAGTCATAAATGTGGAAATACAGGTCTGAAAAATATCCACAACGGCAGATATACTTCCTAAATGGGGAAAGAAAGTATTTCCAAAATTTATATCGCAACTGTGGCGACATCGTTTTTCTCCCACCGATACATTTCAGTATCTGAAAATGAAAAATAAAATGTCGATGTCAATGATATGTCAATGGCATATCGAATATGAACTTTAAGCAGCAGGGGGGGCGAATCGGACATTTTGTCCAATCGTTATTTTGCTTAATTATTACTTCTGCACTCAGCGGATCCGGTGTAATCAGCGCTGGTAAAAAAAAAACGACGTCGGTCCATCCTACACGATGGTGACGTCATTTGGTTTAATTAACACCTTCTGCGCGTCGATCCCCAGCGTCGTCAGCGTCCGGTAAGCACATCGACGACCGCGTCGATGTCATCGCCCCCCCTGCTGCTAAGTGGCTATTTACAATGATCTTACAAACAGAGTGATCACTAACTCCTCCTCTTGTAGATCAATTAGGTTATTTGACTGATCGGTAATTCTAAAATTAATTCTCGTTAAAAACCGATCATGGCATCGCATATAGACCGGATTAATCGGACTCTCAACGATTAAGAATCCGGGAGGGGCTGTTGGTGAAAATGAATAAAGGATATATCCCTGTTGAGCTTGATTTGATTGCTTGGTATCTACCTGGTAACTCCCTTCGATAACATCACACACTAGATTAATCGCTATCACCGATGCAATATTTACGTTGTATGGAGCAATATGCCTACCACCATCTCCGTTATCGTGTTTGAGGATATAAGTTGATGGACCGAGAAAATCATTAAGAGACTTTCTTAGTTCTGGCGCGTTGTATCCTGGAAACTTGAAATCGGGTAAATCGGCTTCTGTGATATTATACTCGGTTAGGAATTTTTGTTTATCATTATCGCTTCTATCGGATATCATTTTAACTAATCGTTAATTGATATATTCCATGTCTGATATAAGTTGATTTAACACCTCAACGTGTTTTCGTGCTTTTGTCTCCCGTAGCTGTTCTAGTTGTGATTGGTAAATACGATTAATCTCGCTAAAAATATCAGTGATATCATTTAAATTAACTGTTAATGTGACGACCGATTCAGGGGTTTTGTCATGATGAAACTCCCACTTCATGGCATTTCCGTCTTGAAATATAAACCAACTGGGTAATAACGTGCTTTTTATAATAAATAATTTATCTCGATAACTGGTAATAATTTCATGATACGATTTCTCATTCGTGTGCAAGTCCGCGGGGTTTTCCTTAGGCCATCCTAGTATGGTTCTTATTGAACTGTTATAAATATCAACCATATACCCCGGTGTGCTTATTTCAATCGTCGACGATAACGTCGGTTCATGAACCGTAATAGCGATTTTTGATTCTTTTCCTGTGATCGATTTTATTCTGCGTTGAAATTCTTTATTGATTTGTTCTATTTGGTATGACCCAGTTGGTATTGTAACCTCCTCCCAGTCTGGGGTCCCATCGGAATTATTTGTCCGTGCAAAAACCAGCGAGTTATTAGGTTGTTGTCCGTTAAATGCGTCCGCTCGGATATTAGGCCAACTGTGATATACTCGCAATTTTGCCAGCGCTATTTCCTTCACTGGAACCGGCGATGGGAAGTTCACACTGAATTCGGGTTTCGTTGACGTTATCGATATCATACTTGTTTGTACCGGAGTGGTGTTCTCCGCGATCCGCTGAAGTAATTGAAACCCTTCGGGGTTCAGCGACATTATTATTATTCGTTGTCTTTAGTGTTTAATTTCAACAACCAGGTGGTTCCGGCTTCCAGTTGAAAATCCTCGATTTTTGACATCGCGGAGCTATACAACTGGACCATCGTGGAGAATTCAACATCGGATACGAACAAATTATCAATCGATAACGAGATCAACCCGGATAATTTCGAGTACGCGTCGGATACTATTTGATGTTTTACTGTATACTCGTTGAGTTTTTTCTGAAAACACGATGATATCTTTCTAGTGATTGCGTTGGCGACTCCAGCAACTGTTGTCATCGCGGAGACAGCGATTGGAACAGCGATCGGGGCTATCGTGGTCACCGTGGATAAAATAACACCGGCGCCAGCTACTATACCCGACACCGAGTACACGACCGCGTCGATGGCGGTTATTTTACGACGGTATTTTTTTATTTTTGCACGGTATTGTTCGGAAAGCGTTTTCAAGTTCGCGGAAAATTCTTTTGCGGTATCGAATCGATATTGATGTGACGTCGGTGATACCTCTGATTCAATTTCCTTGGTGGTCATTTTTATTTTAAAAGAGCTAGTGTTTTTAATTACTTAGATTCGCTGCAAATTCCACATACCATGTAATGTTTGCCCCGGTTAGATTTCTATCAACGGCATAAATTGTAAACAGTTCAGTTGCGTTCTTGTCTATAATTGTTGATATTGTATTGTTAAACCCGGATGAACTCGACGATAATATATTAAACTGCATCATTGAAACCAGTGTCAATCGATAAATACCCTTGACAGTTGCGGTAATATTTACTGTATTCTGTGTAGGAGTCCAATCGAATGATCCATGCCAAATTGTGTATACTGTGTTGATGGTGTTCTCATGAGGGGTTTTTATTTTTTCGAGTTGCTCTGTTATTCTCGGTAGTCCGTCTTTAATCGCTTCAACATCAGTTCTGATTATTCCTACTTCCCGCCAATGCGCGTCTATATTATTCTTGTTTGCTGCAACATTAGTTTTGATTGTTTCTATTTCCCGTGTAGTCTCGGTCATACTTTTTTTGTTCGCTGCAACATCAAGTTTGATTGTTTCTATTTCATATGTATGCACGTCTATGCCTTTTTTGTTCGCTGCAACATCAGTTTTAATTAATCCTATTTCCCGCCAATACGCGTCTACATTTTTTTTGTTCGCTTCAATATCAGTTTTGATTGTTCCTATTTCCTGTGTATGCGCGTCCGCACTCTTTTTGTTCGCTTCAATATCAGTTTTGATTATTCCTATTTCCTGTGTATGCGCGTCCATATTATTTATGATCGTTGTAACATCAGTTTTGATTGTTTCTATTTTCCGTCCATGCGAGTCTACATTATTTATGATCGTTGCAACATTAGCGCCGATTATTTCTATTTCCCGTTCATGCGCATCTACACTCCTTTTGTTTGTTGCAACATCAGTTTTGATTGTTTTTATTTCCTGTCCATACGCAGTGATATCATTTATAGTTATTGTAATCTCATCCGGCTTGGTATTTTTTTTTACCAAAGAATTTATCAAAGTTGTCATCGATCCTGTTAACATTTTTTCGCAACGGGGGTAAATTGGCCGACATCGCCATAAGATCCGAAATAGCATTTTTTATTATTACAAGATTTGGTTCGTCTGCCGTCGGGGGTCCCCGAAAAAATCTATCGACAATGTCTTGCACATCGGCGAAATGCGTTAGTATCGCCTTGAAATGAATTTCCTGCAAGTTAAATTCACCACGTAAACCTTTTAACAAATTTGACATGGTTATATAATTGTCGCCAAGTGTACTTATTTTTCCATTTATCGTCAAGATGGATTCACCCGGTTTGAGTCGTCCGTCGCTGGTATACAACGCGATAGTGTCTTCGGCGGCATCACGCTGTCGTATTAAAACGTCATCCAGCGACACATTACTGGATTTCAATTTACCCTGGCGGTCTTGAAATACAACTATTTCGCCCGGGTCAACACTGGTTAAATTCAACGTATCAGCGATTTCATCCTCAGTTAGTTTTTTTTATGTCGGCGGCGGCCGTTTCCGTGGATTCTTTCAGCGCCGAAACCGGTCGTCCCCAAATATCAATCATCGTTATTGTAAAAAAAACCAGTGTTTCTAATTAACCCGCCGGGCCTCTACGACCCCACTAGTGTATTCGTTTACAACCATACGAGGTGGTTTTCGCGATGATGAAATCGCCGCAAGTACGTTCAATACCTCACGGCCACATATCGGTGGGTCACTTAACTGCTGTGTTGGCAGCGTGGAATAAAAAACCCGGGCTGAACACGCCCGGGCTGAACACGCCCGGACATACCGCATAAACTCTTTCGGCGGGGCTAACCCGTATGAATCAAAATAGACGATCGCACGCGGATCAATCGCGTATGCAACCCAATGGGTTCCCGCTCCGGAGGACCCATCGAGGTTAATTATGCCGGTTTCAATATTCCTTGGTGCCGCCGGTAATTGATCCCTCATAAAAACACCTCTGAAGTTTTTTATCGCTAACGCGTTTGCGGCGTCTATTAAATCAAAATTAGACATTGGAGTTATAGACTCTTGCGTTAATAAACGGTTCCCGGTAGTCTCAGACCCTTTCCCGAATACCATGAATACGGGGTTCCCGGTAGTCTTAGACCCTTTCCGGCCACGGGTCGTTTTTTTTTGTAGCCTTTCCCGGTTGCCTTCTTTAATGCCATTCCCGCCGCGGTACCAACGGCTCCTAACGCCGCCGCCTTAGCCACTGCTGGTGCGGCCGCGGCAATCAACGCTGGAATCGCAGCTAACAGCGGAAATATCCCACCGGTCTTTTCCATGTTTTTAATTGCTGCGGCTGAAAAATCTATTTGAACACCCTTTTTATTCTTCATCGCATTATTGAAATGTTTTATTTGACGCGCCGTCAACGATATCTTATGATTACCACCTGCCATCTGTGACGGCTTCAGCGTTATTGTGGTTCCACATTGTTTAGCCGACTTTGATCGTAATTTCTTGACTTGACCATCGGTCAACTCTACACTGACAACACTATACGACATTTATTGTAAACGCGTTTGTGCTTTCAATTACATGTTTTCCACTGGCGCATCAACGATTCTCATTCGTCCACCAACGCCTTCTAGCAGCATTGATTTATCGCTGAGAATGACAGCAACCGCTCTATAATTGGCACCAGCCGGGGCTATACGAGCTCGGAAGTGTATATCAACGACGGATTGTCTCGTTAAATCAATAATAAATCGGATACAGGTTTTTAAAATCAAGTTGTGATATTTGCAAACCAGTGTCGACGTTTTGATCACGACCCATATACGACAGCAATCGATGATACACACGTGCGATATGGTTGTCGCCGTAATTAAGATGTATATCCTCGGATGGTTCCTGTTGTCCGTTTATTCTCAGCGAAACATCCCTGATTCCTAATTGATCAAATATCATATGGCTGTGTTCTTGACTGCCCAATCGTTCCCTATTCTGTAGCGCTATGAATATATGACGCGGGGCTGAAACACCCTGTTTTGATGCTAGGTGCCATGTAAACGTATCGGCGACGTTATCCTCTTTAGCATCAGTTGTTACCGCTAGCCAACTCAACAGCGATTTCCCTCCCTGTTCCATAAATGCTAACAATCGTGCTTCCGTGGTAACTGATGGAGTCAGCACCGGCATCCACAATGCCATTTTAGTTAAAACGACTTTACCGGCAGCGACGCCAGCAGCACGCCATATTGCATTGTTATCATCGCCCCTTCGCGTCAGCGCGATTGTATGCTTAGCCCCATAGATAACCTTCCTGACATTTCTGCAGAATCCAAATATGTGATGGAGTGGAATCGCGCATGAAAACTTTCGGCGTGGTCCTTGCAACATTCCTACTCGTGCTGCGAATCCCATATTGTAATTATCGTTAAGACTTTTTATAATATTGAACTCAGCGTTTGGTCTTGCTCTGCGGTCTGGATTGGCTGCTTCAGCCTGTGGGTTAGTTGCGGTATCTCTTTCCACCAGCACGTTGATGTACTGAAGATGATCAGCGCTATTAGCGGTGTCCTTCGCAAACATCATAGATGGGCCCGCCGATCTTGTATAATCATCCGAGTATCTCGCCAACCCAATTATCGTCGTTGCAACATCAACCTCGCGTTCTATTGATTCAATTTCTCGCCCGTCAATAAGATATCTGGCGCTCTCAAATAACGCCATGATACCGTTGTTGACGAAGCCAACTCGAACACGATGGTCATCTGCGTATGGTGCATTATCGGCGGCATTTGTCACGAGTTCTCCCTCGATTTCGATAAACGCTTCACACGGCAGAAAGTATTTACTGGTATCTTGGACCTGAAGTTCAATTCGCGATCGTAGGTCGGGTTGCGCTGCATAATAAGAATAATATTGATAATCACGGACAGAATCATCCCTGCGCACTGGGGCATCCATATCAAACGCGGGATCAGCGGTACGCGCAAACATTTTATTATTTATCATGTTGGTGTTTTCAATTGCGATTTTTTCGTCGTAGACCACTTCCCGCTATCGCGTTCATGAGCGCGTTGGTTGCCGCATCGGCGGATGGCGAAGTCGCCAACGACGGAGTCGTCGCCGCTAACGACTCTAATTTTTCTTCCACGGCGTTATTTATTACTTTACTGACATTTGCAGGCATCACTGTCGTTGATGGCATTACCGGTGGTTTCTGTTTTCTTTTTGAGAATCTCTTAGATTTCACCAATGACATTAATTTGTCCCGCGCGGCTGAAAGCGTCTTTCCGGCAACATCTCCAATGGCACTAATACCCTTATCACGAATAACATCAATAGCCTTCATCCCTAATTGTTTGGCTAACGGCGCTACTTTTGGAGCCATTCTTGTAAATAACCCCGCAATGGTGCTACCGAGACCATCTCCATAGTACGCGCGGTAAACAGGCAATCGCGAGTTTACCACGTAGACGAGTACTGGTTTATCATGGTTGTAGTGTATGATCATCCTTATTAAAAACACCAGTTTTCCAATTAATCATCCACGAGCTCGTCTATGAGCGTTCGATATGCATTAATGTCCATGATACCGCCTGTAAATAACCGCTTGCAAATATCAGCGGCCTCGTTGATTATTTCCGTAGAGTTATTTCCGGCTCGTTTTCCTCCAATTAGTACCTCTAGCCGTGATATATCACTGAGAACACTACCATGACAGGTAACACTAGCGTTTTCAACTAGACCACTACCACTTGGATACCCCTCTCCGCTTGTTTTTTTAGAACCAGCTTTTTTTTGGACGTTTTTCTCGGACTTCTCCTTTTTGCTGTTGTAGTATTTCTTGTTGTTGTTGTTGTATATCATAATCATCAATTCCTTTTCTAAATTCTTTATATCCCAATTCTTTTGTATGCAAGCGATCAACCCCTTTATTCGTTTTATACAACCAATTAATCCAGTCATCTCGTTTTATATTACTGTTTTTATACTCGTCTTTTAAAAAGTCATTTCTTGAATAATAGCTTTGAGCGGCAAAATTACCAAAAATCCTATAATCGTCGGATTTCAGTAATTGAGGTCGTTTTATTTGTGTTATAGCCTCTTCAGTGAGTTTATCTATAAAGGGAACCCCTTTTTGAGTGGAAATTTTTTGAAGTTCACCAACATCACCCTGTTCAGAATCATCAATATCAACTAATCGTTCATACTCTCGTTGGGTTTTTATATCACTGGAAAGTTGTTTTATCCGTTGCTGTGTTTGTTCTGTCTCTGCTGCTATCTTTTCAAGTACAGGAAGAAGAGGCGCCTCTTTCCGTTCGCCCTCCTTAGGAATATCTCCATATATTGCTCGTTCTGTAGCCGCTGTAACATCCTT
Organism: Sinohyriopsis cumingii; assembly: GCA_028554795.2. Lineage (NCBI taxonomy): Eukaryota > Metazoa > Mollusca > Bivalvia > Unionida > Unionidae > Sinohyriopsis > Sinohyriopsis cumingii. Next base: position 18,225,418 of record CM068836.1, read on the forward strand.
AGTCGCTTTAGTTACCGGGGCAAATAACTGTTCACTTCCAACAGCAAAATCAGTTTGCATTTGTTGCCGCGTTTGAAGTTTCTCTCTCACTCTATCTCGTAACGGTATAAACTTTATAAGCGCTGCTAGCCGCTCTCTGGCTAGCCGAGTAGTAAGTGATTCACCTACCATTATTGTAAATTGATCCGCAATTTCAAATAAAATTTTCCGCCGGGTCTTTCCATACATCACATATATATAATGTTACATTTGTATGCCGACTTCGTCACGCGACGTGGGCACAGGTAACTTCAAGCTGAGGCTCCCCACAGGGGTTTCGTCTATGATCCTCCTAATGTTTTTAATCTTACTAGAGATCTCGCGGTGTTTTTCATAAAGCTGCCCGAGTTTTTTTCGTATTGTTTCAACGGCAGTGAATAACCCAATGAATACGCTTAAATCATTGCCATACAGGTTCTCATTAATTGTATGTTGTAATCGTTTTATAAAAGAATACTCGCGGGCTAGCGTAAAACGCCCTCGCTTCGATTGTTCGTTTATAGCCTCATAATCGGATAATATTTCCTCGCTGTTGAGCCTATCAGATAATACAATTCCTTGATTTTTTAATTTTGAAATCTCAGTTAATATATTATTGATGTCTTGGGAATCCATATTCTTATAAACATCTTATTTCTAATATCAAAAATTTTATTAAAATTTAAGTTTAAAGTTTAATAAAGATATTGGGGGTCAAAAATGACCCCGTTTTTGTATGGACAGTACAATGCCGTAAATCTCCACTCGAGTGTTGTGGCAGATTGCAGGCATACATGGACAGTACAATGCCGTAAATCTCCACTCGAGTGTTGTGGCAGATTGCAGGCATATACATATACTTAATTATGGACAGTACAAACAATGACGGGGGCGTGGTTTGCACTCAACAGAACCAAAACGCAACCCATGAAAATCAATCATGGTTGCGTAGTTGGAAAAAACCAACCGCGCACACTATGAATGATAGTGTGGGCTGCGTTTTGGTTCGTTTTGAACTTCAACGAAGGGGGCTTTATCCCCTCCCCCCAATTATATAGAAAAAAAAAACATCTGACCGTTTCCCGCCAGGCAATTGCCCGCTGCGAGGCGCGAACCCGTAAATTGTTGACTCGAGTTTCATAGTCAAACATGTTTGCATTGGACTACGGACCGCACCTAACAAATAACGAGTTTTTAAAAAATATAAGCACGTAATGCGTTCCAGGTGAACGCGCATAGGTAACTTATTTACATTGAAACAGACGACTATTTGCAAATCACGTGACAGCATAACTCTATCATGGTGACTTCGTCATACCCTCACGAGTTATCCCCCTTCAAATATGAAAATCGAATTCTATGTCCGTTTTTACTTGAGAAAGCTGTTTGATATACTCGTTCTGCAACAAATCGTACTGAGGCGCTACAAATGTCAAAATATTTTCCTGCCTCATTCATTGACTGAAATATTTTTTCCTCGTGCGTTGACGTATCAAATGATTTGACGCCCCTTGCTGCTTTTGAGTACTTACCAGTCTGGCCTTTTTTAATATTTTCACTCTGAGAGATAGCTTGCAGATTACACAGTCTGTTATTTTGATAATTAGAATCAATGTGATCAATAACGAGACTATCTTTGATCAATCCGTGGAAACATTCATAGATGATTCTGTGACAGAGATATTTTTTCCCTCCAGCAGTAAACATTAAATACCCGTGATTGTTTTTCCATCCAACCGGCTTCTTCAGTCTGCGGTTTCTAACAATACCGTCGCGAGATGCCTCGTAATTGACGAGCAGGGGATGCGGCTGAAATTCTTGGTCCATTTATATAATAATACTACTTGTCTAATTTATTATTTGGTTTAATTATAAATCTTTCAACATAGTCTTGGGGGGTTTTGATGACGGAGTCAGCGGTGGGGTCAATGACGGCGTTTTTAATTCGTTTGTCATAATAGCGTTTTAGTTCCCTGTATCGCTTTCCGCCACAATTAATACACAACTGCGATTTTCCTCTTACACCAACGTGACAAACCAAGCACGGGAGGGGGCCAAGAGAACCATTACGAACGCTTTGTAAATGATACCCGCAGAATTCACCTCTACATGATTTATTGCACGGGGTTATCGACCTAATCATCAACCATTTGCATTTATTCATTATACTATATTCTTTTATTTAAATACTTGTTTTAATTATATGGATGAGTTTGAGAGATTAGCAGTAATTAAGCCCTGGAAAAATATTAAGTTCAATCTCGATAGAGTCCTCAAGGACACACCAAAAGCGTTAATAAACGATAAAACCCTGTTGAGTAAAATACGCGATTGTATCAATGAATTCAAACGTGATGGTGCATCTCATAGTTGGTCAACATTTCGAATTGATGGTGTTGTTGATGCTACCATGAACGACAACCGCGCAGCAACGATAATATCACAACTTGACGGTAAAAGGTATTTCTTCAGAGTAAAATTCATTGTCCGGGTGGAATCAGGCGATTGGATCATACGTGATAAATTTGAACCAGTTCTCAGCGACAAGAAAACAGTCACTGTCAGCCGCGACTCCAAGCCGGGGTTGTTAACCGGAATTGACAGACCATACTATGAACGAGCGTATCCTGAAACAGCAGTTGTTTATGGAATATACCCGTTAAATAAGAAACCTGATATCGGAAAACTGAAACCGATGAAACAGTCAACGGGGATAAATTGTGTAGCAGAACGAATAATAGAGCATTTTACAAATGCATGTCGAGGAAACAAATTGACTGATTTACGACGTAGCAAAATCAACCAGTGGGAACTAACCGTAAAAGAGCGTGGAGCAACCATCAGCGACATAGCGAGATTAGAAACATCGCTGAGATTTCCAATAACCGTTACAACGATAACCGGTGAAGTATTATACGAATCGAAGTATAAATCGAAGGGAGCCCCAATCAAAATTATTGATCATAACGAACACGCATGGACGCCCGCGATCACAATATTTCCACGGGATAGAACAGTAAAGTATATACCCGAAGAATTCTCCCGGGATGGTTTTCTCGCGGAGAGGAAACTATTTGATGCTATTGCCTACTTGTGTAAAAACGACCCTGTATCAGTGTGGTTACTTCGCAGCGCTGAAAACGATGCGGATACCTTTGATCAGTTTGTAAGACCAAACGGCGAATTATATCGCACTGAAGCATTTCACAACAGGATGAAAAAAACCGCCATGGAATTTGAAGAGCATGATGAACAACTGCTAACAAATTGTTTTACGATTCCATCGGTTGTAGCTCATGTTGCAGCAAGGAAAAATGCGTGGAGACCAACGCGCAAGGAATTTCTGCCGGATGTACAATCCAGTTGTTTGGAATACTATCACGGTGGACTATGGAACACTGAATACAGCCGCGACGCTATGATCTCGGTTGATATGGTTGCCTGTTATCCAGCGAGTTTTCTCGGGTATGGATCCGCCGCTGAGTACTTTAGACGATTTGGACACCCCAGTCATGAAATGACTCGTGTTGCTATTAATGGACCACTGCCTGATTTTGATTTAACCGGATTCGCTCGCATAGTATCATTTGAATTCGCGGCAGGACTCCATCGCTGTTGCTATATTTGGATCGGTAGACACATGGCTGAAAAGAAGTGGCTGCCAATAGCGCTGCTACGGTATATGATTGATTGTAGCATGCTAGTTTCGTTGATTGTCAGTGACGCGATTATATCATACCGGGCACAGACTGAAGTCTGGTTAGCAGAACCGGAGCGTCTAGATAGCATAATTGACGAGTCCAGAAAAAACATTGATGCCGACGAGGAATATATCATCGAATGGTCCAGGAGGATATTTAACCAACGAAACCGCGAGGCAAAAGATCTCGATAGAAGAATAATTGGTAAGTTCACACAAGGTGGAAAAAACCACGACTACAAACGATATTGCTCACGGCTGATTATAGATGACGCAGAATATGATTTCGTAATCAAGGACGCAGTGGCAAAAAATAGATACGTGAACTGCAAAACAGCTTTCTTGTCCAATGGAACGAGGTTGGGTACAGTTGTTACCTACAGCGATGGAGACAGCCCGGCGTATCCACATTTGAGGGCGTCTATGCTGGGTTATGCCGCTATCAATTTATTCTCGATGATAAATAGATTTCCCGATACCGCGGTTAGAGTAGCCGTTGATTCGTTTTATGTTGACGTAAAGTACAAGGAAAACGTAGCCGAGTTTACTAGTCCGGACGAGAGTTGGGGTATATGGAGAATTAAAAATGAAATACGACGCGATTATTCCCCGTCAGCAGATGTCACCGTTGAGAACAACTACTTACGCGGTGATAAATTGTCAGAATGGTCTAATGCACCATCGTGTTCTGATCCAATTTGTAGACATAAAACAGTTTATTTAAGCGGCTGTGGCGGGTCAGGAAAGACGACTCGGGCAATTGAATTATTTCGAACGCGGGCAAGTATAATCGTGCTTACACCGACCCATAGACTAGCGCGAGAGATAAAACAACGAAATGTTGACGCCGTTACTTATCACAGCTTTTTTCGATACAGCGGCGGTGAGTGGACTCCTGATCGAATGGGGGAAAAATTTATTCCTGAGGTTATCATCTGGGATGAGATATGTACTGTTTCGTTAGATACTTTACAAATGTTTCTTGAGTGGTTGCTGCGCGCGAATACAGCGGTGATCATGTGTGGCGACCATGGCCAACCACCACCATTTGTCGGCGAGGGTCCACATGATTGGTTAAGGGGTTTTGTGGACTATTATGAAGAAACCGATACTGATTACCGAGCACTTGATGAACAACTGCGCGAGGTTAAAAAATTAATCAGATTACAGCCGGATAGAGTTCAATGTGAAATAATCCGCGAGGTGATTCCGGAAACGCCGTTAAATGAATTCTGGGAAACATGGAGACCAAACGATTTGATTGTAGCGAGTAGAAAGATAGTCAGAGACACACTTCAGCGGAAGTTGTTTGCGTTGCATAAGGAAAAGTTTCCAACACGTCCAGTGTCGTTGTGTTATAGACCCGCTGACACACGGCGGCAGAACATTGAAGTTGAAATCCCGGGCCTGACAGAAAAACAAATTCTCGTGCTGAATGATATCGTGCTCGTTGATATCAGCGTCGTCGAGGACGCGCTACGTGCTGATAAATCCCCGTGGACGCTAGGATACGCAACAACAATACATTCCTCGCAGGGACTAACCATCACGGACACAATTGTTTGGATGGTTGATAATCGCATCGAATGGTCGAATCTAGTCTATCTTGCAGTGTCCAGAGTACGAAGGATAAATCAGCTTCGAAGAATTGTTATTGACGAAGCCAGTGACAAAGCCAGTGACGGAGTCATCGATGCAAGCGTCATTGATAGAAAACTCTCGGGTTACCGCCAACAGGATAAAAAAAAACAGCGGCGTTTTGATATTGATGCCGAATTAATAATTGCGTTACGACAACAACAGAATAATCACTGCGCAAGTTGTAATTGTGTAATGCGCTGGCGTTATTTGGATAAAGACGCTCGCCAATTTACCGTGGACAGAATCGATAACAGTCTCGGTCATGTTAAAAACAATGTGAGCTTGACCTGTCTTGAGTGCAATAGACGCAACGGCGCTAGTTAAGACCACGCGGGGGTAATTGAGTATCGTCAGGTATCACTTGTAGTTGCTCGCGTGTAAATCCGCGCTGAGGAGCAGTTGAATCCAGTCTGTAGATCGGTGGTCTACCAGTTGATCGTGTTATCGTTGATATGTTATGTGTGGTAACACTCCAAATAGGATCGGTAGCCCTTTTTTTTACCGCCTTCAAGCTCTCCTGGTTCATATAGATATCTCACGGTGACATTGCCGAGAATCGGCTTGGAAACGCTATTTATTTTTGATCTTTTGGGTATATACTCGTATTTAATCGCGTCGCTGGGCTTCATGTTGATTGCTCGGGTAATCTCGTTATTTAACGCTGCAATTACGCCTGGCAACCTTTTGACCCATTCACGAGATCGTTTTTCTTGGATGAATTCCTTCGCGTATTGATATCCAAATAACCGTTCAGCGAGAGTCCGATTGAATCGTTCAACAATTGCCTGATCACGATGTAGCGCAGTATGACCTCGTCGTACCGCGACGCTATGATGTTTCAGCGTTGATAAAACAGCGCCGCGAAATTCACTACCGGGATCAACTTGTAATAGATTTGGCCAGCGCAGAGGCCCCCTTCGGTAAATCCGCTCAAACGCATCGGCTACTTCAGTTGCTGACTTTGTTTTTAACGGCTCCGCTTGTTTGTATCGACTCGCAACATCAACTACGGTTAGCGCGTATTTGTAACCGTTGTCATGCGGCAAAAATAGTATATCAGCCTGATGAACTTCATTAGGTACGCTGACATCAAAGCGCGAGAAGTTGATTTGTTTAGGCGGTGGTAGATAAATTTGCCATATAGCCTGTTTGGATAACCAATTAGCCGCAGTGGTCTTTGTTACCTTTGCAGCGCTTGCAAGCTTACCAATTGCGGCCTTCCCCTTCCAGTATCCTCTCGGAGAATAATAGATGGATTCCATGTTGTTATTAATTACCAGCGTCCATCATTAATTTACCTTTCATAGCCGATTTTACCAACCATGAGGCCAATTTTTCTTTGACGGATTTATCAGGAATAGCATTTAACGCGTGAATTAATTTTACGTCCGCGATATGACGCTGTTGCAGATCGCTACTTTTGTAAGCAACATCATGAACATGACACGCCTTATCGATAGCGTTTATTGGATACTCACCGGGTTTGGGCTGATTTTGATCATCGAGTCTGATATCTAATCGTGTTCCGGGGCCACAGTAGCTATATCCTGGGAGGTGCTTTTCTCCTGGATACTTTGCCCACGGTGTTCCGGGGAGTTTTGATAACCTGGCTGCAATATCACCTCCTCGCTTTTTTTTAAAACATCCCCGGGTTTAATAGAAATAAATCTAAATTTCTTTGTACCGCATTGTGCACACTTACCAGTAAGGGCCGATCTGTTATTTCTTGTTGTAACGGTTGTCATATCATTTGTGCCAGTACGCACTCTACACTTCACACAATATAAATCCATAATTTATGTATAGAGATATGAATATAATTGATTTTTCGGCGACTAAAACAAGAGAACCAGTTAAGCATGTTGCAGCGTTACCAAACTCGATCCGGATGATTATCATCGGACCATCTGGATCCGGCAAGACGCAATTGTTACTCAATTTAATAATGAGATGGATGAAGTGGGATAAGTTGTATTTGGTTGCTCCTAGCGTAGATGATCAACGATGCTACGAGGTGTTGAAAGATTTCAACGAGAATGCATCAGCGATCGCTAAAAAAAATGTTATTGAGTTTATTACAGATATCAATGATGCACCAGGTATTGATGATATTGATGGCGACGTTAACAATCTAGTCGTGTACGATGATGTTATGTTAGACAATCAAAAAAACCCAGCTAGGATATTTTCCAGAGGCAGGCATAAAAACACTGACGTGATATATGTCACTCAACGGTATACTCAGATTCCAAAAGTAATCAGAGATAACTGTAATATTCTTGCTGTATTCAACGGCGTTGATACACACACGCTACGAAATATTTGGCAGACATGGTGCGGCGGTGACATGGACTTCAATGTTTTTCGAAACTTTTTTAGTCATGCTCAGTCGACCCCACATGGATTCGTAACGATAAATTTACATGATCCTCGGACACGATATCGTATCGGACTTGACCAAATATTCGGTTAGTTGTAAATAATTTTCATTGTAAATAGCCACTTAGCAGCAGGGGGGGGGCGATGACATCGACGCGGTCGTCGATGTGCTTACCGGACGCTGACGACGCTGGGGATCGACGCGCAGAAGGTGTTAATTAAACCAAATGACGTCACCATCGTGTAGGATGGACCGACGTCGTTTTTTTTTTACCAGCGCTGATTACACCGGATCCGCTGAGTGCAGAAGTAATAATTAAGCAAAATAACGATTGGACAAAATGTCCGATTCGCCCCCCCTGCTGCTCTTTATTTAACCAAAGGTTTTCAAATAAATTCAGAGATTATTTGTTTTCATTAATTAAAGATTAATATTGAAAATCTTGTAAGTTCTTTGCTTTGCCTCTTTCTTAATGTTATTTAATAAGGTTCTGACCTGTTTGCATTTACCCTGTATTGAGCTGCTTTCACGAATATTAATTTTCATATTTTTTCGAAAATTACATTTGTGCAAGTACTTTAATTCGTGGATAACGTAGGAGTCTTTTCTCACAGAATAACAAATTTGCATGGGCTTGGTGGTTTGTAGCAACCACTAAATCCACGAAAGTAGTATTCTGCGAAAAATAATGAAAAAAAATTGTGAAGTTACCGGGTCTAAATTGACGTTTTACACATTTCATCTTTGATCTTAGTTTGAAAGCTGATTTGTACCGTATTTTTTCCTCTGGTCGTATGTGTCTCATTTGTTTGGTATACACGTATGTTGTTGTTGTTGTTCTAGGGTTTAACGCCATTTTTAAGCTCAAGATAGGCTAAACATGGCGGCCAGTATAACTGGTGGAGGAAGAACCCTGAAAAACCCAGGCAAGTGCCACCGACCCACGAGAAGCTAGGTATACACGTATGCTCTTTGGTGATAGGTAAAAGGTTTAAACAAAGCAGCAACGTCAAAAGAGTCCTTACAAAACTTATCCCATTCAAAACTGAATGATGTATTTTATACACGTTTTATCTTCAGGCTTTATATACCCACTGGTGACTCATTGGACTTGGTGGCATAATGGATTTCTCACCAACGGAATAGATTATGGAGGCGAGATTGGGAGGGTTGGATACCAGGTTAGTTATATAACTAGCTCCTGAGTGGGAATCCATTGAAGACAAGGAGTATTCGTAAATACGGCCGTCACAGTTGCAATGATTCCGATGCTCATTAGTCCTGACCTGTTTATTATTAACAGGACTTGACTGTTCCAAGCATGTTTACTTTAGCTATATATAGGAGACAGTGTATTCGTTTTTCAATATGCTACTGCGAACGGCGATTTACTGGGAACAAACAGTACCTGACATATGCTAATATCACAGCGTTGTCAAAGGACCGACAGTCCGTTCTGCTGCTTACAAAGGTAACTACATACTTTTTATGTGCATATAAATGACCCCCGGGTGTCCGAATGATCTAAGGCTCTCAAATTTACGGATCATGCACACATCTCACCTGTGTCGACGTGGGACCGAGTCTCGGCTTGAGGTTCGGTGCTTCTTTCCGTGGCTTTCCTAGGAATATTTATAACCAAATGTAAAATATTAATGTTTAAAATCATCACAATACTTTTTGAACGTGCAGAGTGTAGAGTTTGATCAAACTCTTTATTTAGCATTATTACAACCAAAATGAACTCAAAAGGATTTTAAAAAAGAAATATGAAGTATTACTCTGGGACGTTTATCATTTATAGGTGTACAAGTCTGTATAATATGTCACACACACACACACACACACACACACACATATATATATATATATATATATATATATATATATATATATATATATATATATATATATATATATATATATATATATATATATATATATATATCTTGTTTACCGTTTATATCGGGACACGATAAAATAATTTTTTCTCTTCCTGTCCCAGAATTTATGGTGAAATGTTTTTCAACAAGATATACATCCCAAGACTTAAAAAACGAAAAAAATTTTGTTTTGAATTTGTGCTCCCCCCAGCATGGTACAATAAAAAAGATAAACAAAACACTTATTTGAAAATAAAATGAAAGAAACCAACCTTGCATTGTTATCGTTTGTTCCTTCTTTTTTCAACATGCGAAATTTATTTTAAAAAAAAACATAGCCACGAACTACGTGTATGTAGCAGATGCCGGCTGGCGTATGCATCCTTACTGTAGTGTGCATCTATTATGTCAAATAACAAAATCGCAAATGAGACGGGAATATCACCCGATTGATTGAAGGCACCTGTCATTCATGCATGATACGTTATAAGGTGCAAAATGACCGAGATTGTATCGTATCGAGGTTGACTATAAGACGGTATCTCGCAAATAAAAATCATTATTTGAAAATACATTCACTGTGAGTGCAAATGATAATCTTTTCGCTAGCATGGGTTACAAAAGTATTATTAAAGCAAGTAATTGCTGTGTATACTATTTACCCTACAATCATCAATGAACGTTGGTATCAATTATGATTTTATACGACAAACAAATAGAAGCCCGGGTGATGAATAAACACAACTGACAGCGAGTAATAAACTCATTGCTTAAACTTACCGACAGGATATCAAATACAAAGGTTTTTTTTATTACAAAGCAAGCCAACCCCAGAAATTGACTTTGGATTCTTTTAAGTGTGCCGCTTTTTTAATGTTTTTTTTTATGACGTCCACCGACATAAGGAAGCCAACTTTCGTTCCTTTGGATTCTTTTGAGTGTGCCGTTTTATTTTTATAAATCGGTCGACTTAGGGAAGCCAGCATTGATTCCTTTTACCTGTATTAACGGGAATTTCGAAAATAAATTGAAAAATGGAACAGTTTTGAAAGCGACACAATCATGTACGTCGTGTACGCATGTCGATATAAGGCTGAACAGTGAATTAGTTTTCAATATTTTCACCTAAATGTTCCCTATCCCAAGTTTATTGTGTTTCATTTTTCTACAACAAGAAGCATTGTGGGGATAATGGTACGTAATTTCCGATTGGCGTCCTCCAAGGTGGGAAATCGTAGCTAAGGGGAAGTAACAGCGCTGTATACTTCAATTTCGAGTGATTAAATTATTATTTCTTCTTTGCACTTGATAACGTTTTAAAAATTCTTTTTATGAGAGTATAACTACTTTTAATCATTTAATGCAGATCTGATGAAAAAAGAAATATGTTAGAGTATGGCCGGTGACCTTCAATACATCCCTGTACATTTAAAAGAGCAAAAATCGATAATATTAAAGACGAAATCTTGTTATTGTTATAAGAACAATAAACAAATTTTTATTATTATCCCATGTGTCCGAGTAGTCCAAAGCGCTTATCGATACGGATTACTGCCGTCTCACCTCTGTCTGCGTGGGTTCGTGTCTCGGGCTCGGCCAATGTGGGTATGTGAGAAAGCTTGCCAGTAGCTTCTCGTGGGTCGGTGGTTCTTTCCGGGTCTTCCCTGGTTCTTCCTCTACCATTGATACTGACCGCCATGTATAGCCGATCTTGTGCTGAAAAATGGCGTTAAACTCTACAACAACAACAACGACAATTATTATTATCAAATTGTCTGTCGTTCTTAGTCCTCCAACATATTATGCAGCTATGTTTTGTAACATGTCGTAAACTGCAGAACATGCGTTCTATTATAATATTATAAACACATCATAATTGTCAATATTAATAACCAATCAAATAGCAACAAAAACATGTATCCAGTCTAATAGTTGCTTCATATATTTACCAGGATTTTTCCGGAAGTGGAGTGGTGCACACGATAGGGGGCATGGCTGCGTTTGTTGGGGCGGCAGTACTAGGACCGAGAATCGGCAGATTTGACCCGGTGACTGGAACAGCAGTCTTTATCAGAGGGCATTCTATTCCGGTATGTTCTCAGTTTTTCTTGTCCGGTAAGTTCTCTTAATTTGTACATTCGCGCTTTGGGTTCGATCCCCGGTAAGATCTCAAAACTGCTAAACAATGTTTTGGCATTCTGTTACAAAAATGGACGTGCATATACTAAGCATATTATTCACAGGTAATGGTACATAAATGTACACAGATGATTCATTGATTTTCCTACTAAATCAGTTTTATTTACCACGTTCAACAACACTTAATTACTAGCTTATGTTCATACATACAAAGATATCCCCGTTTATAATTATAAACATGTCATGTATTTTGCAGCTTTCAACTCTAGGTGGTTTTATTTTATTTTTCGGCTTCTTGACGTTTAACAGTGCCTCCCAGATGTCCCTTAGTAAGGCGGGTGACGGCGAAGCCATTAGTCTCGCCATTGTCAACACCATGATCACAGCAAGCTTCGCCTCCTTTACTGCGACCTTCGTCTACCGCATACCCAGGTTTTGATCTGGTGCTTGGTGTATTACTGCCGCCAGTAACGGTGCAATCACCGGAATGGTAAGATTCTGAGCTTGTCTGCCACTCAGTTTATCTTCGTGTTTATTTGTGCTTTTTTAGGGGTCAAAACAGTCGCCAACAACCCATAGTAGTAATAGGGGATACCCTACGGACAATGGGACTTTAATGTTAAACTATGGGGGTTGTACCCTACGGACAAAGGGAATTTAACATGGGAAATTTAACATAGGAATATATAGGAACAATGGATTGGGACTGTCTACGGACAAGGGGAATTTAACATGGGTGGGATACTCTACGGACAAGGGAAATTTAACATAGGAATATATAGGGACAATGGATTGGGACTGTCTACGGACAAGGAAAATTTAACATGGGGAATTTTAACATGGTGGGACTATAGACGGACAAAAAGGTATTGGGACTGTCTAGGGACAAGAGGAACAGGGACAGCGATAACACAGACAACAGACATTATACAACATTCAAATAACTATACAACACACTAAAAAAATTTTGAGGCAAGAAAGCAGATCTTTTCGAGGCATATGAGTGACCCTGAAAAGGGCCTTCGGGTTCTTCTATTTTCTCCAGTTGTTCCACCAGCTACTCACTTTCCCAATGATTCCTTTCTTCTTCTTTTGATCCTCTGCTATCCAGTCAGGATGACCCATGGCTCTAAATTTTTCCTGGTTCTTCATCCAATTCTTATTCAGTTGGTCAAACTCCTCTTTCTTTTTTGTTTTCCTTTTCCTTTCTCTCTTTTTCCCCAGGTATCTTTAATTTTCTTTACTTCTTCTTCCATTACCTTTTCATAATTTCTTCAGCTTTCTTTAGTCTGTCCAGTCCCTTTTTGACAAATGACCACTCTGTCAAATTGAAGATATCATTCATAAAACATCTCACTTTGATAACAATATCAAGGGTCTGCTTCAACGTTCCGCCTCTTACATATATAGGATTGATGAAACCTCTCAACTTCTCCACTTCCTCTTCTATCATCCCTTGTATGTTATCTCTGGCTACTTTCAGGCTGTTCACAAAGTCCAGGCTGCCTGGGAACCTCCATTATCTTTCAAGTCTTTCTACTACATACTCTACCATCCAATACCAAATATCCTTCGAATTGTTGAGCAAGCGTATTGCCATCTTGGTTTATTCAAGGTTGAATGGCGCGAACGACGAACGCTTTGACTTTATATTTGTCAAGCAGGGACTTGAAGGAAAACATCCCTTACATTCACTTCACATATTATCTACTATTCACACACGCGAAGAAGAAAAAAACTAACCAAAATATACTATCCACACACGAGACGGAGAAAATCAAACCCAAAATATATTATCAATAACCACAATATACTATCATGACAGAAGTGAGGAGCAAAAAAAAAAAACAAAAAAAAACAACAACAACAACCCACAAATATACTATCCACAAAGAATAAAGGAAAACAACCACACATTCTACTATCCACACAAACGTACGCGAACGCTTACAAACCCCAAAAATCTGCTATCCACACAAGCCTATGCTCACTTACACAAACACACACTACTATCTACACAAACGTACGTCAGCTCATACAAACACACACACACACACACACACACACACACACACACAATCACATCAGTAAATGAGTGATTGTTTGTAATCACACAAATTGGCAACTTGAATAGTCTCTTTTCTAAAGAATTGGGGTAGTCCTGAGAAGGGCTTTTTTTTAAAAATCCAAATGCACTTGACTAATGCTGGCATCTCACAGGCCTGGCACCACAAACACATCTCCTACTCCACTCTTGCTCCCAGTTCAGTCTTGCTCTTAGGAGCGAAGAGGCTGGTTGATTGGCTTCAGAATCCCAATCTTCCGTTTGTGGGACTCTGAAGTGTTCTTGTCTTTTATGCCACACCCGTGGATGACGAATTTGTGGTACTACTAGTGTCTGCGGTACTGGTCCAGGTTGTGGTAATGCTGCTAGTGGTTGTTGTGGCTCTTGTGGCTGTGGCTGTCGTGCTGATGTTGGTGCTGCCTGTGGAGGCGTCCTCACCACAGGTTTTACCTCACAACTTTGCCTCAGCATGAGGTTAGGTAGGATTCTTTCTTCCTTCCCTTTCTTCTTTTTCCTCTCTTCCTCTTCTTCTATTTTCGCCTCCTCTTCGAACGCCTCCATTGCCAGCTCATCAAGGAGCCACCTGGCATATTCCAGGTGCATTCGGAGTTCAGTTAGTTTCGCTATTTTACTCTTTTTCTTCGTAGTTGACTGGTCAACGATGGGTAAGCAGACTGACGAGTATTTCCCTTTATATGTCTAAAGCGCGGACGTGAAGGAAAACATTCCCCTGATACCAAAACGTAGAAGACGATATCATCACCTCAAAGAAACATGGAACGTACGGACTTAAAAGAAACACTCACTCACTTTTTACTTACAAACATTAATTAAAATTTTGACAAGCTACTGAAAACCAAGGTTTTATACAGACACTTCTAACAGAGATAAAGAAATGAAGTCCTTATAGACACACTTCTATTTTTCTAACTTACTAACATACTATTGGCAATTGAATTAGTATCTTTTTTCTAGAGTATTGGGTAACCCTGAAAAGGGCTGTTTTTGTGGACGAGGAGCTATGACAATCTGTTATTGTCTAAGATTGCGTCCCCGTCTGGCGGCAAGCTTTCCCACAGGATAGAGTCTGCTTCTTTGGAAAGAGAAGGATAACACTTTGGTGTCTACACGGCAGTCGACAAAATCTCTGTCTGGTTACTGCTGCTGCTGTTGCTGCTGCTGCTGCTCTCTCTGCTGCTTTTGAAGTCTGTACTTCTCCGTCCATTCTTCTTTCTCCTTCTTTATGTCCTCTCTGAAGAGCTCTTCTATTAGGTCTTTAGTCACTTTCAACATTCTGACATTCTCTATCTCTGCAGGTTTCGGTATCAGATTTTGTCTGACACGATGCAAATTCACGTAAGTTTCGTTCAACTTGGCTAGTCTTGAGCACATCTTCATAGGAGAATGAGTCAACAATGGATGGTCAGACTGGAGACTTCCCCGCTTTATATGGTTAAAGCGCGGACGCGATCGAAAACTTCCCTACACTTTTTAGAGTCGGAACCCTAAAATAGTTTGATTTGAGGGATAGAGAGAAGTCAAAGAGTATGGTTCATGATACAAATGGCAAACAAACGACATAGGCATTTTTTCAAAACAAAACATTTTTATTCAAATAACTAACATGCAACAATGAACAAGCAACAAATTTGTTAAAATTAACACTCTAACAAACAACAAATCTTTTTTCAAATAACAATCTATTTTGGACAAGGTTGACAACATTGTGAACTGAAGTTAGACTTCCAGTGATGGAAGTAATTGGGCCATTGATGTACACTACGTTTCCTAGCTAAAGACAAAAGATAACCATAGTGGTCACAAAACCATCGATCTACTTTGTCATCATTTCTAGAGGAGTGACGATCAAAATAAGTCGCTAAATGTTCTAAAGAATATCCCAGACTGCGTTGATGAAGAAAATACGCACAAAAGTGTCCACACACCATGGAATCTGTGCCTTGTAATTTCACATTATTCAATCGTGTCGTCTGAGCATTTTTTCTTATAAAATCCATGATATCGTCTTCCAAAGGGGGTAAACCATACGAATCAAAATACTCCTCACAACCTTCTTTTGGAAAGTAGACGGCTACCCAGTGGGTTCCTGGGAGATGACTGTTGTCCGTGTTGATGACATAAGCTTGATGGTCTTGAGGTTTGCGATGAGGTAGTTCTTCTTTAGCGCACACGACAGGAGTCCAAGAAGCAGTGTACGAACTGTGGTTCAAAAGATAATAAAGTTCCAAAGTATTCATTTTTTTCTTGTTGTTTTTCTTCACAGGTAATGATAAGTGATCAATTCAATCCTGACTTTCTGTTTGAAAATGTCTGACAAGTAACCGTTTCTTCCTTTCGTCTCCGCACTCTGAGCTAAGAGAGCTTCGATGTGATGGATCTCTAGAGTCATCAGTGGAAGAAATGAATGATCACGCAAGTCTTTTATACCACTGATGCAACACGATTTCTTCAGAGATGAGACTCCAAGCTTCGTCCAGATTCTCGTCCAATTTTTCTTCTTCACTCAACATCACGCATTTATTGTTGAATTTGACTGGGATGATCTTTTCGACATCCATAGCAATCTTTCTTGATCAATTCCCTATTTTTTCTGCCAGGTGTTTGGCAAGACAGGAGACTAAATGTTGTTCTTGTTCTGGCCATCTGGAGTTCATCACTATGTCCTTCTCGTATTTGTCTTGGGGTTCTGCTTCCATGTCCAAAGATTCTCCACTATTCAAAGAGGGATAACAGTCTTACATAGCTTCTAATAGTCTAGAATGACTTCTCTTAAACTGTTGATTTCTATGGTATTGTCGAATACGGCATACAGGATGACGTTCACCGTGTTGTTTACAGGTATTGGCTTTGCAAACTTTAGTTCCACACAAATCTGGCCGGATGTTATAGGGTGGAAATGTCCCTCGTCGCTGCCTTGGTCTTGGGTGAAATCAAAAGCCCACAAAGTGTAACCTTCTGCATAATCCTCGTACGTAATACCGTGACTAGTGTTGGTTCCTAACTTTCCTGTGGCTTCGTACAGGGACAAGTACGATGTCAAGTAATTCTTCTTCTTGTCACTAAAGTCAGGTTCGAAAGGTCTGGTAAACAAGGTTTTGCCGTCCCGACTGACTTGATCTTGGACACATTGTAGTGCTGAAACTCAAAAAAGGATTTTCCTTGAAGGCTCCATTGAAGGCTGTATTTTTGACGATACCAAGGATCAAACGTTTGTGTAACTGCCCTTGGAACAGATGATCTTCGATCATGGATTGATGTTCAGCGGGAGTGGTGAAAATTTTCACTTCCACACGTCGTAGCGGATATTTGGCGGTCGTTCTGCTCAAAGTGTGACTGATGTCTTTTCCCACTTTAGGTAACACTTCCACACGTCGCACGTAAAGTCTGCCTTCTTGGATGATGGCTTTGTAATAGACAGCATCACTTATCAAATGGAAAGCGACACTGCTACGATTCAGTCTCAGGCGGATATCCACACCCTTCAGCAAATACTTCTCTTCCAACCACGTCTAAATGCTAACGATCCATCAGTTCTAAATGTTTTGTTGGGGCCTTTGATTTTGTTTCGTCAGGCATTGAATCCCACATTGTGGTGGGGGTCTTTATCTGTAATCAAATCGGTATCGCCAAAGTTTCCCGCTGTGTCAGGTTTCCATACCACGCAATCATCCAGATGGGTGTTCTTGGCCTCTTTTCCGTACGTCAAGAGATTTTCCAGGTACGCTCGGTAAGGGTAAGTGTCCATGCTACTACTGACCAGTTTGCTATTCAAATACAAATCTACTCCACTGAACAAGGAATGCATGAAATTGTCGACGGGGGCTACTTTATCTTCGTCCTTGATATAGGGACCGTCTGTGGACGTGTCGATCACTTTCACTTTCAAGGACAAGTAACTCCTTTTCAGATCGATGTAATCTTCGGGCTGTCCTTTGATTTCAAACTCGAAGGGAGCTGACCCTGAGTCTTTGACAGAAGAGATGGGATGAAAATCGACCCATTGGGATTCTTGCATTGTCATCATAGTAGGTGGCATGGCAAAAAGATCCAGCTCCGACTTGGAATGGGCACAATACTCTCGGTGCATCATTTTTTGTTTCTATGATAAAAACGTCTAAGTCTCGAGCAGTTTTTCTTTTCTTTGTCTTTTCATTTTTATGAGTGTGAGGTCTTCTGAAGGGGTGTTTTCATCGTCTCTTTCTGCCTTGTCCTTGCTGTGGCATCAGGGAAGCGGCAATGCCTGACTCAGTAGCATTCAGGGCATTTATAGGAGTTTCTCGTCGGCCCAAAATGTCTTTGCCTATTTGAAGCAAGACATTTTTGCCTGCTCTCAAGAAAGCTTCTTTAGGGTCTTGTTTGTCGATGATGACATTTTGGAGAAATTCTTTACGGTGCGTCAATGCGGCATCTTTCAAGGCATGCAATCCTCGTGTCACCATCGGTTTCAACACCTGAGCCACCGAACGAAAGGCTGATTTCAACATATCTCCAAAACCATGTCCTCGATGTTGAGCGACTCCTCGGTACACTGGATACATGACTTACAATTCGTTAGAGAATCGTTTTCGAAAATGGAGTTTCACGGTGACTTTACCTTCGGAGAATGGAATATTTTGTCCCAGATATCCTTTTATAGTAATGTTGACAGTGTCAAAATACGACTTACTGACAGGTAAATAGTGAGGATGTACAAATTCGCGGTGAACATGATAGGTATTTCCACTTTCCTCGTCATTGGTCATGGTACTATCCACTTTGAAAGGAATAACACGCAGTAACGGTACGGAGGTGTGTCCCACCACGTTATACTCCACCACATCGGAGTACACAAAGATCAAATTAAGTCCTTCGTTCAATTCTACCGGGGATCCAAAAGCCCTGTAAAAATCCATATTACTGTTGATTTTGGGACCAAAATTGTGTGCTTCCATCTGATGTTCACTCAAAATTTCAAATAAACTACTATTAAACCTGAGGGACAATGTGTCGATATCCTGAAATTTGATCATGAGGCGTCGAGCCACTTTATGATACTCAATCTTTACACTTCTTTTGGCCTTGTTCACGGCTTTGCCAAAGGCTAAGTCGAACCTGTCCGCAATGGTGTCCACCAAATGTTCACCACTAAAATAATGACCTGAGGTATTTTCAGCGTGTAGATGCTGAATGATGGATTGCTTGCTGCCTTGGTGTCACCTGAAAACCCGATTTTATTTATTTCTTCTTGCAATTGGGCGTTCAATATTTCGACCTAGAAAGTGTTTTGCTTTTCAGTGATGTTTTTGATTTGTGTAGGGTAAATCATTTCCACCAAAGCGAGTTCCCAATCGGCTTCGTGATATAACTGGATGGCCTGAGGTGATTTGGCCGTGTAACAACACAAATTGTTATGTTGAAACACCTCCATGGAACTGTGACTGGGTAAGGTTAAGTAAAATTGGCTATAATTGTTCATAATTCAAGAGTTCTGTGGTTGTCCGAGGGGTCACTGGAAGTGAGAGGAGTGTCTCCGCCCAAAGTGTGGTTGTTTTTATTGGAGTGGTGACTAACGCTGGATGCAAGGTTCCCGTTGTTCCCGTTCGAGGAGTATTTCAGGGAAGGATTGGGAAGAAGGTAACCGATGCAACTGCTCAATAAAATAGTCCACAATTATTTGTCTCCTTGTTGCAAACTCAAATTGGCAATGGCCGCACCGATGACACAATATACCACAAAGATTTGGCAGATAAAGACGATTTGCGTTTTAGGCACACGTTCTCCACACCACACTCACAAGGGCTGCTTTTGTAGATCTTGCAGAGAAGAACTGGGTGAAGAAGTGCTCACTGAGGTGGTAGCGGTAGCTGAGGCTGTGTGGAACGGCATGATGGTCACTTCTTTTTATAGTCGATGACTTGCGAAGCGTCGATCCAAGAATCAAAACTGGTAGGATATCCTTTCCAACGCACGTTTGCTTCTTTGACACGGCGTTTTACCACTTTACGGGTTCTTCGTTCAAGAAAGCTTTCGATGTCGTACATGTCGTCTTCTTTTCTGGTCACACGTTGTAACTCAGGCAAGTAAAACGTTCCTTTTAACACTTCCCCCTTCATGTCTTCCAATTTATAGACAGCAGGGTGACGGCCATGCACTCGTCCAGTGACACAAAACAATTCGGTGGACCATTTGGGTAAGTAACCTTTGTCGAAAGTGCATTTGGTTTTGCCAATGCGCATCCAATCTCCTACGTCCAACACTCCACTTTTCTTGGGGACAGCCACCGTCGGGGCCGTACCAACCAGGCGTTCAGAAACGGTCACTTCGTTGTCGGGAGTCACTTCTTGTGGGGGTACGTCCGATGCTTCGATGGTAAGATTGGTTGTACGCTTGAACCAGGTGCGATAAGACGTCGATGTGCTTGAGAGTGTGGTGATGCGTAAAATATTTCCACATGCGTTCTTTCAAGGTACGTTGAAAACGTTCCACGATGCTGGCTTTGGTTTCGGGATTCTCGGTGGTGAAAAAATGAATGTCACGTTTCTTTAATTCTTGTTGGAAAGCTTGGTTCAGAAATTCGGTGCCTTTGTCGGTTTGCCATCGAAGAGGGTGACGACCACTGTGTTTCAGCACCAACTGGAGGGCTAGCACTAATTAGCTGCTCGATTTGGAAGTCATTGGCGCGACCCAGGCATCAACTTGATGACAGGCATCACGCGTCGTGGAGGGGTTTGCAACGGACTAAATCTGGACAGTTCTTGCTTGGACAAATCCAGTAAACTCTGTAACATGCCCGATCTCTCTTGGATTTGAATTTTGGGAGCAGGTACTTTGTGAGCAGCTGCCACTGCAGCTAAAGAGGAGGAGGGTGTCACCGCTGCAGGTGAAGTTGTTGGTGACGCGGGCTTCCATTGTTTCATCAAATGATGAAGAACGGGTGTGGAATTTGGTTTGGCTGGCATCCCCAGCAACGGAGAAGTGAAAGAACCTGAGGCTACCGGAGACACAGTCACCGTTGCTGCAGCTCGTGGTTTGCGAATGTAAGGTTGCATCTTGGCTCTCTTGCGAGTAGAAGCTGTTTTCTGAGGGCTTTTCTTTTTCTGGGGCTGTGACCTGGTCTTGACACCATTGCTCTTTTTCTTCTTTGGGCTTCGTTTGGTTTTATGGAAGTGGGTTTTTTTCTTGGGGAGAATTTTGGGGGCATTAGGATCCCATCTTAAGAGAAAGCGAATGATGACCCCTCCTAGAGTACCGCTCCCACCAGGTTTCAAAATAATTTGCTTTTTGGTTTGAGTGTCGATGCTGAGATCGGCCAGTTGCATCAAGGCTACTTTGTTTCTGTCAAAAAAGCGTTTAGTTTGATGAGGAATCTGAATGATGTCTTGCAGTAATTGACGTGCTGTCACCGTAAACCATCGTAAGACTTCTTTGAGACTGGCTTCTAAGACACGAGCACGTACTTGTGGAATTTTTCGCGACTGGCTTCTAAGACACGAGCACGTACTTGTGGAATTTTTCGCGACTGATGCTATACAAGGTACGAATTAATTTGACGGGAAGATGAGACTGAAGGGACATCATGTTGAAGGTGTGTGAGACAGACGCAAAGTGTCCGAGGTTTTAATAGATTTTTTGGTTAAGTCGACGAAGGAGCCATGTTCAGGACAGACCCTTTGTCTTGACACCAGTGATGAAACAATTGGGTGCAAAATCGCAAATCATCGGGGGTGTTGGGTTTTAAATTGACGAGTAAATAAGCATGTGGGGTTTGAGTGGCATCGTCGTACGCACGAGTCAGCCAAGGCGTTCCTAAGTGTTTGGCTAAGACTTGCACTTGCGATTTATCTCTAGGGCTTTTAAACAAGACCACGTCATGAGCACTAAGAGTGATGGTGCGATGGGCTTTACTTTGTTGAAACAAATTTTGAGTAATATAAATGACACTGGCATTACGTTGATGCCCTTTACGCGTAAACCACAGTTTAATTTCTTCTTCGTCTTCTCCTAACATGTCGTCGAAATTGACCAGATGGGTTTGCCGTGGGTCAGACACGGTTCCGTCGTCTTCGTTAGGAATGCCTTCCACAAACAGGATGGAATCGCCTTGACTTTCACGCAAGAGGCTGTACGCCGATTGCCACTCTTTGTAACACCACACGATTCGTTGAGGTGGATGATCGATCAAATGATGTTTATGTTCGATCACACGTTTGACAAATTCGGTTTTGCCTTAACGGCTAGGTCCGGCAATTAACATGTTAAAGGGATGGCGAAGATACAAGGCGTCCCAACTGGCACGATCAAAGTGTTCGTCGTTGACTTTGAAAGTGGAGGAAGAGGGAGCAGAGACAGCAGAGGATGCCATAGTGCAGGGAATGTCACTTTTGACATGAAAACAGACAAGACAAATGTTTTTTTTCATACTTTTTCTGGACACGTTTATTGCAAGTTAGAATGGAACAACACGAAAGACAAAATACATAAAAGCCAAATGGTTATGTACAGCATTAAAAAACGATCAAAGTGAAATATAAACAAGTCTCTGTACAACATGTTTTTGGTAACCAGTGTGTCTTAGAGATAGTGTGTAATGTTCTTAGAGTCTATACATAGGGTACAGTCAGACAGGTGTCCCCCCGGAATGGTCTTTCTGGAATGTCCATAACGGTCCTGTCCTGAAGGGAGTGGTTGTCCTCGGTGACGGGTTCTAATAGCACTGTCACTAACACAGGTTTAAAAGTGACCTTTTTCTTTGGACGTTTGAATGGAGGATCAAAACCCTTGAGCATAATGGGCTACTTCTTTGGTCCAAATCTCAAAACCCCATTTTCCAGTCACGTACATCTGTCCAATGAGTGTGTAAGTCACAAGCTACACACACATCGTCATACACATCTTTGTTGCCTAAAAGTTGACGAATCTTTTTTACCCGTAGAGGTCGAGAAGTGTCCAGATGAAAACACAAGGCTTTGAACAAAATGAGTCTCTCGTGGACATTTAAAGACACCACTTTCATGTTTTATTTGGTGACAAGTACTGTTCGTAAGAGTCCACGAGGAATCGGCTGGTAAATGAAATGCCAGAAAGCAAGTCACTAAGACACACACCACACGTCGATCCCAATTTAATGGACACAGTTCTCGTAATAAATGTTGGTAATCTTCCACTGTTTGAATAGTCTCATTGATTTCCGTCCACGGAATCTGTTGTATCACTTCTGATAAAAGTTGTGGCATGGTAGTCTGTTTTATACCTCTTTTTGTCGGAGACAATAAGTGTACTTTCTGCACAGAGATGATTTTACTCCAGTGGCGATTCTAAATAGTTTAGTCACTAACTTGCACATGATAAGACACCGTTCAGAAGTTTCCTCTTCAGCTAAGTTTACGTTGAGTAAAAGATTTTGGTAACTCTCTAACTCTTCCTCTGGAATTCGTTGCAGTAAGTGTACCTTGTAGTACATACAATCAGGAGTAACAAACCAATCCTTCTCGCCCACGTCCAGTTTAACAATGTCTGACTACTTGAACACTTTCATCTGAATCAGTCCTTTTATAGCATTGAGGTACCAGTGGTTTAAACACCGGTGATGTAACGGATGCAATTGTTCTTTTCGTTTCACTTGCCACGAATGTTCTCCTGTAAAGTATCAATGATCAAGTCAGTCAAGATTATTTTATTTAAAATCTTCTCCTAGAGCGAAGATAATGGACATAGTGAGTAATTTCTGACCACTGCCATTCAGGGTAACGGTCAAGAATGTCAATAAAATCTTCTGATGTAAACGGTCTAAAGCGGAATAATAGGATGAACGCACACTTGATCCAGAGAAATCTGACAGGTTTGTTGACTTTTTTCACTTTCCTCTTGTGAATTTTTCGACACAAAAGTTCTATATTTACCCATTGAGATTTTGCTCTGGCAAGTCCCTACCAAACTTCCTTGTAGATCTTCTCTTGCAGTTCGTTTGGTATTGATTGAAAATTATTTTTTAAAGCTGTTTTAAATACTGGTCTCGGTGGTGTCAACTGTTTGATTCCTATCCAATCTGGTTTCTTAAACGACCTGTTATGTGACTTCAAGAACTCGGTCCCACTAAAGGTAGGTAGTGACAATTCGGAGACCATCGAGCATGTTCCAGGTATGCCGAATCTTGTTGTTCCCACTGGAGTAGTGACACACCACAACTGAAGCACTTGACTTTATCCCCTTCGCCCAAGTAGAAAAATCTGGCTCTGGCTAATTCTTCGGGGGTAGGTCTTCCCAGATATTTATTCCATTTTCCTTGGAAGGTTTGAAGACGATTTTCAAAGTCGGAGTATGCAGGCAAAGGCACAGGGAACGAATATTCGTCTTTCACAGGTTCGTTTCGATGAGGGCAGGGTGACATCTCCAGGAGTTTGCTCATTGTTGGATGACATCCGTAGGGTTGTAGACGCATGGTCTCACGTGAAGGTTGACATTGACAATGAAAACCAGTAAAGAGTCCACGATAACGAGTGGCATCTCTTTTGCATCCGTCAGGTTTGACACGCACAGCATCACTTTCTATGGTAGGTGTAGTGGTAATACTAGTTATAACAAAGTTCCCATGATGCTTTACTGCATCGCTCTCATCGCAAGGCACAGCATCGCACTCCACTTGAGAATCACCGAACATGAATGATGATTGTTTAAAAGGATTCATCTTTCTCGCTTGGTCTTGGTAGTGACAATGATCTATCGATCTTGGACGTTGTCCCTTTTTATACTAGCCGTAATGAAGTCTCGAGCTTATACATCGTTCCTTTTTTATGTCTAGTTTTGGAAGTCTTCCTACCTTCTCTTAGATACCGTCATTAATGTACCGCAGTGTGATAGGTGGAAAGGCCATAGAAAGGTAAGGACAGTGCGGAGACCATCGAGTATGTTCCAGAATAGCTGAATCGTTATAGATACATTGATCCATTCGCAACTTCAGGCCACAACTGAAACACTGTGCTTCGTATCCCAATCCAGTCTCAGGTCCCAAGTAGACAAATCCTGTTCTAGCTAAAACATTCGAAGTAAATAATCCTTCCCTCTCCGTGAGCCAGTTTTGGAACGTTTCCAATCGACAGGCACAATCACAATAGTCAGTAAAGAAGACCGGAAAATGGTATGGTTTGAACTTGGAGTGCTCATGGGGTCTCTCACTGGATTCTTGCTGTGGCGAAGTCATCTTTCTTGTTGGCGGCTAGCCTCTTGGAACCATTTTTTCATACCGACATGTCCGTACGGTAAAGTGAAGTGATTGGGAATACGCACTCGCTTCTGGTACACGATTTGATACAGCTTTTCCAAGGGTCGACTGACGATTTGTTGTGTGGGTAAACGTACAATCTTGTGCGGTTCGTAGGTGGTCACTTTAAAGTTTCCATCCTCTCCAGACTCCAAAGCTTCTTTCAATACGTCAAAGTTCATCACTTGACTGGTGAGATAATTGAGAGTCAATCCTTTCACTTTACACTCAGTGTGCACTTCTCCTTGTTTGTCCCGGTATTCGTTGCCTTAATTTTTAGGAACGCCACTAGCAAAACTTAGAATCTTCTCGTCGTGGTGTTCGTCTGTCCAGGCTCCTAAACGGTCTCCTTCGATATCAGGGTGACGTTGACCCAGGCGATCGATGTTGATGCAACTGTCCGTGTCAAAGTACAGCACACGATCACCTAACAGTTCTAAAGCTTCGTACAATTTCAATTTTAAGCGGGCATGGGCTGTCACGTAAGCCGCAATGATGACATTTCCAAATTCGTCGGCTTATACAAAGTCCAGATCTTCTTCGTAATTGACTAAGATCAAATCCTCACGAATGACGTCCACGTGTTTCATTTATTTGGTTTTGTCGTGAATCATCTGGAAGTAGCGGGAAGGTTCTGTCAAATACTCTGCCTTAGGTAAACACGGTCGTTGTGCCATTTTGCCCCACAAGCAATTTAACATCACTTTGGCAAACGATTGCCTGCCTTCGTTTTTCTCGATGTGGTCTAAAGTGATGCTTTCCTGCTCCCAGGATTTCTCTTTGAATTTCTTTTGATCTTCGGGAGTGTGTCACCAGGAAGGATAGCCGCTGGCTTCTTGTTTCAGTTTCAAAAAGGCATCCACGTAGTCTTCGAAAATGCCTTTCTGAGTCTCGTCGCCCTTGTGGTACTGTTCAGTCTTAGGAAAGTGGTAAATTTCGTATACTTCTAACAGTTGGTATCCCAGGTCCAGAGCTTTGAACAATTCTACGCTGACCGACGTTCCCATGAAGGCGCGTTCTTCCTGGGTGAGCTGACAAGGATGGTCTTGGTTACACGTTTCGGTACAAGTACGGCACAAGGGAAACATCAGTTTTCCTTGGCAATGATGAGGTAAAACTGGATAGTAAAGGTCGGTGTGAGGCAAGACTTTGCACTTGATCAACCCTTCTTATTGTCGAATGTTGTCCAGGTCAGTGTGTTCCGACAGCAATTGCGGGTGTCCTGAAGGAAAGCGACAATATTTGCACACGTAAGGATACAGTGAACACACGTCCAAGTATTTGATTTCTTCTCCTTTCTCCTCGTCGGCTTGGTACAGGTGTCATTAATCCGTCCTCCGTACAAACTGTCTTGTGGGTTCAGTGGGTCTACCAACTTATAACTTTCTACGATACGTTTAAACTCGGGATCGGTTTTCAAACGGTGATCGTACTCGTGTTCCCACATTTCCACTACTTGGTATCATTGCTGTTCTAACTTCAAGCGCCGCTGACAAGTGGTCTGGTACAAGTCTTCCATGGTCCGTTGCAAAAACTGATTTTTAGTGTCACGTTCAGTGTAGCAGAGGGGACATCCGAGAAATAAGCAACCGTTAAATTTGTACACGGTCTTGTGGCTTTCTAAGTCCCAACCATCCACCGAATACGTTCCGATGGTCTTTCACTTCCTCCATTGCGGGCGTGCTGGATCCATTTGTCTTCCTTGTCACACAAGTACTGTAGCCAGCGTAGGGCTTTGACTGAGTATTGACGTTTGACAAAGTTGATCGTTTGAGGACTGATGACAGCTAGGGTGTTTTCGGGTATGAATCGTTGACGGTACACTAAGGAACACGCTTTGGCAATGGTACAGGCTTCTTTCAAAGGATCGACCCCTCCGTGTTCCATGAACAATTCTCGAAATTTTCCACAGCAACGCCGTAAAATGTCCACGTCGGAACGACAATACTTTAACATTTCTTCCTGAAATTCGAAGGGTCTGAGGCATGAGAGTGATACCAAGCGTAGAAAGCTTCTCGTTGTCCTGTACGCATGTTGTCGGGGTCGTAATAGTGAGCCTCGGGCAAATAGGGTAGAAAGGCGTGTTGATTGGCTTGGGTATTGAAAAAGTGAGGAAAATAACCTTTTGCCATTTCTGTCATTCCAAACGTTTTATGCATTCGACTCAAAGGCATGGCCAAGTAACTCATCGAATCTTTAAACTGCACTTGTCCCACTTGTATGGAAATGATTTTGACTCCGTTCAAAGTCACTTTAGGACGTTCGGTGCCTTGTTCCGTATAGTATCTCTAAAGAAACTGTCCATCGTATCGAGAAATTGTGAGCCATTACCGTGGCATGGCGATGACAATCTCCGTAACGTTCGATGTCCTTTTGGCTCCACGTCTCGTCGATGTGGTCTAAAATCCATTTGGCGAAATCGGCTAGCGTGTTCGGTCCTCGAAATATTTTTTCACGTTCTCCAGGAATCTTGCTACAGTGAGGGCAATGACTAAAGATAGGGTCTTGGATGTACTTCTCGCACGCTCGATGAGCCACACAGAAATTAGGAATGTGAATGCCGGTCTCTTGCATGCATTTGAAATCGAAAAAGATGAAATTCCCTTTCTTCTGGTCATCTTCCTCTTGATGTGGTTGGTATATTTGAATGTAGCATTCGTGTTCCAAGTCCACGATTTGGTGACAAATGTGACATCCTTTCTTTCCTCGACAAACGTGTAACTTGGAACTATTGGTACGTATGCCTTGTCCATAAGTAGGGCACAATCTCAGAAGTTGACAAGCACTTTTCAGCTGTGAACCTTGCGTCTTTAGATGTTGTTGGTAAGAGGTTGGACTGACAAAAGTGCGCTGACAAGCTGGGCAATGCACTCGTTCTTGTCCTTTGTCCAGACAGGGTTGAGAGGCCAAACATCCTGAGCATTTCGATCCACAGTGCTTCTGTTGCTCTCGATTGTTATAGCCATAGTCACATTTCTCGCAGTAATAGCCATATCCCAAGAATGTGGTTATACTGGTGATGGCATCGAAATGTTCATCGTGATAATAGACGTGAATGTATTTTCCGTCTTTGAAATCTTTACCTCGAAACAATAGAGGTCCGCGCACTTCTTGAGGGTGTACTTTCAAGGTGTAGCGTGGAGCTAGGACATCTTTGCAAGTTTTTCAGGAATGCCACAGGGTGTGTCTTTGGATAGCCCTGCTTGCTGTAACAGGAGTTCTGCTTCATTTCGTTGTTTGGCACGATTCGATTTTTGAAGAGTTTGCCAAGTTCTTTTCCATTTTGCTGTGTCGTTCTTGTCGCATACGTTCGTGCCCACCACGATGCCACGGGCTAAACACATCTGGTCTTGAGGGTTGTTAAATCGTACGAGGTTCGTTTTGGTGCTAAGACGGTCGTCCACCAATAACACCTTTTTGCGTCCGGTTCCTTGGGGAAGAGATACGTGGGTCATGAACAGTGTCGCTTTTCCATCGGTGATGTGAAACTTGTCGTTGGATTGTTGCACGTGTTGAATCTTGTTAATGACTTTGGAAGGTGTCAATTCTGCTGGGCTGCTAAACTCTATCCAAACGGGGGATTTTAAATTGTCGTGATGAATGGAAAGTCTCAAGCGATCGTCTTCTTTGGCTTGACATTGTCGTTTCAGTGTGGTTAACAAAGAATCCTACACCTCGGTGATGAAGCCCTTTGCTTTCTCCAGCGGTACGTTTGACTTGAAATCTTTAAACTTCACCGTGTAGGTGTAAGCCCTCTTTCTAAATTATCTAGAGGAGCGCTTTTCTGTCTCTCGAATGTGATAATACTTTTCAGGGTTTACTAATGGTGGTGAACTTTGGCTATGTGTAGAGTCTCTGGGTCTGGATTCTGGCTCACTCATGTCATCTTCAAAATCACTGGCATGAATTTGTGCCAAGACTTTCAGCTACGGTACGAGGCAATAAATCACGTTTCTGCCTCTTACTTTCTTCTCCTTTCTCTGCGATATGATTCGATCGTTTCATCTTAACTGCAAAACGTCAAATGACTACATTTTAAACGCCATGGGTCACTTTATATCCATGTCAGACCAGCGTATATATAAAGGGTGTGTGTCTTCCATTCCAATATTCATTTCACTCTCAAACTGAGCAGAATGATGAAACAGCCTACACAGATCGAACTTCTGATCAGAGCTTTGCGTGTCATAAGAAAATTTCTTCTGACAAGCCGACAGACTACTCCCCCTCTTTTCGAGATAAAAGTCAAGATACTTGCTATATCTTTAATAAGAAAGGGCATTGGTCTTCAAAGTGTCTAGACCGTCAAAAAAGCAAGACAGGTGCTAGAAGAGACAAAAGTCAAGATACCTGTTATCATTGCCAAGAAAAAGGACACTGATCTTCAGAATGCCCTAAAAAACAACGGAAGCAAGAAGAAGAAAGGGGTTCAGATCAGGAAGAAGAAGAGGTAGTCTCCCTAAAGGAAGAACCCAGACACGTGCAGAAAGAGAAAAATGAGAAGAAAAGGAGAGGAGGAGAATGTGAGGGTGAAGAAGAGGAAAAATATGTGACAGTGAAGAAATTAAAAAAAAAACAGAGAGAGTGAACACAGACACAGAAGAAGTCTATGAACTTTTTAAAGTGTTGTATTGTGAATTGGATTGTAAAATTTGTACCAGAATAAACCAGGTATAAAACGTAAGTGTCTCTTGGTTTTGATTTTTAGAATAAGAACCTACATTCACACACTCACTCAAACATTCACACACGTACATTATGGGTAAAAAAGGGCTTTTTGAGTTTTAATTGATTTTGGCAAGTGAAATAGGATCTCTTTTCGAGAGAAATGGGTGGCCCTGAAAGGACCGTTGGGTATTTGTTTGTTTTAAAAAAAAAAACTCAGGAACGGGGCCTAATCATCTTTAACTGCCTTAAGCCTTTGCCACGGCCAAGGCCTACTTCTGGACTGGCTCCTGTCGATGATGATTTGGTAGAAATCACTAGGGGTGGTATCGCAGGAGTAGTAACAGGGCTGGGTTGTTTGGCTGGGGAAGGTCTTTTTCTCTTGGGTCGTAATAAAGAAGTCTGATACATTTGTTTCAGACTCCTTAACTCTGCTAAAATGTCTAAGAGTACCGTTACCGTTTGACTTTCACTATTCTCTTTCTCTCTTAGACCTTGTTTCTTCTCTGCTTCTTCTTCCTGTCGTTTCCTTCTTGCCTCTTCTTCTTCTCGCTGTTGTTGAAAGAGAAAAGCTTGCTCTGCTTCCTTCTGCTGCTGTAAATATTTCTCCAATTCTTCCTTCTGTCTCTGTTTAAAATTCTCAACGTGTGGTAAAGAAGGAGAAGGTGGCGAAGGTACTGGTACCGGAACAAATTCTTGCGAAGAAGAAAGAAAATCGACTAAATCCCAATTAAAATCAACCTCTTCTGGAAGTAGGCCTGTGTTGAGTGTGGTAGCCGCTGCTATACCATCGCTTGTCGTCTCCACAGCCGGTGCACCCCAATTCATTGTCTTCTTAGGTTCCGTCATGTTTGAAAACTGACTGCGCACAGACTCTAGCACATCTATATAGAGAATGTGACGTCACACACCACTCTCTTCGGATTGGAAGACAGACTCCGTGTTGTGACTGAATTTTGTAACGCGTATTTCGATTGGTGAATAAACTCAATCCGTTTCCATCCGTCCTTCCTCTATAAATAACCGCAGTTCACCACATTCCCTTCACCTGTTCTCGTCACAAGATGTGGACCAACGTATAATCGTCTACTCTCGTATCGTCAATGCTGTTCCATACGGACTTCCCATGTATGTGAATTCATCATGGACTATTATCAGGATCACCGATAAGAGTGTTTGGAAAAGAAGAATTTATGTGGAGAGACAATGCTGTTTGAAGAAAGTCCTTATCTACAACCCAGCAGTCAGAAGAAGTTTGAGGAAAAGAAAATCTATACGATGCATTCTATGTTAACGGAATAATGTTAACATAAACCCAAAGGCCCTTTTCAGGGCCACTCATATGCCTCGAAAAGATTTGCTTTCTTGCCTCAAATTTTTTTTAGTGTGTTGTATAGTTGTTTGAATGTTGTATAATGTCTGTTGTTTGTGTTATCTCTGTCCCTATTCCTCTTGTCCCTAGACAGTCCTAATACTTTTTGTCCGTCTATAGTCCCACCATGTTAAATTTCCTTGTCCGTAGACAGTCCCAATCCATTGTCCCTATATATTCCTATGTTAAATTTCCCTTGTCCGTAGAGTATCCCATCCATGTTAAATTCCCCTTGTCCGTAGACAGCCCCAATTCATTGTCCCTATATATTCCTATGTTAAATTTCCCTTGTCCGTAGAGTATCCCACCCATGTTAAATTCCCCTTGTCCGTAGACAGCCCCAATCCATTGTCCCTATATATTCCTATGTTAAATTTCCCATGTTAAATTCCCCTTGTCCGTAGGGTACAACCCCCCTAGTTCAACATTAAAGTCCCATTGTCCGCAGGGTATCCTCTATTACTACTACCCATATTTTCTTTCTAGACAATTTCTTCTTTTTTCTCCCTTTCTATTCAATTCAATTCTTTCTTTTCAATATTTATCCATCCATTCATCAAAAAGATCACTTTACTCAACGATAATTAACTCTCTCTGTTGTAAACTTCTTCCATCTCCCTTCCAGTATTACTTATCAGTATGCATGTATGTATGACTGACTGACTGACTGACTGACTTTATTTCCTCTTTAAAAGAGATTACATCAGAATAAACAAATTCATGATAATACAAGATCATAAAATAAAACAGAAAATTGACAAAAATACAATAGTAATACTGTGTCAGCTACCGTA
The DNA here is from genome assembly GCA_028554795.2 of Sinohyriopsis cumingii. Lineage (NCBI taxonomy): Eukaryota > Metazoa > Mollusca > Bivalvia > Unionida > Unionidae > Sinohyriopsis > Sinohyriopsis cumingii. The sequence goes on from CM068836.1 coordinate 18,257,332, forward strand.
TTGACAAAGCGAAATATCTCACTGCCTGCAATTATGCAAATCTGCAGTCATTTGGCGGAGCAAGGCACTAATCTTTTAACAGTTGCTTGATGATGATAATATTTCGAAAAGTTAATACGTCTATAGTGTTATGTGCTTAACATTAAGTTCGAGATAGTAACGAAAATGAAATGAAAAACTTTTAACAGTGTAATTCTATATGTAGTTTTTTTTTCTTTATATGACGCATGTATTTATGCATATATATACTTGTTTGCGCGTATGCGTGCGTGCATGCATTTATCTATGACTGACTGTCTAAATGACTTAGTTACCTCTTCAAAAAAGAGTATATCAGGTTGCTAAGATACATATTATACATATCAGAGGATTATGAGACACATCATAGACGAGAACGCAAGCATGATATATACATCGTCAACTAATGTGTTTACAAAATGAGATATATAAATACAGAAAACCATATAGAAATCTCTTGGAAATAAACATAAACAAATACATAAACAAATACATAAACACACACACAAACAGCTGTCATACAACAAAATTTGCGGATTTGACAAGAAGACTTTGGCCTTTAATTGTTTATATTTAATGTTAATTTACTACTTACTTTTAATATCATGTTAGGGCATGTTAGTTGATAGCAGGGCACACATTTTATTGTAGAATGAAGCTATGCTGTTTGCGGTCACCAACATGAGCGTATCTGATACGTCATCGTCAATAGACGACATGCAGTCAACCCTGCTTCCAAGAAGTGTCTCCAACAATATATCGTCTTCTTGATTGAATAAGTTAACCCCGTCTCTCACTTCTAAAGAGTCAATCACTCTCTCAAAGAAAACGTTTCGTTCCTCAAGCAGCATTTCGCAACCTAAAATAAGATGTTTCGCTCTGTCGTCAGTCTCTTTTCCACAGAGTTTGCATACCATAACTTTACCAACAGGCATGATATATAGTTTCATTACTTCAGAGAGAGGCCATAACATGGATGGAAATTTACGCCCAAGAAACCATATATTACTTGGTTTTAAGTCCAAATGAATGTTTCTGAAGTGAATTAAATCATCCCTTAGTTCCATATTTGCTCTCCAGGTAGTTTCTTCATGGTTTTGGATAATATCAATAATATGTCGATTCCAGATGAGTTTTTCTTCAGTTTGTACTCTTTCTGCATAGTCTAAAAGAACACTTCCCATACCATATTTCTTAGTTATTTTGTCAATATCAGGTATAAATCCCGTCTGTTTTAGCGGGTTGTTCAGATACTGACATAGGCGCATAATGAAAATCTTTTTCCAGATAAAAGTCCAATCGCCCTTACACAATCGGTTGAAAAAGAGCAATTTCATCCTATCTATGTATGCTTCCATTGACCAGAGTCCTAAGGTACTACTCGTTGCCTCCGTAGGCGAATATTTATCGAAAGCTTGCATACGTCGCGCTGCATATCTCTGGCATAACTCAAGTTCTTCTATATTTGAGTTTGTGATACCTAACTATAGTTCACATCCATATAGGACCGAGGGTAGAATAATTCTTTTCCAAATCTTCAGACTTGTTAGAGGGTTCATTCCTCCATCTCTGATACCAATAAAATATAAAGAGTTTAACAAGTGTTTGCCTTTATCACATGCTTCCTTTATCGCGTCGTTTGGTTTTAAGTTGTATTTTAGAGGTATGCCGGCATACTTCTTACTTTTGACTGCCGGAATTGGAGATTTGTCGAGCATAAAAGAAGGTATACCAGTCGTTCTTTTGTTAGTAAACAAGATGGTGCAACTTTTATCTGCATTATATCTTAATCTCCACCTTTTCGCATAGACGGAAATTGTATCAAGCAGCTGTTGCATTGAATGATGCGAGTTAGACATTACAGTTGTGTCATCTGCTAATAAGACACAAGGCAGGTGGAGATCAACAAGATTTAGACCTCGCAAAGTGTGATCTAATTCCGTGATCAAATCATCTATCATTACAAGAAAGAACCAGGCAGACAAGATACGGCCCTGTCCTACACCCTGCCTAATATCGAAGCGTTTGGACAGCTTGCCCGCATATAAAACAGAGCTTGTTACTCTCTCAAACGAATCTTTCATGATGCGCCAGGTCTTCCCTTTGATGCCAAGTCTGTACAACTTGTAGAATAACCCGTTATGCCAAACTGTGTTGAAGGCTTTAGCATTATCAAGAAATGTAGCATAGACAGGAGTATTTTTATCCAAATAGTAGCATATAGATTCTTTGATACAGAACGCTGCAGTGATACTACCGCAATTATTTCTAAAACCCTGTTGCAACGAATTTGGAAAAGAAATCTGCTTAGAAAATATAAGTAGTCTACTATATATAATTTGTTCTAGAACTTTCTGAAGCACTGGAATTATAGTTATATCGCGGTAATTATTCATATCTAATTTGTTCTTTCCCCCTCCTTTGAATACTGGTATAACCAAACCTTGTTTAAAGTGGCACGTATGCACGCACGCACGCACGCACGCACGCACGTACGTACGTACGTATGTATGTATGTATGTATGTATGTATGTATGTATGTATGTATGTATGTATGTATGTATGTATGTATGTGATTGTGGGTTATGAAAGGTTTAAAGGTAGACAGGTGTATGTGATTTATTGGTTATATATTGTTCGATTAAGGCCGAGAACCGAAAGTAAATTTAATAATAAATGTTTTCCTTACAGGTTGCATCTTGTGCCAGATGTAATGTTCTTTATCCGTGGGGTTCATGCATATTGGGTATCACAGCAGGCATCACCTATCACGTCTGGTGCTGGCTGGTCCGTAAAGCCCGTGTAGATGACCCAACCGATGCTGTGGCCAGTAAGAATATATATTCACACACACACACACACACACACACACACACACACGTTACTTCATGCGTTCACTCGTGATAAAGACTGACAATCATAATTCATAATATTAGGTCACGGCGACTTTTCCCTTATGCTCCGAAATCGTAAACTTTTGAGATTATAGCAAAGTAGTCGACTGATATCATATTTTTATCTTCTTGAAATTAATGATAAATACGTATACAAAATACCGTCATTAGGACTTATTTCCAAAATTCTGGTGAATCTTTATGCAGACTTAAATACACAATTGGTTCCTTCCGAAAAGAATTTCCATGCTCACAGTGTTTGTTTTCTTACCATTGCAGCGAATTTAGGAGGAGGAACTTTGGGCGTTATTGCCGTCGGACTTTTAGACAGGAATAAAGGCATCTTCCTTAAATGGGATCGGCCTTCAGGACTGGTGAGTTCATTTATTTATTTTATTTACGTATCTTAATTTTCACATAAAAAATAAGAGATTATTACTGACTAGTCTTTTCTGCAAACAGGAATTGGCACCAGAGCGTCATCTTTCTTTATAAAGCAAATGCATTGTTTGTACATGGCTACAATCTGAGCTATGCGTAAACAAAATATCCCCATAAAAAATGTGTTTGTAAAGATGGGTTTTCTGAAATAATGAAGCGAGCAGTAGGACTTTCAAAGTAGGAGTAGCCATTTAATTATGACTGTCCAAAGTTGTATGTTTTTCTTTTATTTATCAGAGTAAAAATCTATATAGCTGTGCATCTGAGACAAATAAAAATTGTACGCGGTAGCAAGTAAATATATACATACACGGATATGAAAGCGTAAAAGAAATGCGATGATGTTGGAATCGACATACGAGGCCTTCGTTTTATAACTCTGTGTTCGACGGATGTTCGTCTTCTCGAGAGTAAGTATAGTTAGGACTTTAATTAACTGATTATTCGATGCCTTTTGATTTCAGTGCCTGGCCTGGCAGTTAGCTGGTGTGACCCTCATTATGTGCTGGACTGCCTTTTGGAGTGCGATTTCGTTTGGAATCATGAGATGGATGAAGATCCTAAGGGTACCAGAGGATATTGAACTCAAAGGTGAGACCCTCAATAGGGGCTTCATCATTGTCAAAATAAAAATGTACATGAAGCAACATCTAATTTTTAAAAGATTTTGTGAACAAATATCAAATCAGCCAGCACGTCCATAAATTTCATTTTGTTTTGTTGTTTAAAATAAAAAGAAACACAAAGCAAAGCACCCAAGAGTCCAGTGAAATAATTTTAAGATTTGAGGACCTGCTTCTTATTTATTTATCTTAATACAAAGGTATTTTTGCTGAAAATGGCAAAAAATTCAGGAAGAAAACAAGGTCCAGAAATAAATACCTATACACATTACATTTTGTCTGCCTCTTTTAAAAGTGTACTCTCATCACACACCTTGCATTAAAAATAAGAATAAACATATGATGTGTAATGTATATGCGTTGTACGCATCTCGCATATTATCGAAAAAAAGTTAAAGTAAAATTTAACTTTTTAATTGTCGAATATTACATTTTTTAACATCAACAATTATTGTCATTATTTTATATGTAAATTTAGACATCACCGTCATCATTGAGAATTTTCGCTCAGTATCTTTATTCAACTTCAAAACTGTGTTTTCCTAGCCGTCGCACACACACACACACACACACACACACACACACATTGTATATAGAGATTATTTTGTGTTCTTGTTCCTTGCATAATTACAGCAGCCTTAATTTTCTGTTCAAAACTAAAATCAGACAAAGTGACTTTGTTAACTCACTGCCTGACTACGACTCCGTGCCGCATCAAGTCATTTATGAGTTGATCCAACTGCAAACGACAGACACTGATTTGCCGTCGCTTAAAGCGCCGGCTGATCATTATATATATATATATATATATATATATATATATATATATATATATATATATATATATATATATATATATATATCTTTCTTAAGCTGATTACACGATTACACAGAGCATACCTTACAGAATCAAATCTCCAGTCACATTATGGATCTGCTCATGCGCAGTTTGCAACAATATAACGTACACGTTATATTTTGGGCCTGTTTATCTAACATTGTTGCTTCTACGTTCATGAACCGTAAGATGTGAATGCATCCAGAAGGGTACTACACAGCAGTACAGAAGATGACCACGTGTTTAAGTTTTCCAACTTGCTGTATTATGTCAATCATTTCATTGCTACGAGCAGGGTCAGACTTCTTACGTCTGCATAGTATCTTCGAGATTTAGCTTTAGTGAGGTCTCATGTTCCTAATTTTTTTGTTTTTGGTCTTCACGAAATCCAGTCTTAATATTATATAAAAAAATGAATGTTTCTGCTGAAGATAAGAGTAAGTTTCCATGGCGACATGTTTTGCCCACTATTGCAAAATTAATAGAATACCGTTTGATCATAAAATAACTCTTTAGTACATTAGTCATCTACAAGATACATTAGTCATCTACAAGATGAATTTGCAAGTTACTTAGTTTTTGATTAGGACGTTTGGTCCATGACGTTATCAACGTCTACATAATTCCCAGATCGTTCAGCTTAACATGCACCGAAAAATATTATTTGAAACATTTTTGTGTTCGTTTTGTAGGCTTGGACATCCCGAGACACAAAGAGCATGGCTACCCAGTCGAGTCCTACGGACACGGTCATGTCGAGAAGATAATACAGATACTTGAGAGTACACCAATGGAGGTCTTCCAGGGTAAGTCAAAAACATTTCCTTGTCTCATAAAGATATGCCATGATACACCTGGATGTTTCAACAGGTAAGCTCTACCTTGTCAGCTAAATCAAACGTAATTCATCGTGTATCACTTGTGTCAACAACATTCAACTTTATATTTTATCATTGTGTCAACAACATCCAACTTTATATTTTATCATTGTGTCAACAACATCCAACTTTATATTTTATCATTGTGTCAACAACATCCAACTTTATATTTTATCATTGTGTCAACAACATCCAACTTTATATTTTATCATTGTGTCAACAACATTCAACTTTATATTTTATCATTGTGTCAACAACATCCAACTTTATATTTTATCATTGTGTCAACAACATTCAACTTTATATTTTATCATTGTGTCAACAACATCCAACTTTATATTTTATCATTGTGTCAACAACATCCAACTTTATATTTTATCATTGTGTCAACAACATCCAACTTTATATTTTATCATTGTGTCAACAACATCCAACTTTATATTTTATCATTGTGTCAACAACATCCAACTTTATATTTTATCATTGTGTCAACAACATCCAACTTTATATTTTATCATTGTGTCAACAACATCCAACTTTATATTTTATCATTGTGTCAACAACATCCAACTTTATATTTTATCATTGTGTCAACAACATCCAACTTTATATTTTATCATTGTGTCAACAACATCCAACTTTATATTTTATCATTGTGTCAACAACATCCAACTTTATATTGTATCATTGTGTCAACAACATCCAACTTTATATTTTATCATTGTGTCAACAACATCCAACTTTATATTGTATCATTGTGTCAACAACATCCAACTTTATATTTTATCATTGTGTCAACAACATCCAACTTTATATTTTATCATTGTGTCAACAACATCCAACTTTCGTTTGATATAATAAGAGTTACATGGCCTTAAACCAAGCTTTCCGTGAAACTCATTCGCACTTTAATGTTATCCTGGAAACACTGAAGTCACATCGAGAAAATTGCGCGATCATATATATTTAAAATGTGTATGTGTTTGATAATATTTATTATATTGCATAAAATAAATTATCATAATCGATATAAATGACAGAGATGCTATAATGTCAGCGCTTGCTCCATTCCTGAACTGTTGATACAGTTTATATATATATATATATATATATATATATATATATATATATATATATATATATATATATATATATATATATAATGGACCATCGAAAGCCTGCAGTACCCCGCTAATCTCTTCTGACGGTGCTACTCTCGACATGATCTTCACAGTGAGACAGATAGAGGAATTGTGCATTGAACAAAACATGAACTTCTACGGTGTCTTCATGGACCTCACAAAGGCCTTCGATACGGTCAACAGAGATGCACTATGAGTCATCTTAGCATGACTCATTTGCCCTAGGAAGTTCATTAAGATGATCCGACTTTACCACGACGAAATGACGGGACTCGTTCTCTACAACGGGGATATTTCTGAGTCATTCAACCTTTCTAACGGTGTGAAGCAGTGTTGCGTTCTCGCCCCAGTATTATTCAGCCTCTTCTTCACATGTGTCTTGAACCATGCTTCACGTGATCTCCAGAAAGGAGTGTAAATAAAGTACAGACTGGATGGCTCTCTCTTCGACCTTCGCCGACTGAATGCCCGGTCCAAAACAATGGAGAAACTTATTCTTGAAGCACTTTTCGCGGATGAATGTGCTCTCATGGTACACACGAAAGCAGATCTCCAGTTCATCGTTACTCGCTTCGCGGAAGCCTAGAGACTCTTCGGACTCACTGTCAGTCTGAACAAGACAGAAGTACTTCACCAACCCGTCCCAGGCACCGTAGCTCGCCCCCCCCCCCCTCCGATTGTATCTATCGGAGACACCCAGCTGAAAACTGTCGATCACTTCAAGTGCCTTGGAAGCATCATATCTTCCAGTGGATTGCTAGACAAAGATGTAACGGCACGCATGAGCAGCGCCAGTCAATCACTAGGACGTCTCTGCTCTCGCGTGTTCAGCCAAAGCAATATCAAACTCTCCACAAAGATAAAGGTGTATAAAGGTGTATAAAGCAGTTTTGTTAACAAGTCTCCTATATGGATGTGAGACCTGTACAACATACAAGAAGCACATCAAGCAACTTGAGCGCTTCCACACGAGGGCCCTGCTCTGGATTATGGGCGTCAGAAGGCAAGACAAAGTGACGAACCTAGAAGTGCTGGATAGAGCAGGCTTAACTAGTATCGAAGCGATGGTCATGAGAGCCCAACTCCGGTAGACTGGTCATGTTATCCGTATCGAGGAGTCTCGAATGCCACGTCAGATTTTGTTTTGAGTTCTATCTAGTGGACACAGAAAAATTGGTCGTCCGAAGAATAAATTCAAAGACTCTATCAAGGACAGTCTGAGATGCTGCTCGATATCTGTGACAGACCTCGAGTCCTGCGCCAAGGATAGATCTGGCTGGCGTGCAGCTTTTCGTAATGGGTTCAAAACCTTCGAGGATGGCCACAGAACGAAAGTCGCCGACGCCAGGGAACACAGGAAGGCCTCAGCATCAAGAACCAACCCACGCCTCCAGTGTACATACTGCTCCAGGACATGCCCATCTCATATCGGACTCATCAGCCTCATGAGGACCCATCAGCGAAGAGCAACACAGTATTGACTTCATCGAGCCCCGATGGTCAACCGATGATGATTATATATATATATATATATATATATATATATATATATATATATATATATATATATATATATATATATATATATATATATATATATATATATATATATATATATATATATATATATATATATAATGTTCCTTTTTTCGATGTCAGTGCATGTACATTAATATGCGGCTACTAAAGCTTTTTAATCTAGGCTGTTGTTATTGTATGGCACTGTAATGAATCTCTATGCATAATGCTTCGTTTATTACATTATAATATAATGTAATCAATCTCTGAATTATACCTCATTTATTACAATATACTGTAATCAATCTCTGTGCATAGTGCCACATTTATTACAATATACTGTAATCAATCTCTGTGCATAATGCCACATTCATTACATTACAATATACTGTGATCAATATATGTGCATAATGCCTTATTTACTACAATATACTGTAATTAATCTCTGTCCATAATGCCTCATTTATTACAATGTACTGTAATCAATCTCAGTGCATAATGCCTCATGTATTACAATATATTGTAATCAATCTCAGTGCATAATGCCTCATGTATTATAATATATTGTAATCAATCTCAGAGCATAATGCCTCATTTATTACAATATATTTTAATCAATCTCTGTGCATAATGCCACATTTATTACAATATATTTTAATCAATCTCTGTGCATAATGCCTCATTTATTACAATATATTTTAATCAATCTCTGTGCATAATGCCTCATGCATTACAATATACTGTAATCAACCTGTGCATAATGCCTCATTTATTACATTACAATATGCTGATCATTCACTCTTTACTATAATGCTTCTGTAACTTCATTACAATTATAAATAAATCCAATATAAGGTAACGGGAAGCTCTCAGTATGTAGCTATTGTGTTCTTTTAAATAAGTTCTTCTCACAAAGAATGACCACCTGGAGATGCCTCCCAATGGCTTAAATATAAGACGAAGAAAGGGTCAAAGAAGTTTATCAAACAATTATTTTTTACAAGAAAGAAAATAAATGGGAAAAATGCAAGTCTACGAGATGTGACTGTACTCTTACACATTTATAATAAGTCATGCTGTCTAATGATAATAGACTATACAATTTATTATTCATATTTGTATAACTTAATGCTTGACTCCATACAGTTCAAGTGATTGGTTACTTACATTCACATGGACTAGAGATTTATCCAAAGATATACAGAACATACATCACTTATTATGACGCTGTTCAAGGAATCCATTGAGTATATTGTTTTAGAGTGAGATCGCCTTTTAATGAAATATATGAGACATATAAAGCTACACCTACAAAATGAAATGGAATCATTGATCATGTCCGACAACAAGAGCGGCATTATCATGAAAAGCAATGCAAGGAATGCTGTACTAACGTAGTATCCAGATGAAAGGCTGAAATAATTACTCCGATAGTAATGGGAACATTTTCTATCATGGCGTCAGGTCGAAATAATTACACAATTATAGATATGTATCTTGCTCAGTTCAGTGAGTAAATCCTAATTGACAGCAATATTAAACCACTTTCTACGTGGGCACAAAACGTTATATTTCTCAATGCAGGTAAAACACAACAAATATTGGCACATAGATTTAAATTTTGCCTGCATTTACTAATAGCTGTATTGAACTTTGAATAAGTTATACATCAATAAGTCAGATACAGTGAAAAGTTTAGGACTGTACGTGACATAATAAGTAAAGTCGGATACAGTGAAAAAGTTTAGGGCTGTACGCGACATAATTAGTAAAGTCGGATACAGTGAAAAAGTTTAGGACTGTATGCGACATAATTAGTAAAGTCAGATACAGTGAAAAAGTTTAGGACTGTACGCACATAATTAGTAAAGTCAGATACAGTGAAAACGTTTAGGACTGTATGCGATATAATTAGTAAAGTCAGATACAGTGAAAGCGTTTAGGACTGTACGTGACATAATTAGTAAAGGCGATTTAGATTTTTATCGCAAATATCGTTTAAGAATGGTAGAAACAATATAAATATTCCATTAAAATGATACATTTGTGGATTAAACTTTAAATTACTTTAACAAATTATACCGTTAACTCAAGATAAATGCCAAAATTGATTTATTTATGTATTTGCTATTAGGTTTTCTATTAGGTAAACTAAAAATCGCTAAACAAGATTCTATACCCCTTCAATAGAACTCGTTGTCATGAAACGGTTAGAAAGAATACGTTACAAATCGATGAGTCTGAAATTTGGAAATTTTTCCAATTAGGTAATCGGAATTTTCGTTACATTAAGGTGACGATACACCGTAAGTAGTGAAGTGGGATACCCTAGCGTCAATGGGAATTAGCATTACAGAACCCCTTGGGACAATCTGGCGTCAATGGAAAATTAACATGGAGAAAAACCGTGGGACAATCTAGCATCAAGGGGAATTTAACATGGGAATAAATCGTGGGACAATCTAGCGTCAAGGGGAATTTAACATGGGAATAAATCGTGGGACTGTCTAGCGTCAAGGGGAATTTAATATGGGATTTTTTTTTTTTAAATTTTTTTTAAATTTAAAAATTTAAATTTAAATTTAAAAAAGGGGTAGGCAATGGAAAGGCTATCTCTTTTCGAGAAATATGGCTGGCCCTGAAAAGGGCCTTTGGGTTTATGTTAATGCATTCATTAACATAAAGGACACCGCATTGGTCTTCTTCTTGTTCTTAGGCTGCGTCTCACTGTTGGCCCGTAAATTAGCACTCTTTTCAGGCATCCTTGTCTTTCAACGTAGATCCTACGTATCCACAGGCTGGTGTTTGTCCTGTGGACAACGGTCCACTTGGATCGGACATACATGAGCAAGTCTGTCCTAAACATCATGGAAGACACAAGGGTGGATGACTCAACTGTGGTCCACATCTTGAAGCGACGAGAACAGGTGAATCAATGCACTGAACTGCGCTTATTTATAGGCAGAGGTAGGATTGAAACGGATTGAGTTCATTCACCAATCCGAACACGCGTTACAAAATTCAGTCAACCCGCATCCAATCCGAAGAGAGCAGTCTGTGACGTCACGTAGTCTATATAGATTCGCTAGCGCTTGTGTGCAGTCAATCTATGCGACAGTGATTCAACATGACGGAAACTCAGAAAACGATCCAATGGGGTGCACCAACAGGGGAGACCGCCCAAGGGAACCCGGACTTACTTTCAGAAGAGGTGAATTGGGATTTTGTGGATTTTCTCTCCTCGCAAGAATTTGTTCCGGAACCTTCGTTACCTTCTTCATTACCGCAAGTGGAGAATTTTAGACAGAGACAGAAAGAAGAATTGGAGAAATTTATACAACGACAAAAGGAAGCGGAACAAGCTTTTCTCCTACAGCAGCAAGAAGAAGAAGAGGTAAGAAAAAAACAACAGCAACAACAGCAAGAAGAAGTAGCAGCAAAGAAACAAGAGGGTGAAAATCAAACGGTCACGGTACTGTTGGACATTTTAGCGGAGTTAAGAAGTCTGAAACAAATGTATCAGACTTCTTTATTACGACCGAAGAGAATACGACCTTCCCGAGCTAAACACGTCAACCCTGTGACTAAGCCTACCGTACCACCCTTAGTGATTTCAACCCAATCATCATCAACATTACGCAGTTCAGAAGTAGGCCTTGGCCGTGGCAAAGGCTTAAGGCAGTTAAAGTTGATTGCTTAAACTCACCCCTACACCATAAAGAGAAAAAGGCCCTTTTCAGGGCCACCCACATTTCTCGAAAAGAAATACAATTTCAATTTGCCAATAACTCAAAAAAAAAAACCCCACCCATTTTACCCTTATAGTACTTGTCTGTGTATGAGTGCGTGAGTGTACGTTCTTATTTTAAAATCAAAACTAAAAGACTCTTACCTTATATCATTAATTTATTCTTTTATCCATTTTTTACAATCCAATTCACAATTCACAACACAACACTTTAATAAAAAGTTCATTGACTTCTTCTTTCTCCTTGTTTAGTCTCTCTGTTTTTTGAATTTCTTCACCGTCTTTTCCTCATTTTCTTCCCTTCTTCTTTTCTTCTTCTCCTGTTTCTTTGCCTCTTGTAAATAGAATTGTCTTTTTTCTTCCTCTTCTTCCTCTGAAGAATCCCTCTCTTCTTCCGAAGAATCCCTCTCTTCTTCTGAAGAATCCCTCTTTTCTTCTGACTCCTCTTGTTTCTTTCTTGGGCAATCTGGAGACCAATGTCCTTTTTCTTTACAATAATAACAGGTATCTTGACTTTTGTCTTTTTTAGTCCCTGTTTTTGTTCTTTTCTGACGGTCTGGACACTCTGAAGACCAATGCCCTTTCTTCTGACAGATATAGCAAGTATCTTGACTTTTATCTCTAAAGGAAGGAGAGTAGTCCGTAGGCTGGTCTGAAGAGAATTTTCTAATGACCCCTCGCAAAGCTCTGACGAAACGTTCCATCTGGTTAGTCTCTTCCATCGTTGTGCTCGGCTTGAGAGTGAAATGAATAGTGAAAGGACAAGACACACACCCTTTTATATACGCTGGTCTGCCATGACTATAAAGTAGCTCATGGTGTTTGAACTTGAGTCATTTGACTTTTTGCTTTCAAGATGAAACGATCTAATTCATTCGAGAAGAAAGAAGAAGAAGAAAGTAAGAGGCAGAAACGTGATCTATCGCCTCGTACCAGGGCTGAAATCTTGGCACAAATTCATGCCAGTGATTTTGAAGAGGACATGAGTGAACCAGAATCCGAACCCTCTAAACCAAGTTCACCACCCTTAGTCAACCCTGAAAAGTACTATTCCATTCGAGAGACGGAAAAGCGCTCCTCTAGAAAATTTAGAACCACGGCTTACAAATACACAGTGAAGTTTAAAGATTTCAAGGCTGAAGTGCCGTTAGAGAAAGCAGAAGTGTTCATCACTGAGGTGTGGGATTCTTTGCTCACTGCACTCAAGCAACAATGTCAACCCAAAGAAGACGATCGCTTGAGACTTTCCATACAACACGACGGTTTGAAATCCCCTGTTTGGATCGAGTTTAGCACCCCGGCAGAATTGACCGCTTCCAAAGTCATGGACAAGATTCAACACGTACAACAATCTAATGACCAGTTTGACATCACCGATGGAAAAGCCACACTGGACATGACCCACGTCTCTCCTCCTCAAGGTACAGGACGCAAAAAGATGTTATTGGTGGACGACCTTCGCAACACCAAAACAAGTCTCGTCCGAATTAACAACCCTCATGACCAGATGTGTTTAGCCCGTGCCATCGTGGTGGGACGAACCTATGCCAACAAGAACGACACGGTAGAATGGAAAAGAACCTGGAAAACTATTCAACAATCCGACCGAGCCAAACAACGAAACGAAGCAGAACTCCTGTTACAACAAGCCGGACTGTCCAAAGACGCACCCTGTGGCATTCCTGAGATGCAAAAATTGCAAGATGCCCTAGCTCCACGCTACACCTTGAAAGTGCACCCTCAAGAAATGCGCGGGTCTCTGTTGTTTCGAGGCCAAGAATTTAAGGACGGAAAATACATTCATGTCTATTATAACGATGGCCATTTCGATACCATTACCAGTATCACTGGATTCCTAGGATACGGTTATTATTGTGAGAAATGTGATTATGGTTATAACAATCGAGAGCAACACAAGAATTGTGGATCGAAATGCCCAGGATGTTTGGCCTCTCCACCCTGTCTGAGCGAAGAACCAGTGCCTTGTTCAACTTGTCTGCGCACGTTTGTCAGCCCTACCTGTTACCAACAACATTTGAAAACACAAGGTTCACAGAAGAAATGTGCTTGTCAACTCCTGAGATTGTGCTCTACGTGTGGACAAGGCATACTTACCAACAATGCCAAGGCACACGTATATCGAGGAAAGAAAAAATGTCACATTTGTCACCACATCGTGGACTTGGAACACCAATGTTACGTGCAAAAATACCAACCCCCACCAGAGAAAGAGGACGGTCACAAGAAGAAAGGCAATTTCATCTTTTTCGATTTCGAATGCATGCAAGAGACTGGCATTCACATCCCTAATTTCTGCGTGGCTCATCGAGCGTGCGAGAAGTGCATTCAAGAACCTATCTTCAGTCATTGCCTTCACTGCAGCAAGATTCCTGGAGGACGTGAAAAAATCTTTCGGGGACCGAACACGTTAGCCGATTTTGCCCAATGGGTCTTAGACCCCGTCGACAAGACGTGGAGCCAAGAGGACATCGAACGTTACCGAGATTGTCATCGTCATGCCACAGTGATGGCTCACAATTTTTCCGGATACGATGGACAGTTTCTTCTCAGATACTATACGGAACAAGGCACCGAGCGTCCTAAAGTGACTTTGAACGGAGCCAAAATCATTTTCATGCAAGTGGGACAAGTACAGTTTAAAGATTCGATGAGCTATTTGGCCATGCCTTTGAGTCGAATGCCTAAAACGTTTGGAATGACAGAAATGGCTAAAGGGTACTTTCCACACTTTTTCAATACGGAAGCCAATCAACACGCCGTTCTACCCCATTTGCCTGAGGCTCACTATTACGACCCCGACAACATGCGTACCGAACAACGAGAAGCTTTCTACGCTTGGTACCAGGCTCACGCCTCGGACCCTTTCGACTTTCAGGAAGAAATGCTAAAGTATTGTCGTTCCGACGTGGACATTTTACGGCGTTGCTGTGGAAAATTTCGAGAACTGTTCATGGAACACGGAGGGGTCGATCCTTTGAAAGAAGCTTGCACCATTGCCAAAGCGTGTTCCCTAGTGTATCGACAACGATTCATGCCTGAAAACACCGTGGCTGTCATCAGCCCTCAAACTACCCACTTTGTCAAACGTCAATACTCGGTCAAAGCCCTACGTTGGTTACATTACTTGTGCGACAAGGAAGACAAGTGGATTCAGCATGCCCGCAACGGAGGGGGCGAAAAGACCATCGGAACGTATTCGGTCGATGGCTGGGACTTAGAAAACCCCAAGATCGTGTACGAGTTTAACGGTTGCTTATTTCACGGATGTCCTGTTTGTTACCCTGACCGTGGCACTAAAAATCAGTTTTTGCAACGAACCATGGAAGACTTGTACCAGGACACTTGTCAGCGACGCCTAAAGTTAGAACAGCAAGGATACCAAGTGGTGGAAATGTGGGAACACGAGTACGATCACCGTATGAAAACCGATCCCGAGTTTAAACGCCTCGTGGAAAGTTACCAGTTCATGGACCCGCTGAACCCGAGGGATAGTTTGTACGGAGGAAGGACCAATGCCACCTGTTTGCTGTACCAAGCCGACGAAGAGAAAGGAGAAGAAATCAAATACTTGGACGTGTGTTCGCTGTATCCCTACGTGTGCAAATATTGTCGCTTTCCTGTAGGGCACCCACAATTGTTAACGGAACACATCGACCTGAAAAACATTCGACAATACGAAGGCTTGATCAAGTGTAAAGTTTTGCCTCCCACGAACCTATACCATCCCGTCTTACCTCACCATTGTCAAGGCAAACTGATGTTTCCCTTGTGCCGTACTTGTGCCGAAACGTGCAACCAAGACCAGCCTTGTCATCACAGCCAGGAAGAACGGGCCTTGACGGGAACCTGGGTCAGCGTAGAATTGTTCAAAGCTTTGGACATGGGATACCAACTGTTAGAAGTATACGAAATTTGTCACTTTCCCAAGACACAACAATACCACAAGGGTGATCCCAGTCAGAAAGGCATTTTCGCTGACTACGTGGATGCCTTTTTGAAACTGAAGCAAGAAGCCAGCGGCTATCCTTCCTGGTGTCACACTCCCGAAGACCAAATAAAATTTAAAGAGAAATACTACGAACAAGAAGGCATCACTTTAGACCACATCGAGAAAAACGAAGGCAGGCGATCGTTTGCCAAAGTGATGTTAAATTGCTTGTGGGGTAAAATGGCACAACGACCGTGTTTACCCAAGACGGAATATTTGACAGAACCTTCCCGCTACTTCCAGATGATTCACGACAAAACCAAATACATGAAACACGTGGACGTCGTTCGAGAGAATTTGATCTTGGTCAATTACGAAGAAGATCTGGACTTTGTACAAGACGACCCTTTTGGAAATGTCATCATTGCGGCTTACGTGACAGCTCATGCTCGCTTAAAATTGTACGAAGCTTTAGAACTGTTAGAAGAACGCGTCCTGTACTTTGACACGGACAGTTGCATTTACATCCATCACCCGATTCAACAGCACCCTGACATCGAAGGAGACCGTTTAGGAGCCTGGACAGACGAGCATCCCGAGGACAGGATTCTAAATTTCGTTAGTGGCGGTCCCAAAAATTACGGCTACGAATACCGGGACAAACAAGGAGAAGTGCACACGACGTGCAAAGTGAAAGGACTGACTCTGAATTATCGTACCAGTCGAGTGGTCAACTTTGAGGTATTGAAAGAAGCCTTGCAATCGGGAGAGGATGGAAACTTTAAAGTGACCACCTATCAACCGAACAAGATTGTACGTTTACCTACTCACCACATCGTCAGTCGACCCTTGGAAAAAGTCTATCAAATTGTATACCAGAAGCGAGTGCGACTTCCCAATCATTTCACCTTACCGTATGGACATGTTGGTATAAAACATTGGTTGTAAGAGGATAGTTACCAGAAAGATGACTTCGCCACAGCAAGAATCGAGTGAGAAACCCGATGAGAACTCCAAGTTCAAGCCCTACCATTTTCCAGTCTTCTTACCTGACTATTGTGATTGTGCCCGTCGATTGGACACGTTTCAGAAATGGCCTACGGATAGGGAAGGATTACCTTCTTCGCATGTTTTAGCTAGAACAGGATTTGTCTACTTGGGACCTGAGTCAGGATTGGGATACGAGGTACAGTGTTTTGCTTGCGGACTGAAGTTACGAATGGATCTATGTATCTATAAAGATTCAGCTATTCTGGAACATACTCGATGGTCTCCGCACTGCCCTTACCTTTCTATGGCCTTTCCACCCATCACACTACGGTACAATGTTGACGGTACTTTAGAGACGGTACCTTCCAGAACAAGACATAAAAAACGTAAAAAAGGAAAGATGTACAAGCTGGAGACTGCATTGAGACTAGTATAAAAAGGGGGCTATGGTCAAGATCGATAGTTCATTGTGACTACCAAGACCGGGCAAACAAGATGAATACTTTGAAAGAGACATCGTTCCAGTTTGGGGATTGTAAAAAAGTTGTATCCTCCTCTAGTGTGACTAATACTGGATGGATAAGACCCAGACATTGCGACGGAAAATGTCCGGAAGGAAACTGCGATTGTCCATGTGGTTACCATTGTAATTGCGTAACGGAGTTTGCAGACGAGTGCGATTGTGAGCCTTGCGATGGATACGATGCTGTACCTTGTGACCTGAGCGATGCCGTAAAGCATCATGGGAACTTTGTTCTCACTGCCCCTATCATGGAAAGTGATGCTGTGCGTGTCAAACCTGAGGGATGCGAAAGCGATGCCGCTCGTCCTCTTAGACATTTTACCGGGTTTAAAGGGGAATGTCGACCTTCACGTTTACCTCCCTACGGATGTCATCCAGCCCTGAGCAAACTCCTGTTCATGTCACCCAACCCTCATCGAAACGAACCTGTGAAAGACGAATATGCGTTTCCTGTGCGTTTGTCGGAATACTGCGACTTTGAAAATCGTCTTCAATCGTTCAAAGGAAAATGGCCAAAGTATCTGGGAGGACCGACCCCTGAAGAATTAGCCAGAGCCGGATTTTTCTACTTGGGCGAAGGAGATAAAGTCAAGTGCTTCAGTTGCGGTGTGTCACTTCACCACTGGGAACCGCAAGATTCGGCCTACGTTGAACATGCTCGATGGTCACCGAATTGTCATTACTTACCTTTAGTGGGACCAAGACATTGAAGTAACTTCTTACCATAATAATCTGTTCATGGATACTTTACAAGAGAACATTCGTGCTTTGCCTGTGGAGTTGAGAGAACGCATTTATCGAGAGCTGGTCAAAATACAAGTGAAACGTAAAGAACAATTGCATCCGTTACGTCACCGGTGTTTGAACCACTGGTACCTTCAGGCTATACAAGGACTGATTGAGTTGAAAGTGTTCCATTGGACAGACATTGATCAACGACCTCCTGGTTATAAAAAGGAATGGTTTGGTATTGACGATTCTATCTACTACATTGTAAACGTACTGCATCGAATTCCAGAGGAAGAGTTAACGAATTACCAACATCTTTCACGCAATGTCAACTTGGTGAAAGAGGAAACTTCTGAACGAATTGTAATGTGTAGATTAGTGGTGAAACGATTTAGATTCGACAATGAATTAAAACAATGTTTGTGCAAACAGTACATTTCTTGTGTCAGACCAAAGAGAATTTAGTATGACCTATTCATGGATACTTTACAAGAGAACATTCGTGCTTTGCCTGTGGAGTTGAGAGAACGCATTTACCGAGAGCTGGTCAAAATACAAGTCAAACGTAAAGAACAATTGCATCCGATACGTCACCAGATCTTTAACCACTGGTACCTGAATGGTATAAGAGAACTGATTCGTCAGAAATTCTTTCAATGGTCAGACATTGTTCAAAACTTTGAGGTCGCTAATGATCGACATGTTCATAATTATGGTTACTTCGAGATTCACCTAGTGCAACGCATTGAGGAAGACAAGTTAAAGGATTACCAACATATTTTACGTGGAATCTGCTTAGCGGAAGATGAAACACCTAAACGAACTCTGACGTTTCGGTTACGGTTACAGTATGCAAGATTTAGATTCCCTACTGGAGAACGAAGATCTCTGGCTAGAAAGTACGTGTATTGCATCCAAAAAAAAGAGAATATAAAAACAGGCTGCCATGCCACGGTTTATGTCACATGTCATCCAACAGATTCCGTGGAAGGAACTCAATGACCATATTCAAACCGTGGATCATTGCCATCGATTATTACAAGAACTGTATCCATTCAATTTGGGACGACAAGTGGTGTGTGTCTTAGTGACTTGTTTTTTGGGATTTCGTTTACCAGCCGATTCTTTGTGGACTCTTTACGATCAGTACTTACCACCTCAATGGCCTTAAATGGTCACGAAAAACTCCTTTTGCTCAAAGCCTTGCGTTTTCATCTGGATACTTCTCGACCTCAACAGGAAATAAAGATTCGTCAACTTTTAGCTACCCAAGACGTGTATGACGATCTGTGTGTAGCTTGTGACTTACATCCCCATTGGACAGATGTCCGTGCCTGGAAAGAATGGGGTTTTGAGGCTTGGACCCAAGAAGTGGCCCAGTATGCACGAGAGTTGTTCAAGGAAAAAAGTTACTTTTCAACCCGTGTTAGTGACGGTGCCAGAAGAACCCGTCACCCAGGACAGGACTGTCGTGGACAGACCTGAAAGACCCTTTCGGGAGGACACTTGTGTGACCTTACCCCCTTCTATAGAACTGGTTAGAACATTACCCAAAACATGTTGTTGTACAGACACTTGTGTTTATTCCACGTTCATCGTTATCATGTGCCTTTTATCCTTGTACTTAAGCCTTTGGCTTTTATGTATTTTTGTCTTTCGTATTCATGTTTGAAAAAAAAAACATTCAATAAACGTGTTCTGAAAAAAGTATACAAACTCTTGTCTTGTTTGTTTTCGTGTCACAAGTGACATTTCTCACACCATGGCTACCTCTGCTGTCTCTGCTCCCTCTTCCTCTACTGTCAAAGTCATCGACGAACACTTAGATCGTGCCAGTTGGGAGGCTTTGTATCTTCGTCATCCCTTTAACATGCTCATTGCTGGACCTAGCGGTTCTGGCAAAACCGAATTCGTCAAACGTTTGATCGAACATAAACATCATTTGATCGATCGGCCCCCTCAACGGATCGTGTGGTGTTACAAAGAGTGGCAATCGGCGTACAGCCTCTTGCGAGAAAGTCAAGGCGATTCCATCGTGTTTGTGGAAGGCATTCCTAAAGAAGACGACGGCATCGTCTCTGACTCCCGTCAAACCCATTTGGTCATTTTCGACGACATGTTAGGAGAAGACGAAGAAGAAATTAAATTGTGGTTTACGCGCAAAGGGCATCACCGTAATGCCAGTGTCATTTACATCACCCAAAATTTGTTTCAACAAAGTAAAGCCCATCGCACCATCAGTCTCAATGCGCATTACGTGGTCTTGTTTAAAAACCCTCGAGATAAATCGCAAGTGCAAGTCTTAGCCAAACAGTTAGGAACACCTTGGCTGACTCAGGCGTACGACGATGCCACTCAAACGCCACACGCCTATTTACTCGTCGATTTGAAACCTACGACCCTCGAGGATTTGCGATTTCGTACCCATTTGTTTCACCACTGGTGCCAAGATGGAGGGCCTGTCCTGTACACGTCTCCGTCCTCGACTTCATTTCACTCCCCATAAAAGAATTTATAAAAACCTCAGACCCTTTTTCGTCTGTCTCACACAGTGTGAACATGTCGTCCCTTCAGTCGCATCTTCCCGTCAAATTGATTCGTGCCTTGTATGGCATCAGTCGAGAAAAAGATCCACAAACACGAGCTCGTGTCTTAGAAGCTAGTCTCAAAGAAGTCTTACGATGGTTCACGGTGACGGCACGTCAAATACTCCAAGGAATCATTCAGATTCCTCATCAAACCAAACGCTTTTTCGATCGAAACAAAGTCGCTTTGGTCCAACTGGCCGATCCCCGCATCGACACTCAAACCAAAAAACAAATCATTTTGAAACCTGGAGGGAGCGGTACTCTAGGAGGGGTCATCATTCGCTCACTCTTAAGATGTGATCCTAATGCCCCCAAAGTTATCCCCAAGACAAAAGTCCAACGAAGCCCCAAGAAGAAAAAGAAAAAGACCCCAAAGAGAAGAACTTCTCCAGTGGCGGGACCCTCCTCTTACCAGACACCACCCCGGAAAAAGAAAAGAAGCCCCAAGAAAAAGAAAAGTCCACAGAAGAAAACTAGTCGCAAGAGAGGCACTTCGGCCAGGACGCAACCTTACACTCGCAAACCACGACCTGCCACAGCGGTGACTGCGTCTCCGGCAGCCTCACGTTTATCCACTTCTCCGTTGATGTCACCAGGAACTGAAGAGTACTTGGAGACGTTGATCACACCAAGAACTTCTCCGTTGATGACCCCCAAAAGAACTTCCCCAGTGGCAGGACCCTCCAATTTAGTGGCAGTGGCTGCTGCTCACAAAGTACCTTCTCCCAAAATCAAAGTCCATGAAAGATCGGGCATGTTACAAAGTTTACTGGATTTGTCCAAGCAAGAACTGGCTCGATTTAGTCCGTTACGTACCCCTGCACAACGTGTCATGCCTGTCCTCAAACTGATACGCCGTAAAGACAATCAGTGGCGACGCGTTCCAGTATAAAAAAGGCCTGTGACCGAGTAGGGTATCAGTGTTTTTAGGTGCTCCTAAAGACTCAAAGATGTCACCCTCCAGAAAACCCCAAGGAAAGAAAAGGAAAGGACTGCCACCACGTTTAGCCAAACATGGGGACCTGTTATCTGTCCTGTCCAAAGCTTCTCCACCCCTACGAAAAAAACTCATTCAAACGGCCTCCAAAGAGGTCATCGATACCGTGTGCGAATGTTGTTTGAACGTTTTGAAAGGCACGATCCCTTTGTCCAAACACCAGAAACAATGCTTAAGCAAGCATCGTCACGTTCTTCGCCAAATGGTTCGAAAAAAAATTCCCATTCGACAAAAAAGAAGATGTTGGTCCAACGTGGAGGCATTTTACCTCTCTTGTTAGGTCCCATACTGAAAGGAGTCTTGGGAACCATGTTGGGAGGACTGGTGGGAGCAAGATAAAAAGGCCCTCGGAAGTCCCAAGATCTCAGAATTCACCCCTGACAACCCCATGGAAGGACGAAAACTAGCTTTAGTGCCTTACAAACGATGGATGGAATACCATCGGTGGCAAGAACAACGCACCCCGCATTTACCTCCCAATCCCAATTTGAGCGAGATGTCCCAGTTACAACACGAATTGCAATCCTTGATGGATCGCCAAGATTTGTCCGAAACAGAAAAATCGCAAAAGTACGGTCAACTCTTGCAACGATTGCAACTCTTTCACCAGAAAGCTTTAGACGAAACAGCTTTACCCACTTTGAAAGATTTTAAGACCTTGATGAAAAGTCCAGCACCATCACCAGTACCAGTACCAGTACCACCAGTACCAGTGGTCAAGACAGAAAAAGGAGAAGAAGAGGAAGGGTTTCAAACTCCACCAGAAAAAGTACGCAAGTTAACAACACCACCTACCTCCAGAATTGGATGGATTAAAAAGATGATGGCCACCCCTTCTTCCTCAGAAGAGAAAAAGAAAGTGAAGACAGAAGTGAAGACAGAAGTGAAACAAGAACCGATATCCCCCGCTCAGACATCCTTCTCCTCTTCGACACCTATTGCTGGCCGCACACGCAAAGCATTGCAATCCAAGAAAATACCCCAAGAGAAAAAGAGTAGCATCCTCCAAGATTGGGTGTCTTATTAACACACCAACCAACACAAAAAAATGGAAAAACTCTTAGCCAGCATTTACTACGATCCCTCGCATCCTGCAGATTACGCAGGAGTTCAAAAATTGTATCGTGCTGCCAAAACGCGACTGAAAAGTCTCCGTTTACCTCAAGTGCAACGATGGTTACAAGAACAAGCTACCTACACTTTACACAAACCCATTCGACGCAAGTTTGCCAGAAGTCGCACCCGAGTGGAAGGCATCGATCATCAATGGCAAGCCGATTTAGCCGATGTCTCTCATTTGGCCAGCTACAATCGTGGCTACAAATATTTGTTTTGTGTCATCGACGTCTTTTCCAAATTTGCCTGGGTCGTGCCCTTGACTTCCAAATCGAGCAGCGAGTTAGTGCGAGCCCTGCAACGGGTGTTGAAACAAAGCGGTCGTCACCCTCTTCGATGGCAAACGGACAAAGGCACCGAATTTCTGAACCAAGCTTTCCAAAAAGAATTAAAGAAACGTGACATTCATTTTTTTACCACCGAGAATCCCGAAACCAAAGCCAGCATCGTGGAACGTTTTCAACGCACTTTGAAAGAACGCATGTGGAAATATTTTACGCATCACCACACTCTGAAGTACATCGACATCTTACCGCACCTGGTGCAAGCGTACAACCAATCTTACCATCGAAGCATCGGACGTGCCCCGCAAGACGTGACTCCCGACAACGAAGTGTTGGTGTTTGAGCGCCTGTTTGGTACGTCCCCGACGAGGGCTGTCCCCAAGAAAAGTGGAGAGTTGGCCGTAGGAGATTGGGTGCGCATTGGCAAAACCAAACGCACTTTCGACAAAGGTTACTTACCTAACTGGACGACCGAATTGTTTCGCGTCACTGGACGAGTGCATGGCCGTCATCCTGCCGTCTATAAATTGGAAGACATGAACGGAGAAGTGCTCAAAGGAACGTTTTATTTGCCCGAGTTACAACGTGTCACCAAAAAAGAAGACGACGTGTACGACATCGAAAGCATTCTCGAACGCAGAACCCGTAAAGTGGGCAAACGACGTGTCAAAGAAGTCAAAGTACGTTGGAAAGGATATCCACCCAGTTTCGATTCTTGGATCGACGCTTCGCAAGTCATCGACTATAAAAAGAAGAAGTGACCATCATGCCCTTTCACACAGCAGACGCAGCTACGTCGACCACTCCTCCTTCCCCTAGTTCTTCTGTGCAAGATTTACAAAAACAACCCTTGTGGGTGTGGTGTGGAGAACGTGTGCCTAAAACGCAAATCGTCTTTTTCTGCCAAATCTTCGTGGTGTATTGTGTCATCGGGGCAGCCATTGCCAATTTGAGTTTGCAACAAGGAGACAAACAATTGTGGACCATTTTATTGAGCAGTTGCATCGGTTACCTACTTCCTAATCCCTCTCTGAAATTCTCCTCGAACGGGAACGTTGTGTCCAGTGCCAGTGTCAGTGCCAGTCACCAGTCCAACCACAATCAGAACCCCATTTTGGGCGGAGACACGCCTCTGACGTCCAGTAATATCCCCTCGGACAGCCACAGAACTCTAGAATTATGAGTCACCAAAACCAATTTTACTTGACCTTACCCAGTGACAGTTCCATGGAGGTGTTTCCCAATAACACGTTGTGCTGTTACACGGCCAAATTACCTCAAGCCATCCCCTTAGATCACGAAGCCCATTGGGAAGTGGCTTTGGTAGAAATGATTCACCCGACCCAAGTCCTCAATGTCCTTCCCAATCAAAATTTTTTTACGGTGCAAGTTCATGACGAGCAAGTCCAACAGTGGATGGATACCCATAGCAAATATGACAAGAAAACCCGTAACAAAGAAAATTCAAACTGGACCGACTATCACTTGTTCATTCCCCCAGGTTATTATTTTAGTGGTCAACATTTGGTCAACACCATAGCCACCAGGTTTAATGGTGTGTTTCTGAAAGCTTTGGAAAGTACCAAAAAAAGTGTCACCCTGGAGTACCACAAAACAGCTCGTCGCTTCCTGATAAAATTTCCTGAGGGGCCTAAAATAATATCTTTCTTATTTTGTCCTGAATTGTTTGACATGTTGGGCGGTGACATGAACCTGAAGAAGATAGTAGAACAACAAAAAGGCGAATTACTAGTCATTTCTGACAACGATACTTTTGCCAAGTATTTTCGTACCCCGGTAGAACTGAACCAAGGACTGAATTTGATGTTCGTGTACTCCGATGTGGTGGAGTATAACATGGTGGGACACACCTCTGTGCCGTTACTGTGTGTCATTCCTTTCAAAGTGGATTCTGCCGCGAACGCTGACGAGGAAGGTGGAAACACTTACCACGTCCACCGCGAATTTGTCCATCCTCACTATTTGCCTGTCAGCAAGTCGTATTTGGACACGGTCAACATTACTATAAAAGGAGATTTGGGACAAAATATTCCATTCACCAAAGGAAAAGTCACGGTGAAACTCCATTTTCGAAAACGGTTCTCTCACGACTCGTAAGTAAGTCATGTATCCAGTGTACCGAGGGGTGGCTCGACAGCGAGGACACGGTTTAGGAGATATGTTAAAATCGGCCTTTCGTTCGGTGGCCCCAGTGTTGAAACCGATGGTGACACGCGGATTGCACGCCTTGAAAGATGCGGCACTGACGCAAGGCAAAGAATTTCTCCAAAATGTCATCATCGACAAACAAAACCCTAAAGAAGCCTTCATGAGGGCAGGCAAAAATGTCTTGCTGCAAACGGGTAAAGACATTTTAGGCCGACGAGACACACCTATAAATGCCCTGCACGCTACCGAGTCAGGCATTCAGCAAGGACAAGGCAGAAAGAGACGACGAAGAAAACACCCTTTCACCAGACTTCAAGCTAGAAAGGCCAAGAAAAGAAGAACAGTTCGAGACTTAGACATTTTCGATTATTGAGACACAGCAACAAAAAATATGATGCACCGAGAGTCATGTGCTTGTTCCAAGACGGAACTGGATATGTTTGCCATGCCCCCCACCATGATGACGATGCAAGAATCCCAGTGGGTGGAATTTCACCCGGTCTCCTCATTGACCGATTCCGCTCCCATCGAGTTTGAGATCAAAGGACAGCCCGAAGATTACATCGATCTGAATAGCAGTTACTTGTACTTGAAAGTGAAAGTGATGGAAGGAACACCTCCCGCTAACATAGACGCTGATGAAGCAGTAGCTCCCGTCAACAATTTCATGCATTCCTTGTTCAGCGAAGTGGACTTGTACTTGAATAACAAACTGGTCAGCAGCAGCATGGATACTTACCCTTATCGAGCGTACCTGGAAAATCTCTTGACGTACGGAAAAGAAGCCAGGAATACTCATCTGGATGCTTGCGTGGTATGGAAACCTGACCAAGCGACTAAGTTCAACGGCATTACACTTGCTGGGGATGCTTCAAATCCAACGGGATTTGTAGAACGACAAAAGAAAATTGCTGAAAGTCGTAGTTTAGAACTGATGGATCGTTTGCATTTGGACATGTGGTTACAAGAAAAGTATTTGCTGAACGGAGTGGATGTCCGCCTGAGACTGAATCGCAGTAGTGCTGCTTTCCATTTGATGGCTGCTGCTGATGCAACTTACAAAGCCATCATCCAAGAAGCCAGACTCTACGTGCGTCGTGTGGAAGTGTTACCTAAAGTAGGTAACGACATCAGTCAGACATTGAGCAGAACAACCGCCAAGTATCCGATACGACGCGTAGAAGTGAAAACGTTCACCATTCCTGCTGGACAGCGATCCATGATCGAAGATCATCTGTTCCAAGGACAGTTACCCAAACGTTTGATTGTTGGTATCGTCAAGAATTCAGCTTTCAATGGTGTCTACAACGAAAATCCTTTTGAGTTTAAGCATTACAATGTGTCCAAGATCGAAGTCAGTCGCGATGGCAAGACCTTGTGTACCCGACCTTTCGAGCCTAACTTTGGTGCAGCAAAGAATTATTTGAGATCGTACTTGTCCCTGTACGAAGCTACCGGACAGTTAGGAACCAACACCAGTCACGGCATTACGTACGACGATTATGCAGGAGGCTATGCTTTGTGGGCTTTCGATTTCACTCCAGACCAAGGCAGCGACGAGGGACATTTCCACCCTATAAAATCAGGCCAGATTCGTGTGGAAATTCAGTTTGCGAGTCCACTGGATGCAGGGAACACAGTGAACGTCATCCTGTATGCCGAATTCGATAATACCATAGAAATCAA
This sequence comes from Sinohyriopsis cumingii, assembly GCA_028554795.2. Taxonomy (NCBI): domain Eukaryota; kingdom Metazoa; phylum Mollusca; class Bivalvia; order Unionida; family Unionidae; genus Sinohyriopsis; species Sinohyriopsis cumingii. Next base: position 18,284,463 of record CM068836.1, read on the forward strand.
CAGTTTGAGAGAAGTCATTCTAGATTACTAGAAACCATGGAAGACTGTTATCCCTCTTTACCTAGTGGAGAAACTTTGGACATGAAATGTAAGGAGGCTGTGGAAGAAGAAGAAGTGATCATGATGAAGTCAAGATGGCCAGAACAAGAAGCCCATTTAGTCTCCTGTTTTGCCAAACACTTGGTCGATAAAATGACGGAATTGATCAAGAAAAATTGCTATGGATGTCAAAACGATCATCCCAGTCAAATTCAACACGATAAATGCCTGATGTTAAGTCAAGAAGAAAAATTGGACGAGTATCTGGACGAAGCTTGGAGTCTCATCTCGAACAAAGTGTTGCACCAGTGGTATAAAGACTTGCGTGAACATTCTTGTCCACCATTAACCACTCAAGAGATCCATCGTATCGAAGCTCTCCTGAATCAGAGTGAGGAAACAAAACGAATAACCGTTTATTCGTCAGACATTTTCAAGCAAAAAGTCAGGATCGAATTGACGACTTATTACTACCTGTGAAGAAGAAGAAAAAACATGGATACCTGGGAACTTTATTACCTTTTGAACCACAGTTCGTATACGGCTTCTTGGAATCCTGTCGTCTGTGCTAAAGATGAACTTCCTCATCGCAAACCTAAAGACCATCAAGCTTACGTGATCAACACGGACGACAGTCATCTCCCAGGAACCCACTGGGTAGCCGTTTACTTTCCTCAAGAAGGATGTGTGGAATATTTCGATTCGTACGGATTGTCCCCTTTGGAAGACGATATCATCGACTTTATGAGAAGAAATGCTCAAACCACCCGATTCAATAATGTGAAATTACAAGGCACAGATTCCTTGGTGTGTGGACAGTACTGTGTGTATTTTCTGCATCATCGCAGCCTGGGCTATTCCTTAGAACATTTAGTGACTCATTTTGATCCTCGTTCTTCAAGAAACGATGTGAAAGTAGATCGATGGTTTTGTGACCATTATGCTTATCTTTTGTCTCAAGCTAGGAAACGTAGTGTCCATCAATGGCCTAATGATTTCCAACAGTGGAAATCACAATTTCATTCACAACGTTGTCAGCCCTGTTTAAAGTAGATGGTAAATTGAGAAAAAAGTTTGTGGTTTGAAAAAATTGTTTGATGTTATCATGTTGGATTACACTGGTCAACAGTGAAATCATTACTGACTTGAAAAGGCCCTAATCTGTATTATTTTGGTGTGCCGAACACGAATATAACCGTGAAAAATTTGTATTGGCTCTCGTTTTGAAGATATTCATATACCTCATTTTCTATGTTTCACTGTGTAAATTTCTCCAGTAGGACTGCAGCAACATCCGGAATAATGATGTAACATTGCATAATACCATCATGCTCACATCATCCACAGTTGATTGCATCATTTTCTGATGCAATGCAATACTAATGCCATGCGGCTGCTGAAGTAAGTTGACGTCAGCAGTGTACTATACATGTGTAGGCCTATTATACTAATGCCAGGCGGCTGCTGAAGCTGACGTAAGCAGTGTACTATATAAAGCCCAATCAGATAGGTTCAGCATTTAAAATATTTTAGACGTTGTGCGAGACAGTTCAAGCTACTGTTACATAAAACTTATTATTTTATCCATTTACGTACAATAAAGAACAGTAATGCCTCGAAAGTGTGTTAATACCGCGGACAATTTTTGCTATATTTGTGGGGAAGTGACATTTGCCAACCAGAAGAAAAGTATCAATTCTCAAGTGAAGAAGGCATATCATCTTTACTTCGGATGCAAGGTTGGTGACCAAGACAAGCCTTGGGCTCCGCATATATGCTGTGCTACATGTACAACACAGCTTTCACAGTGGTTGAATTGCAAAAGGTCATCAATGCCGTTTGCAGTCCCAATGGTGTGGAGAGAGCCAAGCAACCACCTAAATGACTGTTACTTCTGCTTGGTTCCTCCTCTTTCCGGCGGAATAACGAAGCGAAAGAAGTCGAGAATAGTCTACCCAAACATTCCGTCTGCATTGAGACCAGTTCCACATGGTGAGGGACTTCCTATTCCAGAACCTCCAGCAGAATATTCTCTTGATTCATCTGACGAAGACAAAGGTGAGTCGACCTGTTCTTCTCCTGGTCCATCAGCATGCAGTGATCCAGATTTTCACTGTGGTGCATCATCAACCCCACACAGAATAACACAGGAAGAACTAAATGACCTGATTCGTGATTTGGACTTATCAAAGAACAAGGCAGAATTGCTAGGATCAAGACTCCAACAATGGAATCTTCTAGAAGAAGATGTCACAATTACTGCATATCGAAAGCGCCACCAGCAATTGGAGCCTTTCTTCAGAAAGGAAAGTAATCTGATATTCTGTTCCGATATTGAGGGCCTCATGAATGCTTTAAAAATCACTCATGACCCACAAGAATGGAGACTATTTGTGGACTATTCGAAACTGAGTCTCAAGGCTGTGCTTTTGCACAATGGAAACATTCTTCCATCTATTCCAGTAGCGTATGCTGTCCACATGAAAGAGACATACGATAACTTAAGGCAGCTACTGAATTCCATTGAGTATAACAAGTACAGCTGGCACCTCTGTGGTGATTTGAAGGTAGTTGCCCTTTTAATGGGACTGCAGCAAGGATATACAAAATACATGTGTTTCTTATGCGAGTGGGATAGCCGAGCAAGGGAAATGCACTACATGAGGAAAGAATGGACTCACAGGCAGAATGTAGCCATTGGAGAGAAGAATATCCAACACCCAGCTCTGGTTGAGGCTCAGAAAATCTTGCTACCACCCCTTCACATCAAACTAGGTTTGATGAAGAACTTCGTGAAAGCCATTGACCGGACTTTGCCAGCATTCCGATACCTGCATGAAAAATTCCCTCGACTCAGCGAAGCAAAGATTAAAGAGGGAGTTTTTGTGGGTCCTCAGATTCGAGAGCTTTTCAAAGATGACCGGTTCAACAACTTGCTGGAAGGTGACGCGAAACAAGCATGGAATGCTTTTCGCCTAGTTTCTACAAACTTCCTCGGAAATGTTAGGGCAGAAAACTATAAGGAACTAGTAGAAGACATGTTGATGAAGTATAAGAAACTTGGCTGCAATATGTCTCTAAAGATTCACTTCCTTCATTCCCATTTGGATTTCTTTCCTAGCAACTGTGGTATTGTTAGTGATGAACACGGCGAACGTTTTCATCAAGATATCGCAACAATGGAACAAAGATACCAGGGAAAATGGTCCACTACAATGCTGGCTGACTACTGCTGGACACTCCTCAGAGATGCTCCCGAACAGCTGTACAAGAGACAGGCGAAGAAATCTAAGATGTAGTCAATGACTTGATTTTTTATAGGTAGGCTATTACAGTTGACCTTTTACTATTGGAATGCATTTCGTTATGTAAACATTAATTTCTTGCAGATTACAAAAAAACTAGAGCCAATTTTGCAATTTGACTGTCATATTCGTGTTCAGCACATAAAAATTGATAAGAATTGACTAATTTTATTTCAGTAACATGACTTTTGTAAAAATTTGTTGTCCAGTGATTGTTAAAAATGTTAGAGTTGTTGTTTAGTGTTAAGTGATTTTTGAATAAAAAATGTTGTGTTTTGAAAAAAATGCCTTTGTGGTTTGTTTAGCTATAAGAATGTTGGATTGATGCTCTTTCATTTCTTACTATCCCTCTCATGACACTCACTGAACGTTGCGACTAGAAAACCGTGTGGGGGATGTTTTCCTTCACGTCCGCGCTTTGACTTTAAGAACCGGGGGTTGTTTCCAGTCTAACCATCCATTGTCGACTCATCCTCCTAAGAAGATGTGCTCCAAACTAGCTAAGCTCAACGAAGCCTACGTGAATTTGCATAGGGTCAGACACAGTCTGATACCGAAGCCAGAAGAAATAGAGAATGTGAGAATGTTAAAAATCACTGAAGACCTGATAGAAGAGCTCTTCAGAGAAGAAATGAACAGGGAAAAAGAAGAATGGACAGAGAAGTACAGACTTCAGAGACAGCAGCAACAGCAGCAGCAGCAACAACCTGAAGCTGACAGAGGCTTTGTCGATTGCCGTATCGACACCAAAGAGTTTTTCTTCTCTTTCCGAAGAAGCAGACCTATCGCCAGAAAGTCTATCCTCAGAGGACATCGCATTCTTAGAAACTAAAAAAGAATGCCATAGCAAACAAAAAAAACAGCCCTTTTCAGGGCTACCCCAATACTCTAGAAAAGAAATAACGATCGATTTGCCAATGTGTGTGTGTAGGTAGAGTAGTGTGAAAATAAACACTAACTCTTTTTCAAAAAATGTGAGGGTATGTGTTTGTGTATAGGATTGTGTGTTTGTGTGTTTGTAAGTGCTCAAGTAGGTTGGTGTGGATAGTAGATTAAAATTATGTCTTTTTTTGGTGTTTGAGGTGTATATTTGGGGTTAGATTGGATTGCTTTGCTTATGTGGATAGTCTATTGAAGTGATTTATAAAAAATTTTACAATAGTGATGGGTAGCATAAAAAAGTGAGTGAGTGTTTCTTTTAGGTCCGCGCGTTGTTGTTGTTTTTTTGGTCATGATCTAGGTAAGAGCCATTTTATGTTTTTAGGGGGATGTTTTCCATCACGTCCGCGCTTTCACTATAAATTGAAACTCGCTGGGCAGTCTAGCTACCGTTGTTGATTGATCAACACAAGAATGAATAGCAGAATAGTGAAACTGTTAGAACTCCAGATGCACATGGAATATGCCAGGCGCATAGTAAACGAACTATCAGCGGAGGCTATCGTAGAAGAAGCAAGAATAAAGAAGGAAGAGGAGGAGAGAAGAGAGAGGGAAGAAGAGGAAAAGAAAATAGAAGAGAGGATGTCATACAATATTCCCGAGACAGAGGATTGGGGTGCTGAAGCGAATCATCCCGCCTCTGCACTCTCAAGACAAAAAGTAAAAAGAGACTGGAGTCAAAGATGCGTGTGTGGCGCCAGGCCAGGAAGGTGCAACCATTAGATAGGTGCATCTGGAGTTAAAAAAAAAACAGCCCTTTTAAGGGCTACCCAATACTCTAGAAAAGAAATAACTATCCATTTGCCAATGTGTGTAGGTAGGGTAGTGTGAATATAAACACTAACACTTTATTCATAGTGAGAGTGTATGTGTTTGTGTGTTTGTGTGTTTTTGTTTGTAAATGTTGACGTAAGTTTGTGTGAATAGTAGATTATGGATTTCTTAGCGTATGTAGAGAGTATAGTTGTGGTTATATTATATGAAATGAGAAAGTAAGGGGATGTTTTTGTTCACGTACGCGCGATGTTCGGTCATGATCTAGGTAAGATCAATTTTATGTTATTAGGGGATGTTTTCCTTCACGTCCGCGCTTTCACTATAAGAACCCCCAGTGTTCGTTGTTCAAACCATTCTGCAAAGAATAAAAAGAAGATGGCGTCAAACCAAATGGACAAAATACAAACCTTGCAAGACGTTTTAGACAACTTAGGAATAATGGAACAGATGCTAATAAGACTCATTGAAGACCATTATTCCTATAGTCCCCATCGTGTAAAGATGGAAATTAATAACTTAAGAAAAGCAAAGGACAAGATTAGTGGTGTCATGAAAGAGATAAAGGAGGAGAAGGAGGATGAAGAGGAAAGAATAAGAATACGCAAATGGAACGAAAAAATTGAAAAAGAAGAAGAAAATGAAAAGAGGAAGAAAGAAGAGGAGGAAGAGAAGAAAGAAGAGGAGGAGAAGAAAAAAAAGAAAGGGAAGAAGAGTGTAGGAGATAAAATAAGAACTTGGTGGAGAAAAAGAAGAAATTAGAAGAAGAAGAAAACCCAAAGGCCCTTTTCAGGGCCCCCATATTTCTCGAAAAGAGATAGCCTTTCCATTGCCTACCCCTTTTTTAAATTTAAATTTAAATTTTTAAATTTAAAAAAATTTAAAAAAAAAAAATCCCATATTCAATTCCCCTTGACGCTAGACAGTCCCACGATTTATTCCCATGTTAAATTCCCCTTGACGCTAGATTGTCCCACGGTTTTTCTCCATGTCAATTTTCCATTGACGCCAGATTGTCCCAAGGGGTTCTGTAATGCTAATTCCCATTGACGCTAGGGTATCCCACTTCACTACTACCGTAATCTACAGTTTGTAAATGCTAATATTTAGGTGATTGTTGTGAACTTCGTCAACATGCTACATACACTTTATATTATGCTGAATAAATTAATTAGCTTTGCTAGAGTTTGATGTAATCATTCACTATAAACAGTCCTCTTTAATGTTCTTTTGATGAATCATCCCTTTCAGTTCTGAAAATGTATTTTCGTCAAATATTCATTTAAATAGATGCGGATATCTAACTATTGTTTAGGCGCCTGTATTTCATACTTGTTTACATGAAAATAAAATTGCATTCCGTTAAGTAGCAACTACGGTATGATTTTGACAAATTCCATGAAATGAAAATCAATCAATAACTGAAATGCTGATCTTAATCATCGGTGTAGAAAAACAAGCTTTTCAATATTAGACTGCAGCAAGACTTGTATTCTTTTAATTATTTACATCAGTACAAAACGTATGGGCAGTAATGTTAATTAGTTTGTGTTTGTTGCTTTTATTTATTTATTTATTTATTTATTTATTCATTTGTTTACATTTTAATTTATTTCTAACAACGTGGTTTATTAATGTTTAAAGAAAGGAAAACAAATGGATATTATATTGCCAAAAGCTGTATTTTGCTGATTTTGCCCTACACATTTTGTGTTCAGCTATCTTCATTTTCACTTATGTCTTCACAAATTTTAATAATAATAATAATAATAATAATAATAATAATAATAATAATAACGACGACAACGTGTCTTTGTTTCAGGATACACAAATATGGCGATGTCATTCGAAGAATTGAATGACAAGGGTCCATACGAACACCCAGAAATTGGAGCAGAAAAAAGAAGGAGCGGCTTTGCCATGCGTGATATACATATAGATTCAGTTGCAAGAAGGAGCAGCGTTGCCATGCGCGATATACATATAGATTCAGTAGCTAGAAAGAGCAGCGTGTCCATCCAATAACTACACGAGAAGGGTTCACATGAGCACCCAGAATGGAGACCACCTCTAAGTCATCAACTGAACCAGACCATCACCGAAGTGGATGAAAACAATTCAAGCGATAACTCAGGTTTTAAAAGGATACTTACAAAGGAAGGAAATATTTCCTTTGAACTTACTGTATCCCCCGACAATCCGGAAATTAAATTGTAAATGATAAATAACCGCCCCGTTTTATAGAAAATGGGTGAAAATGGTCCATATGCGTTCCCAGAGAAAAAAGACAACCAATAAACAGTCTGGAAATGTCATGAAAGAACTAGATTACTCGGAATCGTACCAAAACTGGAAATTGTAAGCAAAATGCATCTGATACTATAACAAGCTTTCGGATTAACTCTGATAGCATGATTCTATCAAACTAAATGTTTTTGAATCATAATGTTGGTACTTGCAACATAAATAACGTAATTATCTGATTAAGGAATGTTTGTTTACAAAACGTGAACACAACATTCTTTAGTCTTTTCTTCTCACTCCCCGCCTTTCAAATTTTATGTTTTGATGTTAAACATGTTCTCGAGTACATATAAGTTATGTCGAAACAAAAGATGTTTTAAATACGGTGGATGCTATTTAGTTCTAAAAACAGTCAGTAGTCTTTTGAAAGGCCATGAAATCAGGATATGCTCCATTTATGTTAGTCTATCTGTGTTATTAATATATATATATATATATATATATATATATATATATATATATATATATATATATATGCATGTGATTTAATAACATCATTTACAGGACATAAATCTCAAGAGTTATATTACCATAACGCCCTAAGATCTTGAATGGGTCAAAGGCTTGAGTTTTGCTGCTGTTTTCCACACACCATACGGCAGAATGGCCCTATTTAAGCACTAAATAACGTGGTTTGAAGTTCAACCTTTGTGGAGGCTTTACGGAAATTTCAATTTATTCATGATTACAATGATAGGTAAAACTTTTAACAGCAGATAGCCTCACCCTAGTGAAACGAAACCGATATAACAATAACATTGTCCATCCAAAAAAGGACACACAAGGGCTTATCCAATCCAAAAAGGTATAATGACATAATGTGGATACTAATGCATAATAGTCGTTCATGTATGTACTCTTGCTTTGTTTATTAATTGTGTTAATTGAAATAGTATCAGAAGTCTTCATGTGTAAAGGCTGCATTTTGTATGATGTATCTTCTACTCATAACCGGAACGCTTAGTTGGGTTTACGGAATCATCTGAAGGCAAAAAATAAAAACGTCAATGTTCATAAAAACATATTCTGATTCTCACTGAACTGTTTCAACTTCTGATTCTTGTCTTCATATTTCTAGTTATACTGGATTATGACATTAACAGACTTCTAAGGCAATGGGAGGCATTTAAGGAACATGACCGCTCTGGTGGCCAAGTGGTTAGAGCGTCCGCCAGGGATACAGGAGGTCGCGGGCTCGAACCAAGGCCGAGTCATACCAAAGACTTATAAAAATGGTGCTAACAGCTGCCCTACTAGGCTCTCAGCATTTAAGCGGTTAGTGTTATGACTGGTTGGTCTGATGTCAGGATAATGTGACTAGGTTGGACATCATGCTACATGTCCGCGGCATGATACGCGGCAGAGCTAGATATCACTATAAACTACCACACTGCAGACATGGTAGCAATATGACTGAAAAATTGTTAAAGCTACCTTAAATTCCAAATCACACACACACACACACACACACACACATTCACTCACTTAAAGATTAATGCGTAGGAAGATAGAGAAAATGACCACTTTATCGTTTTTCCTTTCCCTCTGACGCTACTGTCTACTTTTCGCAAGGGGATCGATCCTGTGTGAACAAGCGAAATAAATGTTTCCCCAAAAGAAAACATGTTTTATGGGTAAATAAACCAGCAAACAAATATGAGATAAGCACAAAAACCTATACATTTCTGGAGAAAATATATATTTAACCAGCTGCCTTGCAATTTAACCTGCAACACTGCGATAAAAATTATACTTGATCACTTTTTTATTGTTGCTCAAGGAAATACATTGCTTGTTGCTCTTGAGTGAAATACGCTATAATGACGCTTGCATGACTGTTTGCGATCTTATTGTCGCCCACAATCCGTTGGATCCATCGCTGAATACAATTAAATTTTTGTCTGGGTGATGGGGGCAATGACACTATTATTTCCAAGCCTAATTTTGACAGCTGAACAGCAATTATCCGTGTTCCAATTATTTGGGATTCACATATCTACTTCCTTCAATTTGAATCTTTAATTGATTAAAACTGATTATGCTGAGTCCTGATTTTCTGGACAAAATACTTGTCTTTCGAAGAGTAAGGATAGTCGGCCTTTTACTGTATCTTCCCGACCCCACCCCCATTTAAAACTTTCCTCCAAGAAAACAACTCCATTTAAAAAACATGAAAACGTTCTCGAACAGGAAATATATACTTTTTATTGTTCAACGCGGCTCTTGCATTGCAAATGACCCATCCTGCACGAAACGATCTTAATATTCACTCACAGTCTACAATGTATAAAACTGTAAGTTGCTAATTTTGGTCTCGATTCACTGCGGTCTAATTACAAATATAACAAAAGGACTAGTCAGTGCTAAGACATCGCGATAACTGAACCGAAGAAATGTAAAAAATTTCATCAACAAATCTGAACAATTTATAACATTTTAATCGTGCCACAATGCTATTAAAAATGAATTTAACCGACACATTTAAGAAAATTCGGGCTTTAATTTTCTGTTTTTTTGGTATCGATGATGAAAATAAACTAAACCACGGCCAGTTGTCTAAGTGTCAGTGATCCCTAGGCATTTACTGGCAACATGTGATTGGTCAGTTCCTATGTATGATAAATAGGTGCTGGAGTGGTGGTGGTGTCACCTGTCAAGGCCGAGAGCAAATGACATTTTGAACAGTGACACTACTGCGCAGCCGGATGTAAATGAGCCTTGTTTTCAGGATATCTGAGATGCCTTATAGCAAATTCATTATCAGAACGAGACCCTGTAGTTTAATTATAAAATTCAAAGAATAAAACTTGTTAACATTGTTTATAAGTGACAGTTCATTTGGCCCCTACAAAGTCGTACTTCCACAAGTAATATTAGTTTTTTACATTTACATGATAACTTTTTAATAGCTATGGAATCATTCATGAAATATTTGACCAATTAACGATGGTAATATTTTTGAGGCGGGAAAATTTTTAACAGTTTCTACAATTACAATTAAGTCCAAAACTGAGTTATATTTTTAAGAGTTTATTATTTGCAGCCGAATTTCGTGTTTTCCTTGTTCAACACAATTACCAAAAAAAAAAAAAAAAAAAAAGACGATAAAAACTTTTTTTTAAAGTTTCGACCACCTTGAACTTTGTTTGCAATGTTCAGTGATTCGACTGAATGACAGTGACGCAGTTACACCCATCCCATGATCAATTGCATCACACAACGTACCTATAGAGTTTCGATTGTACCCGGCATAAATTGGCAATATAGTATCATATCAAACTCTGAACCTCCCGATTTGTTAGTCAGTGACGTCATAGCACAAGAGTGACATCATTCCCTTAAAAAGCTAGTTTGCCACCCCAACTCCAGCCCACGTAAACCGCAGAGATTGGTTGGTAGCTTCACATCAACGAGGTGCATCGTGGGAATAAAGTAGGAAAATTCCATATTTTCACTAAAATGGAGGACTGTGGCTATCTGCAGTCACACAAATACAGGAAGTTTGGCGCATTGTAGTCAGGGAATGGTTGCATGCGTGACGCCATCTGGTGAATTCAAACAAACACAGGAAGTTTGGCGCAGATGTCAGGGAATAGTTGCATGCTTGACATAATAGGGTCATAAGTCTTGTATGGGAACATATGAACGAGTTGGTTTTTTTGTGTGAATATTACTGCATGACCATAGGGAGTAAAGTATTATTACGAAAAAAAGAATTCATATTTTCTCACACAAATTGCAATAACCTTTTTCTTATATACTCGTTTTGTTATTCCACCTAATGTAAAATTATAAATATAAAAAACACTACAAAAACAAAATAACTGAATTTATGCTGTATTAAAAAAAATTCACAACCGGATATTTACCAATACACAATAACAATATTAAAGACATATGCTTATTCCCTGTCACTTGCATCTCCAGTTATGACCTGTAACAAAAGTGTGTCTTCAATCGCTAACTTAACATTGTTTCAAAATAGTTACACCGGGAAAAGCTGCTGTTGTAAGACACTCCATTTAGCCAGCGGAATAATAATTTTTCGTCGTCTTGGATTATTGGTTGTGAGACTGTTAGTTTCCTACCAAAATCTTCAGTTGCATCTTTTTCTCGAACCAAGTATTTTGACAGACTTGTCAAATGGTACGTCTCTGATAGATATGCGATAGCCTTGGGCTAAATTTGCCTTTTATGCCATAATAGAGAGTGCTGGTCATAGTCTGAAGCATTATTTTTTTGCGAAAAGATACGAATATTTCTCATAAATAACTGTTCATTGATCAGAATGGTATTTTCAGTTGCTGCGTCTCTCTCTTTTTTTGTTGACATTGCGATTATGATGTTCATTCGATTGCTGGATTGAAAGTTTCGTTTATGGCACAGTGAACTCGTCCACATCGTTTTTATCATCTATACATTCAGTTCATTAACAAATAAATTTAATCAATAAAAATCCTAAAGTGTCTACTAAATGAGTGCACATGGTTTGTTTACAAAGTAGTTCGTAATACACTAGACATGTACTATTTATTATACGTGCGTGTGCAATATCAATGTGTTCAGTATAGTAAAATACTGCACGATTATGACAACGCAAAGTTAACGGAGATAAAAATGAGCTTATAATAATATTCGTTACGTCATCGAGTTACAGGGCAAAAGCGTACCCAAAAGATTAGGGCAAATAAAATAATTTAATTATTACATTCATGTTTTCACCCTTAATTCTTTAATAATTCTTATACAGATTTCATAAAATATGCCCAAGGTACTAACAAGTCATCTTTAAATCACTTTATATTTTTAAAATGACAAACAATTAAAAATTCTATTCAGCTGACGGAACACTGTATCGGGTCCAAATGGATTTATAACACTTGCATCCGGACAACCATTTGCTGCATTAATGAACCGGAAGAAGGGGTCAATGATAAACCATGAGCAAATTCTTCGTATTATTCCTGTAATATAAAATTTGTATGTAATGTTAGTACGCATTCAACAAATTAGGAATAGTGTTTATGAGTACTTGAAGTTTTATCAAATTTATCCAGACGATGTTTTTAGCATTGGTTTAAATAGTAAATATATTAAATATGTATAAATAAATTATTTTTTAAAAAATCTTTATTGTGATATATTTTAATGTTGTGCATACTAGTTTTCCAGGCATGTAAATGTAGGTTTCACACCTTTCTTACCTTTATTTTATTTTATACTTTTCCAGAGATCAGTTTAAGATCCTTCCTCTTTGTTTCATTGAATAAGTTAACTATTTTAATGTTTGGATATTGTGTTTTGACTTTTATGTTTGGACCTTTATATCTCATTTACCTTTTTATTAGATACCAACATTTTGCAAATAATAAGAAATATATATGCTTTATTCAATAATGGTTTTTAACCTTTATATAAAACATTTGACCTTTCTTCGCACTATCTCATTGATCGCTGAGAACATTTTGAATTGAAGTGGCAGACCTCAGTAAGGACATAAGAGGTAACGCAGGAGTTGCAGATATAAATATCCAAGACCACGAATCTCCGTAACATATTTCAAATCGACGAAGTTGCTGAGATACACATTTAAGATCTGGGAATACAATCAGGTTTCTTCGGATGGGTGGATGTAGTATAACCATATATCATTTATAGAAGGTAATAAGCGGATAATGCTATATTGTTTACTTAAAATTTGTCAATGGTATGTACTGGTGCAACCTGTTTTGCAGAAAATGGATTTATTAGTGTTAAAACAGGCAATTTGATATACCAATTTACGCGCAATAGATACCGACCAGGAGATAGAATTTAACAATTGCAACGTAATCATCGTCTTGAATAAAGATTAAACAAGACTCAACAAGTGTAACATTTTGCATTCACATGTGACCTTACGAACGCCGCATGTAGACCCGGGTCAAAATTATTACTTCCGGTTCAGTACCCAAGAATGTAGTCCCAACCAAGTTTAGGAGCATTTGTTTCCTCTCAAACTTTGGTGGTTATACAAGAGTTAGATTTATGCATTATTGGGACTGATTTAAAGGTAATTGTTTATTCTTTAAAACTAGAACATTTTGATGTGGTTGTATGTGTGATTTTCGGCAATAGCGCACAGTGAATAATGAGGTATTGGTGCTGATCCGGAAGTGAAATATGTGACCCATTGCACGGCGCTTTGTTTACAGAACAGCCTCTGAAAAATAATGCTGGATAACTTTAGACAAGAACTTCATCATGAGTTCATCTTTGAAGCTTTTTTTTAGATTAACGTATTATTTATTAGGATTTGGACACAGTGGAAAGGTTAGGACAAAGAAACAAATGTTAGAGACCAGATGGGAAAAAGAATTGTGATCTGAGTCCTGATTGTGCAATAAACATTAAAGTTGAAAACGGTATCCCAAGTTTATTATCAAAGCTATATACGTGAAATTTTGATAGTTGTGTATATTGACTTACAATTGAGATATATAATTAGAAATGAAAAAAATGAAGGATAGTTGAGAAATTATGTGAGAAAAAATATTTTTCATAGTCAGAATGTGGCCTTTATTGAAAGCACATTAAAATATCTTTATAGCTGACATTGTTTCTTTAGGTCATTTGTACACTTTTTTATGAGTCCAGACAGTTAATTTATGTGTTCATGATGGGTTGACAATATGAGTAACACGTATCTGCTTGTATGACTTTCAGTAGCTGGTTATAAACATAATTGTATTAATGAGAGCATGGAGATGACTTAATGAGAGCATGAAGATGACTTAATGAGAGTCTAGAGATGACTTAATGAGAGTATGGAGATGACTTAAGGAGAGGATGAAGATGATTTAATGAGAACTTAATGAGAGGGTGGAGATGACATAATGAGAGTATGGAGATGACTTAATGAGAGGATGAAGATGACTTAATAGTATGGAGATGACTTAATGAGAGTATGGAGATGACTTAAGGAGAGGATGAAGATGACCTAATGAGAGGATGAAGATGACTTAATGAGAGTATGGAGATGACTTAATGAGAGCATGGAGATGACTTAAGGAGAGGATGAAGATGACCTAATGAGAGGATGAGGATGACTTAATGAGAGTATGGAGATGACTTAATGAGAGGATGAAGATGGCTTAATGAGAGGACGAAGAAGACCTAATGAGAAGATGAAGAGGACTTAATGAGAGTATGGAGATGACTTAAGGAGAGGATGAAGATGACTTAATGATAGGATGAAGACGACTTAATGATAGGATGAAGAGGACTTAAGGAGAGTATGAAGATGACTTAGTGAGAGTATGGAGATGACTTAAGGAGAGTATGGATATAACTTAATGAGAGTATGGAGATGACGTAGTGAGAGTATGGAGATGACTTAATGAGAGTATGGAGATGAGTTAAGGAGAGGATGAAGATGACTTAATGAGAGGATGAAGATGACTTAATGAGAGGATGAAGAGAACTTAATGAGAGGATGAATAGGACTTAATGATATGATGAAGATGACTTAATGAGAGGATGAAGATGACTTAATGAGAGTATGAAGATGACTTAAGGAGAGTATGGAGATGACGTAAGGAGAGGATGAAGATGACTTAATGAGAGGATGAATAGGACTTAATGAGAGGATGAAGATGTCTTAATGAGAAGATGAAGATGACTTAATGATAGGATGAAGATGGCTTAATGAGAGGATGAAGATGACTTAATGATTAGATGAAAATGACTTAAAGAGAGAATGAATAGGACTTAATGAGAGTATGGAGATGAACTAAGGAAAGGATGAAGATGACTTAATGATAGGATGAAGATGACTTAAGGAGAGGATGAAGATGCTTAAAGAGAGTATGGAGATGAAAGCTCTGTAGTAGAGCCTACTCAGGTTGTGTACAAAGTCATTTTAAACTGCCAGAGACTGAAAAATGACAAAGAAATATATGCCAAAGGAACAAAATATACTTTTCCCAAGTAAATGTATATTGGAATGTAAGAAAAGAACAAAATGAAGGAAGTTTGATACTAAACTGTATTGGGTTTTTGAATGTTCAGTTTGGTTAATACATTGATTGAGAAAGTGCGCATTGTGACATAAGCCGATATCCCATTCTAACGAACTATTTTACTTTATGCATTATTAATTACTAATAATAAGTATTAACTGACGCTCTAAACATTACACCAGAAATATTTCAAACAGATTATTTAAATTTTCATTGATACAACTGATCTTAACATGGTTACATATCCTACACGAGTAAATGTCTATATATTTTTTGAATGCTTTGGATCAGAAGTTTACATTCAGTACATGATCTTGGACTTCATTGTACTATATTTGATCTGTACGACCCATATCTGGCTGTAAGCAGTTTAAATATCCCAAAATGTTATTTCCATCGTGAATATGCCTATGTGTGGTAATATATTTTAATTTAATACTTTGACAGAAATGCTGAATTGTAGCATCAGCTGATAACAGATTCCAATTCAAGTTAATAATTGTTAACCGACACTCTTAAAAATAAACTAGAAATGTTAAAACAGATCATTTGAATTATGTTTGCATAACTGATCTTAATAAGTACTTGGTTCGTGTCCCACATCAGCAAATATCCTTGTGTATATGCTTCTGGGGTAAAAATGTTACGTTTAGTTGATGCTGTATGATAAAATATTAGCTATAGTAGATGTGAGGCACACACTCGGCTGTATTCACTTGCAACATCCAAATTGTTGTTTCCATTATGAACAGCTTACTTACGGTAAAGTTAGGACATCGGCACTTAACTTCCCTGTGTACTGGTATGTATGTTGCATCAGTGATCAAAAGTCACTATCCCCACATTGCATTAAATGTTACTATGGCTAGTGTACCTTATTAGTTATGTAGCCTGGCTGAACACAATCTGATAAAGTACTTAAAACTTAATACATTTTGGGGATGAATAGTCACTTTGTTACATGCCCATTATTTAATATTTCCTGTGCTTGCACCCGTAATGTCATTCAAAATCGCCTATCTAGACACATTTAACTTCATTTACCTACATCTTACTGATCTTTCCAGGTTTAGTAGCCTATTATCTAGAACTAAAGGTTGAGAGTTGGACTAGTTGGAAGCTCCCAGGTAGTCAAGTAGTGATATCAAGGTTTCTTAGAACAAATACAGTGTGCGTACCATAAGTGACTAGTTCGTAATACCACACTAATATATAGAACCTCAAAGACATGGTTTAGGTCTTAATAAGAGCTGTTAGTAACATTTTTCAGTAAGGTAGAGCCTCCATGGAACTGTATTCCTATGACATTGCCGTCTCTTGTAGTTACAGTCTTTGAAACGGAATGTATTTTTGGCTATAAAACATGAGACTGGTCCCGTCAGAATGAGAAATTCGAGTGCGCCATTTTTATGTATACTAACAACTGGCGGAGTACCTGACACAATAATGTAGAGCTTAACAATTATTATTGTATCTTTAGTGTGTCAGGTGTTATGTATTTTTAATCTGTATTGCTTGTTAGGTTTTTCTCCATCATTATATGTTATACAGAATTGTATTTAGGACTTGACCTTGTCCAAAATAAAGTTCACTGTATTTATAACTAAAGACACTGAAATTGGTTTATTTTGTTAACCAAAAAATAAAATAGCTGTTATTTTTATAGGAGTGTGGGTTACATTATTAGTATCATTATCACTCGAAGTAAACATTTATTTGGGCCTGTGTCATCGTTAAAAATACATAGCGTACCAGATGTTTACCACACTCTATATTCTAATTTTAGTAACATAAATTAACTTTTGTTCTACGTACTAGCTATTCTTTTGTGACTTAGTTTGTTTTTATATAATCTTGTTTACTGGAAAAATTATTCATTCATGCTGTCAGATTTTGAGGTAGAAAGATCTGTATTCGTTCAATATAAGATTTGGGTGAAGTTATTTCTTCAAATTTTGTTTTCATTGAAATACAAAATGTTCTTAAATAATATTCTAGGATAGGAACATTAACTGGGAATTATATTGGATTCAAACAAGGACATCTTGGAATATATTACTGTGATTCATCAACTTACTGTTGTGACACAGGTCACAGGCCACTACAGGCACATCAACACCTTCAACGTTTGATTTCATGTCGAACACCACTGGAATTTAATTAGAACCTTATTAATTAACACTGGTGATTCAACGTTTTGGACTATTTTGGAATTCGTATTACTGTAAGTTCTTTTGATATTTTAATTTTGTACTATATGGAAATAAATTATTTGTGGAAATTTTAGAAAACGTATTGCTTTTGCTCCTTTCTATTCCTTAGTTTATGGCTGTATAATCATACTAGAAAATTGAGGGCTCATCCGGGATAGTAATTTCTCTAAGCATTTATGTACGTATGCATTTGAACAGGCATATTGAACTTTGCTGTGAGATATTTTGTTTCACTACAGACCCCAGCTACCACTTGTTTTCAATAACATTAATTACTCAACTTTTCTGTATAAAATTCGTCAGTTCCAATTTAAAAATTTGTACGAAAATTTAATTTTTCATTACAATTTTGTTTTTTAAATTCAAGGCTTATTTAAATTTGATATATCAATTTTTTATATTTCAGACATTATTTCCGATAGAACAAATCTTGAGTTAGAAGTAAGTTTTTACTGCATTATTTTATGTACATTTAATTTGCATTGTTTGTTAGATTTTTTTATTTCCTTATATGCTATCGATAAATGGAGTTTGAATTTGACCTTGTCCAAAATCTCGTTCATTTTCTACATGACCTGAATCACTGATTTTTGTTTTGTAAATAATATTTCTATCTCAATCAGAGTCTAGAACATTGGAAATTCCCCATTAAATGCCAATATAAAAGTTCGATTAAAATTGGCCCTGCATAAATTGACCTGATAGGACTCGGGTCTTAATTATTACTTCCGATTCAGTACCAACGAAGGTAATCCCAATTTATTTTAAGAGCATGTTTTCCTCTCTTAGTTTGATGGTGATACAAGATTTAGATGGAAGCATTCTTTTTACTGATTAAAAGTAATTATTTTTTTTATATAGGATTCGAGCATTATGGTGTGGATGTCTGTGTGTTTTTCGGCGAGAGTGAACAGTGAGTAATGAGGCATTTGCTGCTGATCTGGAAGTGAAATCTGTGACCCATTTCAAGGTGCTTTCTTTAGAATCAGGCCACTCAAAAAAGATCTCTAATAACCCATGACAGGACCGTCACCGCAAGTTCATCTTTGTAGGTATTTTAGATTAACATATGACTTATCAGGATCTGGACACAGTGCAAAGTAGAGTACTGAGAAAAAAGAGACCATATATGAAAATAGTTGTGAGTCAATGTGGCAACTATCGCGTGGCAGTAATCGAAGCTACCATATCAGCCTTCTTCCAGTCAGTGTTGTCGTACGAATCAGACTTTTATTAAGAACATATTAGTAGCCCGATGGCTATCAAACACAGAGACTTGTAATAAACGCATATAAGTAACCCAATAGCTATCAAACACAGAGACTTGTATCAAATGCATATAAGTAACCCGATGGCTATCAAACACAGAGACTTGTATCAAACGCAGTGTTGACATTCTTTTCGAAATTAAGTGTATACACATAGGTGTTGGACCGTTACGGTGGCCCAAGTAGTTAAAACGTCCACCACGGATGCAGGAGGTCGAGGCTTCGAACCCCATCCGAGTCATATCAAAGATGGTACTTGCAGCTGCTTCTCTTAACGTTCAGCAGTAAGAGGTTAGTGTTATGACTTGCCGGCCTGGTGTCAGAATAATGTAACTGGTTGGGACAGGGTGCTACATGTTTGCGGCATGATACCCCAATGATAGACACGGGTGAATTGTGTCTGTCGAGACGAGAAAGTGGAACGGTATATGGTGTCAATAGAGGTGTGAACAATATTAATTGATAAGGATGCAAGAGATATCTGCTAAAGAAACAAATTACTGACATTGTTGTGCGCCACATTTCATTTCAGCTAAATAGGAAGCTGCATGTATTTTATGACAATCGTGAAAATACTGCCTTTCAAATATAACGGTCTGCAGAAATTTTCATTATGGATGGTTACAGAATGATATTACCAATAAACGTGTACGGTTGTTTCATTGAGTTTCTGATAAAATGCTACTTATGGCCAGTATAGGTCTCCATATCTTTAATAATTCTACTTTCCAGTTGTTTGAGACTAACTAAAATGTATTTTATTTGCAAACACTATGCAAGAAAACTGCTTATGTTCAATTTCTCGTAAAGTATTAGTAACATTTTTTCATTGCATAAAATCTCCATATTGATGCACACTGCTAGAAAGTCTGTCGACAAATTGGTATGGAATTCTTTAGTGTTGGTTATTCATTCACAGACTCACTGCTAATTATTACAGGCTACTTTAGTTACGGAAGTCAGTTAGTGACACCTTCAACATTTGGCTTGACTCAGTTATAAATAACCTATCTAAACTGCCTACCTGATGTCAGCTAAGAACATGTCGCAAAGGAAGGACTTCACTCTGTTTTACACAGTTACCTTGGTTGTTGTTGTTGTAGGGTTTAATGCCATTTTTTCAGCACACGATAGGCTATATATGGCGGCCAGTACTAATGGTGGAAGAAGAACCCGGGAAAACCCCCGGAAAGAACCACCGACCCACGAGAAGCTACTGGCAAGCTTTCTCGCATACCCACACTGGCTGAATCCGAGACTCGAACCCACGCAGAAAGAGGTGAGATGGCAGTGATCAGTAACGGAGAGCGCTTTAGACCACTCGGCTACTCGGGGCCCCATGTAAGCTTGGTGTTAAAATGGGTAAATATCATGAACATATTAAGCTGCTGTTACACACTTGGCCGTCAATTTGTTAATTGTATTCGCATCTTGTGTAACTTTCTCAGTTCCACCAATATATTTTCTCCTTTGTTGGGCATGTGTTTTATCTTTACTGGCCCTCTCTGTGAAATATCTTTCCCCGGGTGTTGACGTCCCATTCATTCTGTTCATATGTAAGCGTAATCATCTCGCTTTAGTTAAAATACGTAGATTACAACTTGTACAACACTTAATATACACAGAGTAAATTCATATACTATATGATACTGACCACTAATTTTTTTTTTTTTTTTTTTTTTTTGGGGGGGGAGGGCTGCGAATTTGTTGTGAGCTGAGATGATTTTAGCTCGTTTAATCCAAAGATACTTAATTTATTTCAAATCCTAATATGTATATAACATGGTGTTATTTTGCTATAAATCGGAGCAAGATATTTTCCCAGCTGTTATTTGACTGTATGTTTTCAAAAGGCGTGTACCCCTTGTCCCACAACATTCAATTGTTGGTCCCTAATATAATTGTAGTGTACCGTGGTACGTATCACGGTATGCTCAGAAATACTGCCGTGTTCCGCGATAGGAAAATGTTCGTGGTACACAGCTTTACTAAATGTACAAAAACTATGAACTATAATTAATATAAACTACATGCTGGCCATCCAATCTACATATTTTGCATTTGATGAACATATTTCTTGTATAGGACGTTCTCAATCACTTATTAGCTGCAGAAGTACAAACAGTAATGGCCGGTCTACTCATATGTTTGTGGTTTTATATCGTGAATAAACGAGAACACTAAAAACCAAAGTTGAAATTAACAAGACTTATAGGATTTTCTGTCATAAACATTTAAAAATTTGGTAGACTAGTTGGATTTGAGACCCAATTATTTGGTTCTGTTAAGGACTAATTAGTATGAAATTAAATAGTCTTATTAAATTAAATTTAAATATCCGAGACAAAGAACATAGCAAATGTCATGTGCTGCGCATTGTTAAATTCAGTTTTAACATTTCTAAGTAAACACACTGCCTCATACCTTTCATTTTTTGTAACCTTTTTCGCAATATTTGCAAAATTATATGTGATTTATTATTGCACGTGCTTCAGCATTTTTACCGATGAAAAATAATAGTAATCATCCAGTTTTATTGTGTAAGATGTTGACTTGATGCGAACGGAGACAATTGCAACTTTGTCCAAACCTGTGTCGGTAATTTATATTACGACGTCTGATCTATCAAGTAAGGCCATTTATGTGCATGCAAATTACCTTGTGTTACCCTGAATATAACCATCGTAATTTAATGCCTTTCAAAACGCAATCTGTCAATGTGTAGTCCAGTAAATAGTTCTTTATAATTTTCGAAACATCCTCAAGTTAGACACTGACAGTAATATTAAAAACTGATTTGTATAATACCCATGTCTGAATCGTGTATAAAGTTTATAATTTCAAGTTGTCATGTATCCGTACAAAGGACGAAACAAGAACACGAGTGGCTCAGTTTTATTTAATTCTTTTGTACGTAGCAACACGTCGTGATCATCTGTTAAACTTACTTTTAATGTTCTTGTAAAATATATACGAAATATTAATACACACAAATATGACTGAAAAAGTGATTTGTCACGTTGTAAAACAATACATCTGTTTGGTCATCCTATTGATTTCTAACATCGATGGTTGGTGTTCTCGCATACGAGAAAGAAATACACTCATATACACACAAACACAATGAGCTGTCGGTACAGCTCACATGTCTGGTACTTTTAATAGGTGCTGTGAAGCAAACATGGGATCCAGTAAGTTCATTGTCAAAATGACACATCAAAGAGTATATCACGAACCACTATATGTCAGTATAGAAACATAAACTTATGGACAATCCATTCATAAAATATAATACATTATGCAGCCTAAGATAGATCTTTGAATGAAGATTGTTCCGTTTAAAAACAGTTCTAGTATGTTTTATTATTGTGTTTATAGATAAAAGAAGATGAAAATAAATAAATACTGTTCGCACTATCATTATATTGACCACGCAAACTTGCTATGTTGTACTTTGATCTCTCTGCGGACAGTATTTAACGGTGTGAATACAAGTACTATAATCTCCGTTCTGTAATCAAACTGTCTTAATTTTCAGAATCTTTATTCTTTTATATCTTTCAGTTCCTGGTCAGGCAAGTCTGTTTACCATTATTAGCATGACTGCCATGTAGAGTGTGCTAGGTTTTGGAATTATGAATTTCATGAAGGTAATAAGGGTTTGAGAGGAGATTTAACTCAAATGTGGGACTCTTATATTGCAACAT
Source organism: Sinohyriopsis cumingii (assembly GCA_028554795.2). Classification (NCBI taxonomy): domain Eukaryota; kingdom Metazoa; phylum Mollusca; class Bivalvia; order Unionida; family Unionidae; genus Sinohyriopsis; species Sinohyriopsis cumingii. The sequence goes on from CM068836.1 coordinate 18,307,012, forward strand.
TTCTCATTTCTATTACCGCTCAATCCTTCGCCGTCGTAATCTAGATTTATAACCGAAACATGTAATAAAATTTCACTGTTTCTTCCGAGGTTCGCCTTATCTATCCTAGAGTTTGAAATAAGTCGAATATTTCCAAAACATCTCCCGTCTTTTATTAAAGCAAAATAGTTGATAGACTGCCTTTTTAATACCTGAAGTGAAGAATTATATTACAGGTATTGTCCTTAGTTTCTCTGGCATTTTTAAAATTAAGTCATATTAAATACACACTAACTTTCCATTAAATTAAGCCATATTGCACACACACACACACACACACACACACACACACACACACACACATGCTATTTTATTCACTTAAGCCACATTACATTCACGCTTGCTTTTTAACAATTAAGTAACCTTACATACCAACTGCCTATTATTAAATTAGCATACCCAGTCGAGGCGTATGCCCTGAAACACGCTAATCCAGCCTATCCTTTGGGGGAATATGGACACGGACATGTGAACAAGAGTATATAGATCTTTGAAAACATATCGATTGAGGTTACTCAGGGTTAAAAAAAATGTTTCTTTTAAATTAGGAACACTTTTGCGTCTTCTATCATTATTTACGATGGAGTCCTAATATGTTTCAGTTGCTTACTTAAACGAGTCGTATACAATTTCCCAGCAATGAAGTCAGGTCAAGATCTTTTCATCACGTAAGCTGTCCAACAATGTCTCGTGATCCGTAATGGTAGGGTAAAGTGATAATTGTATGTTTTCCACACCAATATTTATCATTATTTTGAACTTCATTGTTTGACGTGGTGATTGGGTGTGTGTGCTTTGGTTTTACTTTCAAAATATAGACTACAATCCACTCATGGCTAGAGAGCATATCTAGCCTGACGATTTGGTAAATGAATAGAACCAAACATTTACTCATTTAGACTCACGGCTGATAATGAAAGTCGATCAAATTGAAAAAGGATTCCCTGATTTATACCCAGCTTGCGGAGTTACCAGAGTTATGGCAAAGAAAGCTCTTGAGAATAATGTAGATAAGGAAAATATTCCTTTAGCCGACACATGTATTGGTCAGGCTTTTGATGAGGTCACTTTCACTCCTTGTCTGGATAAATAAGAAGGTATCCTCTTTTAACTACTCATTCTCTTTATTCTAATCAGGGTGACAAACGACACTCACTTGTCGTCCAACTGAAGTTCTCTGTTATGTTCTTAAAAACAGAATTCTTATGAGAAAATGGAGACCTCCCGAGGTACATGCTGGTGATGATTGGTCAGTGAACTATCAAATTGTAGTTCCAAAATCTTATGGACAGGAAATACTTAGTCTGGACCATGAAACGCATTTGGCTGGTCTTTTAAATATTAATAAGACTGATCACAAGATCTTGACTCACTTTTATTGGCCAAAAAAATAAAAGTGACGTTTGTAAATACTGCAGATATTGTCATGCTTCTCAAATAGTAGGAAAACCCAATCAGAAGATACCTAAGGCTCATCTGCAACCTATTCTTGCATTTGACGAACCATTTAGAAGAACTGTGGTAGATTGTGCTGGTCCCTTACCTAAGACCAGGTCAGGTTACCAATGCTTGTTGACCATTATGCGTGCGTCATCAAGGTTTCCAGAGGCAATTCCTTTGAGGAATAGTAAATCTAAAAAAATAGTGTAAGCTTTGATAAAGAGTTTTTTTCTTAATTTGGCCTTCCCATATCCGTCCAATCTGATCAAGGCTCAAATTTCATGTCTGGAATGTTCCAGCAAGTTATGTACGAATTAGGCATCCAGCAATTCAAATTTTCTGACTATCACCATGAGAGCCAAAGTCCATTAGAAAGATTTTCATCAGACTTTTAAAAATGTGATTCGATCATATTGTTTTAATACCGGTAAAGATTCGGATGAAGGCATTCATTTACTGCTGTTTGCTGTTAGGGAATCAGTTCAAGAATCCCATGGCTTCTGTCGCTTTGAACTGGTGTTTGGACACACTGTGCGTGGACCATTGAAACAGTTGAAAGAGAAAGTTCTTTCTAATGAAAATATTGAAATTAATTTTCTTGATTATTTTTCCAATTTTAAGTATAAGTTGTCAAAGGCTTGTGAGGTTGCAAGAGCGAATCTGCACTCAACTCAGTCAAAAATGAAATTAAGATATGATAAAAACTGAAAGGAAACGAGATTTCAGCCTGGGGATAGAGTTCTGGCTCTCTTGCCCATACCACAAAATCCTCTTCAGGCCAATTATTATGGTCCCTACACAGTTTACAGGAAAGTAAATGATTTAAATTACATCATAAATACTCCTGGAAGGCAAAACAAAAACAACGTTGCCAACTGAACATGTTAAAGGAGTATATTGAGAGAGATAGCCAGGTTAAGCATGCAACTAATTTAGTTGCACTTGTCCCACTTAGTGAAGATTTAAGTGAAGGGATATCATCGGATTCTGCAGATATTGGAGTGAAAAATCTTCGGAATTCAGAAACTATGAAAGATCTGGACCAGAAACTTTCACATTTGCAACAGCAAGAAAAAATGAACTGAAACAGTTATTATAGTTATTATTTGAATATGAGCACATATTTCCATATGTTACTACAAGAACAATCAAAATTTGTCATGACGTTGAAATTGGAAATTCTAAACCTGTGAAACAACACCCGTATAGAATGAACCCTCTCAAACAGGAATACTTGAAAAAAGAAATTTAGTATTCGCTGGATAATGATTTCATCGAGCCCAGTAAAAGTGAATGCAGTTCACCATGGATACTTGTTCCGAAACCAGATAAAATTTTCGGTATTTGCATTGATTATAGGAAGGTGAACAGTGTGACAGAACCAGATTCATTACCATTATCAAGAATCGATGACTGTATTGACAAGTTCAGAAATGCCAAGTATGTCACCAAAGTTGACCTTCTGAAAGAAAATAGGCAAATTCCACTAACGGAAAGAACAAAGGAAATTTCGGCATTCGTGACTCCAGATGGACTTAGCAATATAAAGTGATGCCGTTTGAGATGAAACCGTTGCCATATACTTTTCAACGTCTCATGAATATGATCACTTCTGGTTTAGATAATTGTGAAGGGTACATCGATATGGTCATCATCTACAACGACACATGGAAAGAACATTTAGTAACAATTCGGAAATTCTTTGACAGACTCACATATGCAAGTTTGAAAATTAATTTATCCAAAAGTGATTTCTGCCGTGTTAATGTAACTTTTCTAGGACATATCGTGGGACATGGACAAGTTAAACCTATACATGCTAAGGTCAAGGCTATCTCTGAATTCCCTGTGCCTGTTAGTAAGAAGCAACTGATGCGATTTTTAGGTATGGCTGGATACTATCGGAAGTTTTGTTTCAAATTGTCTATAATTGCTGAAACCCTGATAAAATTGTTGAGCAAGAAAAACAAATTCCATTGGACTGAAATAATTCATAAGAGTTCTTTTTAACCTCATGTATAATTAATCTATGGTAAAAAGAAAGCTTTATCGTATAAATGTTTTTTTTTCTTTATTAGGGAAGTGTTATGTATATTTAATTTAATTTATATTTGATTTAATTTAATTGTCTGTTTGTAAGGTTTTTTTTAAATTTTTGTTATTATTTCATTACATGTTAAGGTAATATAATTTTGTTTACAGGAATTTGATCTTTTACAGAAATTAGTTTGACCTGACTGTTTTATTGTAAACACATAATACTGACCTAGTTTCTGTCCTTGATTCAAAATTAGTAACGGTTCATGTAAAGAACTGTTTTTAAAAATTATTCTTAATTTGTGATTTATAGGGTGGAATCGATGCCATACTGGGAATACGTAACAAATATCATATATCACTTAGGGGTTTCCATGGACTGACCCATATCTGGGCACCATTTAATCTGAGTTTGGGCTTTTTACCTTCGACACTGAAAAGTGTTTTGTTGTGACCAGTTCAGTTGAAATTTTAATTTATGGAATTATTAATTCTTTTCCCTGGAATATTTTAGTGCTCATACCAAATTCTCGGACAAAGATGTTTATTTAAATTTTATTCGTAATCTAAACACCGGAATATTATTTTCTGTAGTACATAAAGAACTGTATACACATCAGTACTATACTGGTTATAGGATACGTCATCGCCTTCCATTCTGGATTTTTCGTCGGGACTCGAACTCAAATTCATTAGAACATTTTGTAACTAGGACTTCTAATTTTTAATTCTTGTATTTTTGGATTTGATTCTTATCTTAACACCGTAAGTTCTATAACTCATTTTCATTTTCACGTTGTTTTTCTAGGGAAATAAATTATTTATTACATTTGACAAAGCTTGTTGTCTTCACTCATTTCTTGTTACTGTTTATGAGAGACTAAACACGTAACAGTTGAAACACAGTCACACAATTCAAGAAGAAATCCTTGTTTGAGATTTCAGTTTAAACTCAAGTTTCTTTTTCACAAAATGTTATGAGACGATTTTTGTATTTCCAGAGACGAAATAATTCGAATAATTCAAAATCAAACACAGTAAACAACAATGGCTTGATTCAGTTCGATATGTTAAAGCACGAATGAATAATCTTTCCCGTAACAAGATTATATAGTCTTCTGCATGACCGCAGGGCATATTTAGCATTTTCTAAATAAAACAATTACCTAATGGAAAATAACTCACCAGAAACTTCTTATTGTTTACAAAATACAATTTTTTGTTAAAGTCTGTTACTAAAACTATAATATACAACCTGGACTATGTCAGGTACGCCAGGTAAATTGTAAGGGTATTCCAATAACCAAGACTCAGATCCCCAAAAAAAACAAAAACAAAACGTTAAGATCAGAATCGTTAAATATTTTACGATATTGCACACCTTAATATTGCACCCAGGCGCAGGACAGGTGTGGCCACTAGTGTATTAGGAACTACTTTTTAAACAAATCATGTACATTCGCATAGTAGGCGCAATACGGTTTTGTTGATTAAATTTGTTTCTGAACGAACTAAAGCAGATGTTTCTTTAACTTCAACATACCAGCTGCTTTGCTACATTGAACGTTATGCGATAGACACCAGATTTCATAAAATTGCTTGGTACCTACAAGTAACATGCAAGCTATAAAGGCTTAAACTGTCTCCTTTAGCTGGTAATAAGAATGGCAAAAAAAAAATTACTTACAGTTTTACATCCAGAATTTCATCAAAATGTACTTTCTTAGTTCTGCAAATCCGAATTACATGAGCCATGTCATGAGTTCTCAAGCTTTATACATTTCGAAATGGTACTGTAATTTCGACTATATTCCAAGTGCAATTATATCTTCCTTACTGCACTAAAAATGAAATAAACATTAAATTCAATAGCGTCTTTTTGATAATTGCAATTAAAACACTTCATATTTTCCCCACTTCATATTTCCCCAAATTACGATTTCAAATAGTCAATAACAGAACAAACAAACTTGCAGACGTAAACACGCTTCTCCCGCGCTGCTTCAATCCGATGTATTTCTTGTACGATTTGCACAGATGAATCCAGTCCAAAATCACGAACTTTCGTAGAATCAAAACAAAATACCAAAATCTATTCATTCCAGATCAAATGGAAAAGTTGTTGCAATGCGCATTCATTCACAATATGACTGCAAATTTCAATTTTAACTAAACACGCCATTTTCTTTCGAAAGTCATGCGAATAAGTTCAAATTTATCTAGGCGGAGTTATGTGCTCATTAATAATGTTGTTGTGTAATGATGAATCTGCGCTTGTGTATTTAGTTTGGAATACGGCATACATTCATTTACGTTGTTTCTTGTAGTGTATTTTGTTTATATAATTAAGCCTTAGGTAGAATAAGAAAATGAGCATATAATTAAAAAGTTACTGCATTTTGTATTAGAAAATATGAACTCGTTTTGTCGGATGGATATACTGGACTCCCAAGGTCGTGCAGTATTCCATCCAAAAACTCATTTCGTATTTTCCCATACAAATGCAGTAACCTATAATTACTTCTATTAATAATGATCCCGATATTAAACCCATAAACACAGAGAATATTTTATCCATATATTAGTTGTTTACAGAATAAAAAAGTAAATAATTCATGTCAAGTGGAAAATACAACTGATTTTGGTCAAGGTTAAGTCCAACATGCAGTGTACCATCACATAGCATATAATGAAAAATAAAAATAATAAAAAGCTAACTAACAAACTATGAAAATTACATACATGGATGTTGTAAACTATGCGGTAAAGTTGGAACTTTAGTGGCTGCATTTCAAGAAAAATGGCCTCATATAAAGATGCAGTTTATCGATTATTTCTTGGAAATGTTGACTACTAACCGTAGAGATGATTCGCAATTTGTGTTTTCCAGTCTAAACAATTGCCCATCTTTATCGTCGTCAAACGCCTCCAAAGTCGTCGCTAATCAATCTTCTCTGACATATTCATTATATAGATACACTCTTGTAATCTGATCTATATTATTTAGATTATTTAATGTATCAGATATTGTAGGAAAAGGGAGGATTCGTCTCCGTCATAAATGCCCTAGTTTGATATAAAGGGAAACAACTCTGTAGAGACTACTACATAATCCACTATTCCGCAGCTATTGTTTGCAATGCATGTCACATTCCCATACTTATTGTTAAAATGATTTCCACTAAGTACATTTATATTACATTTTTTGACCATTTCTACAAAAAGCCATATTAAATTTTTTGTGTCTTGCTGTCTTTTGTAATAAGTTGCAGCGAGAATATTTTCCCAGCCGTCAGCAGGTATAAAGTCTAGAAAATCTGTTATACTAACATTACAATCTCCCGCAACGACAAAGGCAGCTTCTTTATTTGTAGGTTTTTTCTTCCAACTTATCTTTAAAAAAAATTAATTCCATTTTCTTAAACGTACTAAATCGATCATGTCTTGGACATGTTCAATAAATTTCTGCTCAAAATGTTGGAGAAAAGATTCCCCATTTGTGTCTTTCAATCTAAAAATCTTGCCCATCATTATTGTTGTCAACGTCCTCGAAGTCGTCGCTAACGCCACCTTCACTAACATATTCACTGTATAATACTCTCTTTTAATCTGATCTATATTACTAAAATTATTTAATTTATCAGTAATTTTGATCCTGAAATATATCGGAAATTTTGGAGAATTCGTCTTTGTCATCGAAACAAAAGTTTGATGAAAGGGAACTTTGTACAGACTAAAACATAATCCATTATGCTGAAGCCATTTTTGACATTCTAATACGTATAATTGAAAAGCAAACCAGTAAGTGCATTCATATTAAAAATTTGCACATTACTATAAAAGCAACTTATTTTTTGTGGGTTTCATAAGTATTATTGAAGTTAATCCCAGCAATCCCGAAAAAATCTAGTCAAGTCCAAAAGAATGAAAGTTCCGTATAAATTTCAGAACAGGAAGAGTACTAGTGAATCGGGATGTTGTCAAAATGGCGTCGTCAAGAATTCTTTTAAATAATTTATAATAGTTCCAGAATAATATTATAGTTCAAAATAATGAGCACGTTCTATTTTCACGGAACAGTCCAAACATATGTTTTTCCTCTCGAATAACTGTAACCACAACTATAACTGCAGAGTTGATGTTACAACATGAACACAAGAAATAAAAATAAGAAAATTGCAGGCGAAAAGCTAAAATACGCATATTATCACTACTACCTATGTGACAAATCAAACAATTTCGACATCGTAGAAGAACTCACATGATACCACCTGACGGACCTGTCCAATAGGAGAAAGGTCGAATCTTGTGAAAGTATTTACTAATAATTTTGTTGTTAGTAACAACCAGCACATACATATATATATATATATATATATATATATATATATATATATATATATATATATATATATATATATATATATATATATATATATATATATATATATATCTATCTATATATATGTATATATATGTATATATATGTATATATATATATATGTATATATATATGTATGTAAATATATATATATATATCTATATATATATATATATATATATATATATATATATATATATATATATATATATATATATATGTATATATATATATATATATATATATATATATATATATATATATATATATATATATATATATATCTATATATATCTATCTATCTATCTATATATATATCTATATCTATATATACATATATATATCTATATATATATATATATATATATATATATATATATATATATATATATATATATATATATATATATATATATATAGGGGCTATGCAGTTTGAGGTTCATTAATATCTTAAAAACAGACCCTACACCAAGTTCAACTATACATAATCACTAAAATTTACAGCCATCGGCTCTTGCCGATGACGACTGTATTTTTCCAAATTACAAACGTTCGCCTTGATGGAGACTAGTATGGCTTGAAAGTTGTAAGGTATGAACGGCATACATAAAATGTAAATAGCAACATGAAAGTAGACTTTATTTATGAATAAATAAAAAAATTGGAATAAACAATAAACGAAGTTACAAGGAATCAAGCAGACTTTTTGGTTCTGATTTTTAGAAAAACATTGCATTGTTTTGGTATGTCCATTTTCCTCGGTAGGCAAAATGTAAAGGCTGAATGAAACAGGAGAGACCCTTTAGCCCTACCATACTTTCTATGCGTATTGATATAAACTACGTTTGATCTGCTAAGACGCATTTTGGTATCATAAAGTAACGACAACATCCCATGTATATTTAGAGATAAACAAACACATGCATTCTTTCTAAGAAACAACGAAATATCTATGATTAATTTCAGAGAACAAAGCAAGGAAAATAAAAGTTCTTTCATAATTATTGAGCAAGACGACGGTTTCATTTCTAGAGAATAAGGGAACGAAGATTAACAATATCGAAAAGCAAGAGACACATACAAAAATCGTTTGTAACAGTATTATAATTGTCAACAAGAAAATGAACGTATCTAATTATTAATGTAATATCCCAAGGACATTATACACGTAAATTAACTTATCTATTTATTAATAACCTTTCCCAAGGACACTCTACTCGTAAAACAGCGTGTCTAATTATTTATGTTGTATCTCAAGGACACTCTACTCGTAAAAAAACGTATATGATTTTTGATGCTGTATCCCAAGGACACTCTACTCGTAAAATAACGTATATGATTATTGATGTTGTAACTCTACACGTAAAATAACGTATATGCTTATTGATGTTGTATCCCAAGGACACTGTACACGTAAAATAACGTATATGATTATTGATGTTGTAATTCTACACGTAAAATAACGTATATGATTATTGATGTTGTAACTCTACACGTAAAATAACGTATATGATTATTGATGTTGTATCTCAAGGACACTGTACACGTAAAATAACGTATATGATTATTGATGTTGTATCTCAAGGACACTGTACACTTAAAATAACGTATATGATTATTGATGTTGTATCCCAAGGACACTCTACACGTAAAATAACGTATATGATTATTGATGTTGTAATTCAAGGACACTCTACACGTAAAATAACGTATATGATTATTGATGTTGTATCCCAAGGACACTCTACACGTAAAATAACGTATATGATTATTGATGTTGCATCTCAAGGACACTCTACTCGTAAAATAATGTGTCTAATTATTGATGTTGTATCCCATGGACACTCTACTCGTAAAATAACGTATATGATTATTGATGTTGTATCTCAAGGACATTGTACACGTAAAATAACGTATATGATTATTGATGTTGTAACTCTACACGTAAAATAACGTGTCTAATTATTAATGTTGTATACCAAGGACACTCTACACGTAAAATAACGTATATGACTATTGATGTTGTATCTCAAGGACACTCTACTCGTAAAATAACGTATATGATTATTGATATTGTATCTCAAGGACACTGTACACGTAAAATAACGTATATGATTATTGATGTTGTATCTCAAGGACACTGTACACTTAAAATAACGTATATGATTATTGATGTTGTATCCCAAGGACACTCTACACGTAAAATAACGTATATGATTATTGATGTTGTATCTCAAGGACACTCTACACGTAAAATAACGTATATGATTATTGATGTTGTATCCCATGGACACTCTACTCGTAAAATAACGTATATGATTATTGATGTTGTATCCCAAGGACACTCTACTCGTAAAATAACGTATATGATTATTGATGTTGTATCTCAAGGTCACTCTACTCGTAAAATAATGTGTCTAATTATTGATGTTGTAACCCAAGGACACTCTACTCGTAAAATAATGTGTCTAATTATTGATGTTGTAACCCTAGGACACTCTACTCGTAAAATAATGTGTCTAATTATTGATGTTGTATCCCATGGACACTCTACTCGTAAAATAACGTATATGATTATTGATGTTGTATCTCAAGGACACTCTACTCGTAAAATAACGTATATGATTATTGATGTTGTATCTCAAGGACACTCTACACGTAAAATAACGTATATGATTATTGATGTTGCAACCCAAGGACAATCTACACGTAAAATAACGTATATGATTATTGATGTTGTATCCCAAGGACACTCTACTCGTAAAATAACGTATATGATTATTGATGTTGTATCCCAAGGACACTCTACACGTAAAATAACGTATATGATTATTGATGTTGTATCCCAAGGACACTCTACTCGTAAAATAACGTATATGATTATTGATGTTGTATCTCAAAGACACTCTACACGTAAAATAACGTATATGATTATTGATGTTGTATCCCAAGGACACTGTACACGTAAAATAACGTATATGAGTATTGATGTTGTATCCCAAGGACACTCTACACGTAAAAAAACGTATATGATTATTGATGTTGTATCTCAAGGACACTCTACACTTAAAATAACGTATATGATTATTGATGTTGTATCCCAAGGACACTGTACACTTAAAATTACGTATATGATTATTGATGTTGTATCCCAAGGACGCTCTACACGTAAAATAACGTGTCTAATTATTGATGTTGTAACTCAAGGACACTCTACACGTAAAATAAGGTGTCTAATTATTGATATTGTAACTCAAGGACACTCTACACGTAAAATAACGTGTCTAATTATTAATACCGTATCCTAATGATGCTATAGCTAATCCAAGGACACTCTAGCCAATATATTTGGGAAAACAAATATCTAAAAGTATCCATCCTACGAGAACTTAAAAGTATTTTGAAATATTTTTTTCTCCATTCTTCATTGGTTATTGATTTTAGACTGATGATTTCAGTTCGGAAAAAGGAAACAAAAGATGTTTTCCACAGTGATAAAATGGGATAAAAAATGAAGTACTTTCCTATAAAATGGAATATTTTTACAAAAAGCACCAACATAAAGTTTTTATAGTTAATCAACTGTCTGCATTTATTCCGAAATTTACTCCGATACAATACCTATAGTAAATTCGTACATACGGCTGTAATTCCGCATTTTTATAACAAAATTAAAAATTGTGGTCAGCTTGCAGGTATCACTTAAGTATTTACAAATGGCAAAATTAATAGAGACAAAAATGTTGTGGACTTGGTTAATGTCGCTGGTGAATTATTGATACTTTTTGTCATTAAATATTGAAAGCTGTATAACATCACTGTATACTGGACGTCTTAAACCATTTGATTCAAGATGGTTCTCATAGAGACCATAGCCTATTTCATGGGGTTCAAATCAAACTGTATGCCTATAATTACGTTTATTTAGCTCCTTTATGACATGCGCAAAGCAGATAATGTGGTTTGTGTGCAGATTTAATCAATTATCGAACAGGATTTACATCAATGTATTATTCAATAAAATAATAATAATAATCATCATCATCATCAAATATATGAAAAGAATAATTTATGTATATATAAATGTTTCAGGAAGCCCATCCTAAAATGTTTGGTCAGTAGATCTTAATATAAAAAAATATCTTCTTTATTGTAATAATCATTCCTTGGTCAATTCTCGACTTGCCTTTTTAGTTCATTGATTGATCGGGTGGTTAGTTATTTGTTTTGGTAGATTGCTAATTTGTGTCTGTGCTGGATATGTCAGAAGAAGTCAGAAAACTTGTGTGCCAGACTAAAACGACACTGTTCGAGAAAAAACTAACTTAAGCTTGGTTTTGTGGAGTATAATGTCATTTTTAAGCACATGATAGGCTACATATGGCGGACAGTATATGTTGGTTGAGTCAAATCCAGGTAAGAACCCCTGGAAGGGTCACCAATTCACTGGAATCTACTGGAAAGATTTCTCACATACCCACGCTGGTCTAACCAAACTTCGAACTAAAGCGGACAGAAGTGATACGTTTGAGTGTGAGTGATCTATTAACGCAAGTGCCTCAGAGCATTGACCCCATAATATCTGCATATAACTTAAAACTCCTTTCGTTTCCTGGGACAACAAAATATTCTTAAAGCTAATTTGGTCTTTGGCCAACAGCTAGAAGCTATCAACGTTTTCCTGTCAATACGCCAAAACAAACTGATAACCGACATTGTCGAAGTTTTGTGTCAATCAGACCTTTAAAATAGGTAAGCAAGTGAGAAACACGTGAAATATATTCAACTATGACGTATTTTATCCATGAGTACCATGAACGGATGAGGACCTGAAGCCAGTTGCATATCAGCGATAACATGCGCAATGGTGCGTTAACAGCCGCTATTTTTAGGATGAATCAGGTATAGAGGGTCCTAGTAATTGTAAAATGACCTCTGTTCGCTGCAATTCAACTGGAAAATTAGTTTGTTGTTGTTGTTGTAAATACATCAGAGGAGCCAAGATATTACAGCTTTTCAAAGAACTAGTGTATCAAGTACTTACAATATGAGTCATATTTAATGATGAGAATTTTGGTCCTTTGTAGTTCAACTTTAGTCAAAAAGAAACTTATTTATTTAGTGATACAAATAGAAGTATTCCTGCTCGTTGATAAATATTGCATGAATAGTATCAGTGGTTACGTAATCATGTTGTTATTATGGGTATACTATTGCTCATCAGCAAACGCAAGATATAGTTTGTGTTCAGACGTCGGTAGATCTGTGCTGATTTTGCCAATACTAGAATGCTCATTGCACCCCAAGTTTGTAATTGCAGCTGAAATTCAGCATTTTGAGAAGAAATACAAAAATAGATTCAGCATTCAAATGGATTTAAATCGGTGCATCTACCAAAGCTAACTAGTTGTTGTTGTTGTACTTGTAGGGTTTAAAGCCACTTTTCAGTACAAGATAGGCTATACATGGCGGCCAGTATAAATGGTGGAGGAAGAAACCGGGAACACCCCTGAAAGAACCACCGACCCACGAGAAGCTACTGACAAGCTTTCTCATATACCCACGTTGGCCGAATCCGAGACTAGAACACACGCAGACAGAGGTGAGATGGCAATGATCCGTAAGGTGAGCGCTTTAGATCACTGGGTCATTCGGGGCCCCAAACTAACTAGTAGCTATAAAGTTGCATTTTCGAAAACATTTGTCAGTGAATGTTTCTGAATAAAAACATGTTATCTTGTAGCTTGTGCCGTTACCATTCGAGAGGGTGACAACATCTTAGCCATGACGAGAGATAATAATAATAATAATAATAATAATAATTGTTTTTAATACAGACCACTGGCCTATGATACACATCCATACACACATCAAGCGGTACATAAAGATGTTTTCGTTCGTAACAAAAGAACATCATATCTATTGGAAGTGTTATACATGAAAGTAATCATTATTATAGTTTGCGAATTAGGAGAGATACAAGTATATATTACACAGTAATCAAACAAACTAATTTGAAGAGAACCCTAAAGCCTGCATGAAGCAAAGTTTGTGATATTGATTTAGAGTATTATGTAGCAGGAGTCGACGATAAAACCGTTTCTCTAATCTTTAAGGCTTTTATAGTAAGCATTGCTATATTAGTCATCATAATTTTGCTAGTACCATTTTGTATTAAAGTCCTAAAGTTTGATTTTTGTATGCAAAAGTGGGTAAACATTTTCATCGCAGTTCTCTGTATGACGGACGAACAATTATAAAATAAAATTCATTTTCGATATTAACGTTACAAATCTGACACAATCTTTCTTCATGACAAATATATTCATATCTTCCTGTGTTAATTCTAATTGACACGTTCCCCACTCTGAGCATGGTGATTATTAATAGCAATCGCTGTCTCCAAACAGTTCTAGATATCATTGGCAAGTGATTTCGATCCCCAATGACCTATAGAAACGCAGTCCTTCCATCAACTTAATCTCATCATGTAGCTTTTGCCAAAGATATCTTTACATCTCTGACTGAACAATATAAGAAATGTAATTTCATCATTTACTCCCTGAGTACAGATTGCCAAGTCCATATGCAATAGAAGATTTTTCACACTTTTAGCCCAGTAAACACAATTCCCCAGCTGTAAATTGTAGAATTGGTAAGACATTTTTATTTTATACTCTGCATACTAATTCTTCTTAATTCATTAAGTACAAATGCATCTGGAGTAAACACAGATGTACCAATAATATATTTACAAAATGGCAAATAAACTTTTTCAATATCACTGGCATCGTAAAACCCCCAAGCTTCAGCCATATAGGAGCTATCTTCGAACCAAACAGACGAAGCAATCTAGGAACGGTTGATTTGTCATTTTTTGAAAGACGTTGTTTAATATATTCACAATCTTCAGCGCCTGCAAGGATAGAGTTTTCAGGCACATATATCAAGAGCTTTTTAAAGAAAATATGCATCCCGAATACTTATAATCCATTCTTTACCTCTGTATGGTCATAGTACCACTTTTCGTAGCTTCTAAGATAGCCACCTCTGCAGAATATCATCACTCTTGTTTTATCCATATTCACTTATAATTTCCACTTTAAGCAATATATATATGCATCCTACTGAGCATAGTTTGCAACTCGTGAACAGTGGGAGCAAAAACAATGACATCGTTTGCATACGATATTAAAAATAGTTATAGGGTTTCTATCGACGCTTCTCTGTTTCCTTCAGCTAAAAGGGTTTCAAATCGTTGAAAAATGAACAAGAGTAAAGGCGATAAAAACACAACCTTGTTGTGCACCCAAAGGGCAACTAAGCGCATCGGCAGTAAGATTGTTGGGCTTAACACGTGCTTTTACATCATTGTAAATTGCTCTGATGATTCTTAACAGATTTCCATTAATATTTTCACTATTTAGTTTTGGTACAGTAAACATCTCTCAATCCTATCAAAGGTTTTGTCATAGCCTCTAAATACTTTTTTCATATAATCAACCCCTACGTTTTCTTAAATATTTCTAAATTAATATATATGATATAAATATATTATCTGCTGTAGAATAACCCGTACTAAGTCCGGCTTGTTCTTCGTCCAGTATATCGTTTTCGTCCACCCATTCATTCATTCTATTATTTAAAATGGATGTAAACACTTTGTTTCATACAGGTAATAGACCAATGCCGCTGTAATTGGAGGGTCCATTTGCATCGCCTTTCTTCATAATTGGTATTATGATAGTCGTTGACCAATATTCTGGATAATATCCAACATCGAATAGTTTGTTAAATAATATTGTTAATATTGCTGCAATTATGTTGCCCGTACATATAAAGAACTCGATTGATAAAGCACCCGCTCTCCCAGCTATGTCCTGTGTCAGTTTACTCAATGCTAGGCGAACCTTCTCTTCGGTGATTTTTATATATCTAAAGTTTCATAAGTCTGTTGAATGTTTTCAGTTTCCTGTATCAGGTCAACAGAAATGGGAAAAGTAAACAATTCTGAAAAATATTCATACGAAGTTGCATTCGTAATACTGTTTTGCGTAACAATATTTGGATTCGTTACAAGGCGCCTTAAAAGTTGTGCATCTTAAAAATGTAATGCAGATAAAAGGCTATTGTTTTGTTTTTTAATTCATATTTCTGCAGAATTTATTATCTTTAAGTGATTTATCTCACTTACGTCTTGATTAGCCCGATCATACATGTCTTCGTCTTCTGAATAATTAAATTATCGAGGGAGGTCAATAACACTATCATACTTGATCAAACCTGGCCCCGTACCTTTATAGGGATTGAATTCACCCGCAATTATTATTTTATAGTTAGCATATTTCATTTTTAGGTGAACTAACTTATTTTCTACCACAGCGCATACGTTTTTTTTAGAATCAACATATGGGTATTAAAGTGACAAATAGGCAAAACCCAAAATGATGTTCCACATAAGTATGCTAGCCTTATATGCTACAACTAAGCAAGTAATATTGTTGAGCCATTTTTGTTTCTAGAAATGGCATTCACAAACAAACACCGAGATCATCCCCCACTGAATTTAATTTAGCTGATTGTGATTTAATTCTTACGATATCAACTTTTTTGCAACCGTTAATATGAAACTAATCGATAGTTTCTGCCCACGTTACAGCAAAGCCTAGTATATAAAATTTCCAACATAGTCAATAAAATCAGACATCTATTCTCAAGTAAGTTTCTCGCTTAAGCCATATATATTCCATATAAAACAAGTTTGCACAGAAGTACAACCGCTCTCCTCATACGCATTTTGTAGGCCTCGACCGAAGTCCTGTCTTTTGTCTACAAGAACAGCATCATTTCTATCCTGATCAAATACGTGCGTGTAAATGTCAATTATTAGCTTGTCAAATTTGCAAAAAGCCTTTTGTTTACTTTTAATATGGCTTTTTTCACTATCGGGTAGAGGCGGCTGGCACGAGCTTTTTCACAATGAATGGAAAATCCAAGACACGTGATTGTCAAAGTTTCAAAATATAAAGACAAAGAGAAAGTGTTGAGATGCTATAGAGAGACTAGCAAGGAAGCTAGAGAAGCAGCCACCAGGGCCAAGGTTGAGAATGAAGATACAGCGGCAAGTAGTAGAATAGTTACCGTACGTGTAAATTAAGATTCTTCAATACTGCTACTACTACTACTGATCTTTATTTAACGAGGATAATAAATTTGCTATCGCTAAACTACACTAGTGTTGTGTGATTTGAATGCTATCGTAGCTTTGACAATTTTTCAGTTATATCGCTACGACGTCTGCCTTGTGACAGTTTAATGTGATATCTAGCACTGAAGCATCATGTCACAGATATATAGCGTCCGTCCCACCCAGTCACATTATCTTGACACCATGTCGACCAGTCTTAACACTAACCTCTTAATGCTGAGAGCCAAGCGTGGCAGCTGCCATACCATTTGTATGTCTTCGGTATGACTCAAGAAGCCAAGGACATTAGAGATATAAAGTTTTTCTTTTATTTAAGTCGCGTTATCATGTAAGGAAGACACGCACACACACACACACACACACAGAGGAACCGTGATGTTGCCAAGATGGCGTCGTCCAGAAGTATTTCGAATAATTTGTAACAGTTCCAGAATAATATCATAGTCCAAATAATGAACACTTTCTATTTCCACTGAACTGTCCAGACACAAATGTTTTTATTCGTGAATAATATATAAATACAATATGAATCACGTCTGTAGACTTACAATAGGAACACAAGATATGTTAATCACTCCAAAATCTCAGTCCTATCTTTATATACACAATCTATTGCGATTGTTTTTCGCGATAGACCACACGCGATGGATCACACTACTCATTTTGTGTCAAATTATATATGCTACTTAACCCAACCAATGAGAAGTTACATAATTCTTCCAGAAGCGCCGAAACCCTATCAGCCAACAAGAAATTAAGCCATATACGCCAGTAAGTATTATTAAGATTATTATTAATAATTGTCAACACATACCTAGGTATCTATTTATAGATCATATGCAATACTTAACTCATAGGATACTCGGGTCAGGCATGCAAAAATAAACTAAAGATATTCCATACGATTTACAGATATGAATAAATGTTAGATATATGCATGCTTGTTAATGCAAAAGTAAAATAATTGGTCGTTTATGAGAAACTTGTGTTCATTTATTATTTATCTTCGTTGCTTGCGACTCGTTTGTTTGCTAAGTGGTTGTTTGTATGTCAGTCGCACAGTTAGTTGGTTGGTGAATATCTCTAAAGTTTTCTCATAAAAATAACTCTCTAATAGAAATAACTCTCTAATAGAAATAACTCTCTAATAAAGCATCTCTCACAATACTAGTAAAATGAAGTTCAGAGATGAAATACATAAATTATTATTATTATAAAATGATTTTCTTCTTATGACAGCATATGTGGACCTGTTCAATGGTCGATGTGACCCCACATGTAATTATGAGGAAACAAGATGGCTCAGTTAGTAAGACCTTTTAACACACAGCTGTTTGATTGCTCGTTGGACGAACTGGAACATCAATACCGACTGATTCCTTGTACCCATCAGGCAAATACCTTGCATGAGCTCACCTTGTGGTCGATTGCTGTCTTGGCAAAAATGGTGTTAAAAGCTACTGTTGTGGAAATTGAATGCATACATTAAAAAAGGATTAATATTATAGAATAAATATAAAATATGCACTAATAATCCAGTCTGCTTCAGCAGCAGGGAGGGCGAACCATACAAACTTTAGAAGGTTCCAAATGCCGAAATAAGATCTCCACAAGGAGGGGTTTCAACCAGAAATAACGTCCTCCTGAGTTAGTCCAAATGTGGTTTCTGGTTGAAAACCCATTAATGGCGCTTCGATTACAAAAAATGAACCAATTCGTTGTCGTCGCCCTCCCTGCTGCTATTATCCAAAATTGTTATCAAGACCAACTCGATATCGTGTTCGGGATCATGTAAATGTATCGTGATAAATCCGTGTGGAGTTAACTGAGCCTGACTAAATAAATTTCTAATTTAATTATGTCCATATCGCCGCTACACCAAGTTTGGTGAATATTTCTTAGTGTGTGTGTATCAACTCCGTTGAACACAGCAAGGATATTACAATTATCTCTGATCACTTTAGGAATTTGTGTATACCGTTGAGTAACATAAATCACATCAGTGTTTTTATGCCTGCCCCTGGAAAATATCCAAGCGGGGTTTGTTTGCCTATCCAGCATGACATCATCGTACACTACTAAATTGTTAATAAACCCATCAAGATCATCAACACTCGGCGCATCATTGATGTCGGTTATAAATTCAATGACGTCGCCGCCGTTTTCATTTAAAGATCTTGCGTTTTCATTAAAATCTTTTAACACTTCGTAACACCGCTGGTCATCAACTGATGGTGCTACCAAATACAACTTATCCCACTTGAGCCATCTCATTATCAGGTTAAGAAGCAATTTTGTCTTACCCGATCCAGATGGTCCAATTATGATCGTACGAACAGAATTTGGCAACGCAGCATGATGCTTGACCGGTTCTTGCTTTCGTGTTGCAGAAAAATCAATTACATTCATGTTATATATTTAAAAAATATGGATTTATATTGCGTGAAATGCAGGACGCGCACCCCAACAAGTGATCTAACAACTATTACAACAAAAATTAACAAATCAGCAGTTACAGGTAAGTGTGAGCGATGCGGTATAAAAAATTTAAATTTATCTCCGCGCAGTCAGGTGACAAGCCAAAGCCAAAGCCAAAGTCAAAGCCAGCGTCAAGTTAAAAAAAGAAACACGGAGGTGATACTGCAGCAAAATTAACAAAACTACCTGGAACTCCGTGGGTTAAATACCTAGGAGAAAAACATCTTCCAGGAACCCGACTTGATATCAGACTTGACAACCAAGATCAACCAAAACCAGGCGAATATCCGATAAACGCTATTGATAGAGCGTGTCATGCTCATGATGTAGCTTATAAAAGTAAAAATCTATAAGATAGGCATATCGCAGTTGTGAAATTAATTCACGCCCTAAATTCCATCACTGATAAATCTTTCAAAGAATCATAAGCTAATTGGTTGGTTAGATCTGCAATGAAAGGTAAATTAGCGCTAGGTGCTGGTAATTAATTATAAATGGAATGGATTTATTATTCCCCAAGAAGATACTGGAGGGGTATCTCAGCAATTAGTAAACTCGCTGAAGCAGCAAAAGCTACACGTGTTACTGCTAAAAATTGGTTATCCAAACAAGCAATATGGCAAATTTACCAACCACCGCCTAAACAAATTCACTTTGCACATTTTGATGTTAGTGTTCCTAATGAAGTTCACCAGGCTGATATTTTATTTTTACCTCATGATACCGTTAAAATCCAAAGACGTCAAATTACATACAAGTATGCGCTAACTGTAGTTGATGTTGCAAGTAGATACAAAGATGCAGAACCGTTAACAACTAAAACAGCATCTGAAGTAGCTTCTGCATTTGAACGAATTTATCAATGAGGTGGTCTACGATGGCCACAGCTGTTACAAGTTGATCCTGGCAAGGAATTTCAGGGTCCAGTATCATCGTTGATGAAGCAACATAATGTCACCATCAGACGAGGACATACTGCAATTCATCATGATCAGGCAATTGTTGAGCGATTTAATCGAACACTTGCTGAGCGGTTATTTGGATATCAGTACGCGAAGGAATTCATTCAGGACAAGAGATCACGCGAATGGGTTGCAAAATTACCAGGTGTGATAGCTGCATTAAATAATGAAATAACTCGAACAACCAACATGAAACCTATTAACGCAATGACCAAAAAAAATATACCCGTACAACGATGTGATTTTTCAGCACAACCAATACTGAGCAATGTCACTGTGAGATATTTATATGAACCAGGTTAACTTGAAGGTGGTAAAAAAGAGCGACTGATCCTATCTGGAGTATTACGACGCACAAGATATCTAGTATAACTAGATCTACTGGTAGACCTGCAATCTAAAGACTGGATTCAACTGCTCCTCAGCGTGGGTGTACACGTGAACAACTACAAGTAATTCCCGAGGATACACAATTACCGCCCAGATCACTTAACTAGCGCCAAGGGTGTCAGCACCCCTACGCCGATTACACTCAAGACAGGTCAGCATCACAATCGCGCGTGTATGACCACGGCTGTTATCCTTTCTATCTACGGTGAATTGTCTTGGATGTTTATCCGAATACTGCCACAACATTATACAATTACAGCTTGCACAATGATTATTCTGCTGTTGCTTCAGTGTCATGATAAATTCAACATCAAAATCAAAATCGTGCTTATTTTTTTCACTTTGTTTATAACCGGCTAATATTTTTCTTATTATATCGACTTGACATTTATCGTTGTCATCGATCACTGACTCATCCAAGACAATTCTCCGCAGTTGAGATATTCTTCTGACTCTGGACACCGGTAAGTAAACTACGTTTGACTACTCGATACGATCATCAACGATCCAAACAACTGTATCAGAGATAGTCAGTCCTTGTGATGAATGTATCTTCATTACGTATCCTAGCGTCCACGGGGATTTATCAGCGCGCAGTGCATCTTCAACAACATTGACATCAACTGTGACAATATCATTTAATACGAGATTTTGTTTCTCGGTCTGTCCTGGTATATCAACGTCAATATTTTGCCGTCGTGTATCAGCTGGTCTATAACACAACGGCACTGGCAGCGTCGGGAACTTTTCTCGTTGTAACTGAAACAACCGCTGTTGAAGTGTGTCTCTGACTATCTTTCTACTTGCCACTATCAAGTCGTTTGGTCTCCACGCTTGCAGAAAGTCGCTGATTGAAGTCTCTGAAATTATTTTACGCATAATTTCACATTGAATTTTATTCGGTTGTAGTCTGATTAATTTCTTGAACTCGTTTAATTCTGCATCTAGTGCTCTATAATCATCAGTTATCTCATCGTAATAATCAACAAAATCTTTTAACTACAAATGTGGAGATGGACCAACAAAGGACGGTGGCTGGCCATGATCGCCACACATTATCACAGCTGTATTTTTTGTTAATAACCAATCGAAAAATATTTTTAATGTTTCTAACGGTACCGTACATATTACATCGCAAATTATAATCCTTGGAATATATTTCTCTCTCATTCGATCAGGAGTCCATGCGTCGCCCTTGTATCTAAAAAAGCTGTGATAAGTGCATCGGGGAATCTATTTATCATCGATACCAAATTGATGGAAACATAAGCTAGCATTGAAGATCTTAAATGAGTATACCGGGGTGACTCGCCATTAGTATAACAAACAAATGTGCCTAACTTTTTTCCATCGGAAAAGAAAACATCTTGCCGATCACAAATTATATCTTTTTCTGTTGCATCAGCGACCACAAATTTATACTCGGCGGGATCCATAATCAGTCTTGCATGATGACGTTTATGATCATATACACCACCCTGAGTAAATGTACCAATTATTCTTCTACCGAGATCCTTCGCGGTTCTTTTCTCTTCGAGGTTGGCGATTAATGTAC
Source organism: Sinohyriopsis cumingii (assembly GCA_028554795.2). NCBI lineage: Eukaryota > Metazoa > Mollusca > Bivalvia > Unionida > Unionidae > Sinohyriopsis > Sinohyriopsis cumingii. The sequence continues at coordinate 18,329,502 of CM068836.1, forward strand.
TGTAATCATCACTTTCGCAATCAACCAGTCCAGGCGTTGGTAACCAAACTTCAGTCTGTGCCCGATATGATATAATAGTCTCACTGACCGTCAGCGATATCAGTATTTTACAATCAAGCATATATCGTAACAACACTATTGGTGCCCACCATATTTTTACTAAAATGCCCACCAAACCAAACATAACTAATAACATGAAGACCCTTAGCCATTTCGAATGACACTACTCGAGCAAATCCTGTCAGGTCAAAATCGGGTAATGTTCCATTAATGGTAACTCGCATCATCGAGTTCGCGGGGTGTCCAAATCTTTTAAAGTATCCAGAACACTCTCCCATCCCGAGAAAACTTTCTGGATAACACGCAACCATATCAACTGATATCATTTCCTTGTAATTATACCTGGTATTCTACAATCCGCCGTGTCCGTATTCAGGACAACTTAATTGTACATCTTCGAGAAACTCACGTCGGGTTGGCTTCCAAGAATTTTTTTCTCTGGCAGCGTGGGATGCAACTGATGGGACAGTGAAACAATTAGTTAGTAATCGGTCAGTATCTTTTGAGTATCTCTGTGCAAGTTTTCTCATTGTTTCATGAAGAAATTCTTTACGGTATATTTCACTGTTAACGCGTACAAATTGATCATATTTTTCATTATCTGAACTCGAAAATAACCACACTGACACAGGATCGTTTTCACCTATCTTATTAATAAAATCAAACATGTTTCTCCCAGAGTTCTCCCCGGAAAACTCCGGGGGGTAAAATCTTACAGTTCGATCTCGTGGGAATATTGTGACTGCACTGTCCAAGCGTGAGCGTTATGATCAATGGTATTTATTGGAGCTCCTTGCGATTTATATTTCGATTCGTATAATACTTCCCCTGTTATCGTTGTTACGGTTATGGGAATCTTAGTGCTTTTTCCAACTCGGCAACATCGATTATTGTAGCTCTGGTATCCTTCACCCGTTCAGCCCATGTGTTTATTTTTTCACGTCGTAACGCCGTTAGACCGTTTCCACGCATTGCATTTGTAAAATGTTCTGTTACTCGTTCAGCTGCACAATTCAGTGAAGAAAATCTCATTGGGGCAAGATCATTAATGTTCGCTTTTTTTATCGGATTGATTCCATAAATGACTGCTGTTACAGGATACGCTCGCTCATAATATGGTTTATCAATCCCAGTCAGCGCTCCTGGTTTGGAATATTTACTCAGTATGACAGTTTTTCCATTAGCAAGGACAGGGTCACGTTTGTCGCGGATAATCCAATTACATGCTTCTGCTCGGGCGATAACTTTTACTCTGAAAAAATATTTTTCATCACTTTGATGACTACCAAAGAGGCAATCGATAATTGTTTTCGCTCGAGTATCGCTCATTTTAGCGTCCTTGACTTCGTCCTTGACAGAGTCGATGACTTTATCATTGCGTATAATTTTGAATGTAGACCACACGTGAGATGCCCCATCATCACGAAATTCTTTCTTGGCATCCCTGATAATATCAATCAGATCAGCCAGAGCTCGCCTCCGCGAGTCAGGGGTTAGTCTGTCAAGATCGAATCTAGAAGCTTTCCATGGCTTGATTGCAGATAATCTCTCAAACTCCTCCATATTATACTTAAGACAAACATTTAAATAAAAAATATTATATATATATATATATATATATATATATATATATATATATATATATATATATATATATATATATATATATATATATATATATATATATATAATGTCTGAAACCAATCAGTGCAAGTGGCTTAAAGTGGGATCTGTATACCCTTGTAATAAATCCTGCAGGAAAGAATTCTGCGGGGAACATTCACAAAGTGTTTGAAGAGGGAGTTTAGGACCAATATCGTGTCTGCGATGTTGTGTTGGAGTCAGGAGTAAAACACAGCTGTGCGCAAGTGATGGTGGAAAAAGATATCGTGAACTTAAGCGATATTATGATAGAAAATAACAATGATGCGCTGAGATGTGAGCGCGATTATATAATTAAGTTTTCAGACAAATTATAAATTAGACAAATGACATTATTATTGATTAAATGAATCAAGAATTTGTCCCACATCCTATCATCAAGAATTATGAAGCGTCTCATAGTAGTGAAGTCAGAAATTGTAGGTTGAAAAAATCAGTCGGTGTAGTTGATAATGCTGGTTAACAAAGGTTCAACGCTGGGAATAAAAATTATTACAATCACAGATTTGTATTCGGGTTTTTTTACGGGAATATCAAAGACGGTCTTGTGATCGATCACATCAACAACGACGAACTCGATAATTATCTTCAAAATTTACAGGCTATCACACCTAGAGAAAATTCTGCACGGGAGAATACTGGGGAAACAGAAAGCCTAAAGCAGTTAAATTTTTAAATATAGCGACTGGCGAAGAGAGAATTTTTCAATCACTGAACGCAGCTGCCAAGTATTTCGGTATTAACTCCGCGGGGTACGACGTGTTGCAGATAAAGTGACCAAATCAGTATTTTCAAACAAGTACTAAAATTAGTTCTTATTTTCTTATGTAGATGCAGATAAGGGAGATAAATCTGCAGCGACTGTGTAAAAGTTAATGATGCATTTACCTCCCTGAGATTGCGCAACACCCCCCTTGATTTCATCAAGGAGATTGTGCAACACATGTCATTACCTATTTTACAGGTAATATATTATCCAGCGCGGCAGAACTGTATACAGTTATTATTTTTTTACAGCCATACAGTTCGTGGTGTAACCATCTTATTGTATACACACTGCACCACAGTCTATTTCAACGCGTTAACACTTCGCATAAAATCAAGAATTGACATTACAGGTAGGTTTTTTCATAAGCAATATGAATTCTGTGTTAAAATTTAGATCCAACTGGATTTCAGAACTTAAATTCAGCTGCAAATTGTTAACTGTCTGTCAACAATTACCGATATAATAATTTCTAAAACATATATCATTAGATTAGGACCATGGCGCAAGCAGTAGCGGGGTTGATTCTCATTCCGGTAGAATCAACAGGCAGCGGTTCGAGTCTCTAACGGGCATATTGTCGACGGTACCGATTAATAGGATTTTATAATTGGGGCGGCAGCCGAAGCCGTTCATGTACATCTCTCTCCCACGTCAAATCGTGGGGTGTGTGTGTGTTTTTCACCTCTGAGATTTGATCCTGGGGGATGTACATGAATGCAATATACAGACAGCCTCCCAAAATAAACAGTAGCGTGGATGCATAAGCTCTAAGTCACATTCAGAAAGAATGCGGCCAAAAAGAAACTATCATGGGGATGCCGAGAAGACCATAGGAAAGGTCTCAATAAGACAAAAGTCTCAAAGGATCCTCGTGGAGACACATAGGCCAGTGCAGGGGCCCATGAAATGATAACCGCTCATCATAGCTACTGTTTGTTTTTGGTCTAAAATATTTTTCTTTTAAATATATAATATTGGTATATATAATAATATGAATTACGAAAATATAAATGATATGATTGTTGCTAGTAAAAAATTAGAACAAGACGGTATAAAATTATCTGATGAATTAAATCCTGAAAAAAATAATTTCTGATTTTGAAACATTGCAAGAGGCTAAATGCGAAGGGCGGTATATTTTGCCATCTAATTACAGATATATAGAAAAGATTCAGACGGCTATGTATCAATTGCTAGCTACGGTAGAAGAAGCACAAATAAATGAATTTGTTTCGTTGTCTCGTGCAATTAAAAAATTTGATCACAATTATCTCAAGAATACGAATAAAAAAAATAATTAATACACGCGTAAGGCAACTAAATAATTTTATGTCAGATTGTGAAACGATCGAAAGTTAGACCCCTTGGTTTCATCAAGGTGATGAAATCAAGAATTTTATCAAGGTGATTTCATCAAGGATACTTGGAAATGAGGTTAAGTACATGGAAATGAAATCGAAAGTAAAAAAAGTATTTTTTACCTGCATCAATCTGATGAGCTAAATAATACATTTTTTTACTTATATCAATCTGATGAGTTAATATTTTTTCTCACTTGTATCAATCTGACTTGTATCAATCTGACTTGTATCAATCTGACTTGTATCAATCTGATGAGTTAGATAATTTTCCTTAAGTCGATCAAATTTAATGCAAGAATGCGCGTAATTTAGAATTTGATCTTTATCACACGTGATCATAGAAATACGTTCTCGCTGTAGTTTATCCAGCTGCGATTATGTCAATAAAAAAATCCTCGTTACCGTATACATCAATAACCAAATCAACTGGGCCGACTAGAAACTGTGTAAATATGTTTTTGATGTAATTTTCAAGTACTTGCTTGTCGTGTATGAAAACCTTCACGTGTTGGTACATTATATAATACTAGCTTGATTAAATTAAGTTAGAAATCAAAGCCTGTCAGTAAAAAATAAATTTCTTGCAGGTTTCAATTTTTCTGTTGTTGCTTTTTACTGGAAAATTCGCATGATTTTGACGACCTTATTACGTTCCGAATCGTGCAAAATGTAACATCCGCCTGAGAAAATCTAAGATGAGATCTTTACGATGGCAGATCTTTACGATCGTACAAGTAAATTAATATGTAACATCTCATTCCTCAAATCCAGAAGGTGGCCTGATTGGTCAGTAAGTTTGAAATTTATTCTTGATAACAGTGGACTATGGCATCGTAGATAGACTGGATTCATCGGCTCCTGCACAATCAGAAATCCAGGTGGGATATATTTCGGCGTGAATGAATAAAGAACAAATCCTTGCTGGGCTTGATTTCATACTGTCGTGTCCGTGCTGTAGCTGCCATCGATTACATCACACAAGATTAACCGCGACCGCTGTGGTTATATTTACGATTTCCGGGGACACATGTCGGCCTTGTCCTTCTGAGCCATTATTGTGCCGGAGAATAGTTGCCGGTGGTAATGTTTTTCTCCATTCTGCGAGTATATCGGGGAAGAACTCATCAATGATTTTTCTGGTGTATTGTTTTAATTCGTCTGCGTTATACCCGGGAAATTTGAAATTCGGCAGCGTAGCTTCTGTTAACGAGTATGCAGTTGAAAATCGTTTAAATTGTCGTGAGTCATCAATATATTTAATTATTGCCTGAATTACTCGCTGGTTAATATATTCCATGTCGGATACGAGCTGATTTAGTATTGCAATATGTTTAATGATTTCGCTGTGTGAACTTGTTATATCAAAAAGATGTTCTTGGAAACTTTGCTGTAGTCGCTCTAGTTGTGTTTTATGTTATGATTAATGATTTTAATATATTCAATAATTTGATTTATGTCAACAACAGTAAATTTTCTTTCTCCTTGGAGAATTTGTTTGTAAGTAAAACGCCACCACATATAGTCCTTACTAGAAAAGCTAAAATCATTGTCCAACATTGCACTTTTTAGTCTATCCAAATGATCTTTATACGACGGGGTAACATCGTGGTGTAATTGTTTGTCCGTGACATAATCATACTTTTTCGGTTCAGGTAACGGTGGAGGTGTCGGTGGTGGAATTTCAGGCCATCCTAACACTGTTCTGATCGAACTCTGATATATATCCACGGCGTAGTCTGGAGAGTTTATCTCGATTGCAGAAGACAGCGTTGGCTCATGAACGGTTCTTGTTATTTTAGATTCTTTTCCTGTGATATTTTTTATTCGAAGCTGTAATTCCTTATTGATTTCTTCAATTTGATAAGATCCGGTTGGTAACCCAACGGGGGTCCAGTCGGGTGTACCATCTTGTTTATTTTTATTTGCAAACAGAAACGAATTATTCGCTGGTAATCCACCAAATGATTTTGATCTGATATTGGGCCAGCTGTAATATACTCGTAATTGTGCTAGTGCGATTTCACTTACCGGAATCGCAGTTGGAAAATTAATACTGAATTCAGGTTTGGTCGAGCTTACTGTTATCATTGAATTTTTTACCGGAGTTGTTTTTGCGGCTATCTGCTGAAGTAATTCTGTCATTATTCATTTTCGTTGTTTTCAAATGGTAAACTTCAACTTAACCATTGACGCGAATCCGGAATCTGATATTGTTTCGTCTTTTAGGCTTGATGATATCAGCGACGATAATTTTGCGTATGCTGCTGTTGCTGTGTTTAGCCGCGTGACATAATCGTGCAATTTTGTGCACGTGCACGTTGATATTTTTTTCGCGATTATATTAAAAACACATGCGATTGCCGCTGATGATGAAACGTATATTGTTACTGCGATTGCAGTTGTTACTGGCGTTAGCGCTGATAATACTACTCTGGTGGATGCAACTAACGCGGATACCGAGTATACTGCAACGTCTACAATGACTGCTCGTCGCTTATATTTCTCTACTTTTGTTGTGTATTTGTCGATGAGGGTTTTTAACTCTGATTGCCATTCGCGTACTTGATCGTATCTGTATTGCTGGACATTTAATGTTGTCGTCGTAAACTCTGTTAAGGGGGTCATTTATTATTTTACGCAGTAACCAATTGAGGTGTTTCAGCTACAATTTCCAAACACCACCAGCAAGATGTTGCGGTTAATTTCTTATCGGCTGCTTCCAGTATAAATGTTTCTTCGGTTCCCTTATTTAATATGATAGTCACAACCCCGGAAAACTTGTCGGTGGAATGTCGCCAGGGATATGTTGTCAAAATCTCAAATTTTGCAGCACTGAACACAGACAGCCTGTACACTCCAGTGACTGTTGCGGTATATTTGATAGTATTATTTTGTTTTAACCATGTTGCAAATCCAGATGACACCGTGTATACGATATTCGTAATGTGCCCGGGAGTAACTCCAGGTGGGATTTTAGTCAAACTAGTTTTATTAACGATCTCAAGAATCCCACTTACGATATCTTGCTGTGTTTGTTTGATCATGTCAGTATTGGTTTTGATATCAGAAAGTTCTGCGTCAACGGTGAGCGGAGTACCAAAGAATTCTTCTGCTGTTTCATTAATTTTTCTAAAGTTTCTACGGAGATTTGCAAACGCGTTTACGTGAACGTCATACTCGTTCCGCAACGTGGATATTTTATAGTCAACGACGCCGTAGTTAACGTCAACATATTTTTCGTTGCGGCATCTTCGTCGGATGTTGGATCTCTTAAAACCACTATTTTGTTTCCGTTCATGTTGAGTTCACCTGTCATTGTGTCACCGGTATTTTTTAAGCGATTAGTCACACTTTTTGCAATTTCATCTCTGATGGTTCTAAACGATATACTTGAGTCTCTGATTTTTCCGCTGTCAGTAAACATGGGGATGTTATCCGGGTAGCTCCAAGAACCCTGCAACTATGTCATTCCATTTGAAATTGCTGGTTTTTAGCTTGCCATGTCGGTCCTGAAAAATAACAACCTCATCTGGGTCTATCCCGGATAACGTTAAAAGATTGTCGATGTCATCTTTGGTCGCATATTTTGATAAATTTATATCTTCGCGTTTTTTACTCTTTACTTCGCTGAGAGATCTTCCGTAAATATCAACCATTATTCTTTAGGGATTGTTAAAAATGTTAAATCGGTCCGCGTTATACTCGTGCACGACTTTGTGGGGTGGTTTGGTTGATTTTGATAACGCGTCAAGTACATTAATTACTTCACGGCCACATATTGGCGGATCGGTTAATGTTTGTGTTGGTAGCGTTGAGTACCAGACTGAAATGGGAGTGCTTTGCACATATTTTAGAAATTCAACTGGCGGTGCTAACCCATGCAAATCGAAATAAACAATTCCACGTTGATCGATTGCGTAAGCAGCCCAGTGAGTTCCTGGACCATTGCTGTTATTAAGATTAATAATTCCAGTTTCTGTATTATTCGGTTGTCTCGGTAACTGATCTCGTATGAAGACGCCTCTGAAATTTTTTATATTTAATTGTTTAGCGGCATCGAGTAAATCAAAATTTGACATCGGTGTCAACGGCGCTTTGGATACCATGAGGGCGGAGTTCCTGGAAGTCTTAGGTCGCGTCCGTACCATGAGGGCGAAGTTCCTGAAAGTCTTAGGCCCGCTCCTTTTTTGTATCCTTTTCCAGTTGCTTTCTTTAATGCCATTCCAGCAGCGGTTCCAACAGCTCCTAACGCGTCTGCTTTTGCAACAGCTGGGGCAGCAGCAGCTATCAGCGCTGGTATTGCTGCGAGGAGTGGAAATATACCACCGGTTTTAATCATGTCGCTGATGGCTTTTGGAGCAAAACTAAGTTGAACTCCAGTGCAAGCTTGCTTTGTTTAATTGAGGTGATTTAGTTGAGTTTTAGTCAACGATAACTTGTTTGGGCCGTCACTAGCGATTTGTTTTTGTTTTAGTGTTATCGTTGTCCCGCATGCCTTTGCGTTTTTCGATTGTAATTTTTTTACCTGACCGGGAGTCAGAGTGACATGAACGTGATTGTATGACATTATTATAATTAACGCGATTGATCTAATTGTCTACAAGTTTTCCACTGGCTCATCAACGACTCTCATTCGACCACTAATGCCTTCAAGTAACATTGCCTTGTCGCTGAGTATGACCGCAATAGCTCTGTAAGGACCATATTCAATTGGCGGACCATCTGCAATTTTAAGCAATACACCGACACGAGCTCGGAAGTGTATATGAACGACAGATTGTTTTGGATAAATCAAGATGCTCCAGCGGAAAGCAATAAATCGGGTACAAATTTGTAAAATCAAACTGTGATATTTGCGTCCCAGTATCTATATTTAGATTACGCGCCAGAAACGTCAGCCAGCAATTATATGCACGCGCCACATGATTATGTGTAAAACTTAATGATATATCTTCAGACGGTTCTTGTTGTCCGTTTGTTCTCAACGAAACCTCGGTATCGTCAAGTTTGTCTAATATCATATGAGAACGTTCCTGGTTATTCACCCGACGAGTATCTTGCAGAGCAATTAAAAATATGTCGTGGCGCAGAAACGCCTTGCTGTAATGCTATATGCCAAGTAAATATATCTTTGACGGAACTTTGGATGGCGTCTGTGGTTACTGTTAACCACGATAGCAATGATTTACCACCTTGATTCATAAAAGAAAGTAATCGCGGTTCTTCTGTGACCGATGGAGTTAATACCGGCATCCACAGTGAGAATTTTGTTATATTTACCATACCATCATCAGCAACACCATCTCCTCGCCAGATCTCATCATTATCATCACCTTTTCTATAAAGCACAACTGTGTGTTTAGCTCCAAAGATGGCCTTTCTAACATCCCTGCAAAATCCAAAGATGTGAGTTAGTGGAATCGCGCACGAAAACCTTCTTCGTGTTCCTGACAACATTGCTCGGCGTGTTAAAAATCCCGAGTTGTAAGTCGCGCTAATGCCTTTTATAATATCAAATACACCAGTTGGTTTAGCTTCGTATTTAGGGTTATTAGCTGGCTGATCAGCTGCAGTACCTACTGGTGTTTGTAACTTAATATACTGAATATGATCGGCGTTGTCGGTAATATCTTTAACAAACATCATCGATGGCCCGGATGATCTTGTGTAATCGTCAGAATATCTTGCTAGACCAATTATTGTTGTAGCAACATCGACATCATTCTGAATCGATTCGATATTTTTTCCATCAATCATATATGTGGCGCTACTAAACAGTGCCATAATTCCATTGTTGACAAAACCAACTCGGTCATCAGCGCCGTAGTTACCACCACCCGCCTTTACATGTTCACCTTCTACTTCAATAAACGCTTCAGCGGGCAAGAAATATCTACTTGTATCATGAACTTGAAGTTCGATACGCCCTCGTTGGTCCGGTTTATTTGCATCATAATAATAAAACTGACAATCACGCATTGAGTTATCTCGCTGGACCGGCTCATCTATGTCGAATGCTGAGTCGGATATGCGTTTGAACATCTTATACAATTGCCTATTTTCCAAATGGTGGTTATCGTCGTCGCACACGAAGTCCACTTCCTGCTATCAAATTCGCTGTTATATTTTGTTTTTGGCGTTAATCCCTTGATATATCAACGCTGCTAGTTTCTGATTTGCAGCTTGATTTATCACCTTACTGACATCCGCGGTCATAATTTCAGTGCTTGGTAATTTTACTGGTGGTGATTTTCGTCTTATTAATCGTGCTAGTCTTTCTTTGATTGCCGAGAACGCCTTACCAGCAACGTTGGCAATTGCACCAGGAGCTTTTTCACCAACAACATTAATGGCTTTCATTGATAATCGTTTTGTAAGAGGGCCCACTTTTGGTGTTAACCCCGCAAATAACCCCTGAACAACATCACCGAGTCCATCTCCGTAAGTTGCTCTATAAATTGGTAATCGTGAATTTACTGCTCTGACCTGCATGTGCGTATAGTGTATATTGTATATGACCATGTTATGCTATTTGCTATTGTTTATTTAATCACTGTAATCATCAACGAGTTCATCAATGAGTTCTCGGTAAATACTAATATCCATGATACCACCTTGAAATAATCGCCGACAGATATCAGCGGCTTCATTAATTATTTCTGGTGAGTTATTTCCAGTTCGTTTTCCTCCTATGAGAACTTCTAACCGCGAAACGTCATTGAAAATATTATCACGACAAACAAAATTATCTCCCTAACCTTCGCCAGAAGTAACACCGGTGTCAAGCTCATCTTCTAGAGATCGCAAAAGTTTCTCGGTTTCTACATCTTGTCTAAATTTTCGATACCCGGGATCTGATGGATTGCGTTTTGCATTTTTGGAAGCAAAATATAAATGATAAGAAAAATATAAATGATAAGACCAAGTGTCAGGAGTTATTAATGCGCTATCAGCATGTTCAGATTTCAGATATTTTTTTTTAATAGTCATAATCATATGCACCAATACGGACTAATTCATCCCGGTTAGCAAAAGCATTAAGAGCATCATCGGTAAACATCTCCGCAGAGGAGGGGGGTTTTGGGTCGAGGTCGAGGTTCGGGTTGAGGTTGTTGTTGTTCTATTTGCTGTAGAGATGAAGAAAGTGGATCGGAGGGTGTGTGTGTGTGTGTGTGTGTGTCTTCCTGCCGTTTTTTCTCGCTTCGTCGTGGTTTTTGTTCTTCTTTTTTTTCTTGTCGTTGTTCCTTTTCTCTTTGCTTTTGTTCTCGTTTTTGTTCCTTTTCTTTTTGCTTTTGTTCTCGTTTTTGTTATTTCTCTTCCTCTAGTCGTTCTTTTTGCGCCGCATTTTAATCTACTATCCCCTGCGAATAAATTCTATGATCAGTACTGTCCTTGTCTATATAATCATTCCCTTGATTTATTTTATACAACCAATCATTCCACGTGCCTCTATTTACTTTAGTATATCCGGGTTTTAAAAGTGTACCTTTGGAATTATATTTTTCGGCAACAAACTCACCAAATTTGACTATATCCTGTTTAGTTTTTATCTTATAACTTCGAATTTCTGCTATACCCGCTTCAGTAAATATTTCCCTAAAATCGATTCCCCTTTTCCCCTATTTTGGTTCTCCACCAACAACACCTTCAAGTTGAGGTGGTGCGGTAGCTTTTTTCCAACAGTTTCTTTTTATACTTGAATAAGACTTTCTTGTTGTTCGCCCGGTTCATTTTTTGTAATCGAAGCGCCATTAATGGGTTTTCAACCAGAAAACACATTTGGACTAACTCAGGAGGACCTCCCAAAGAGGCTTATCTCTCCGAAAGTTCCTCTTGAAACGTAGTTGACGTTATTTCTGGTTGAAACCCCTCCTTGTGGAGATCTTATTTCGGCATTTGGAACCTTCTAAGGTTTGTATGGTTCGCCCTCCCTGCTGCTGCTTCAACACATACAGTAAACGATATTCCCGATTTTTAGTAGGAAACCGACCTTCAGTTCCGACCTTGACATCCACTTTGTGTCGAACAGAGTAGAACACCACAAACATGTGACATTTATTCATCAATATCATAGCAGATACTATCTTGAAGGTTTGAGCACACGATACACATGTTAAAGTGAGAGGCATTATGGTTAGTTAGGTAATGATTTCTTTTAGATTTAATTATAGTCATATTAAAAAGTCTTGTCCATTTTATTGCCGTGAGATCAGATCAATGAAAACTTTCGTGAGGAAATCGTTTTAAAAAATATTAAAACTTTACCAACATCAGCATATTATTCAAAACATATTCCCATATTCACCATTGTTGAAGCGACATTGAAGGCTGTTTGAAGTAATATAGTGATGCAAACTTTCGTTTGTATTAAATGGTGCATATCCTATTCAGGTAAAAATTATTTTTCCTTAATGGAAAATACAAGGCCGAATTTTCAAAAAAAATATTGTTGACGGATCTAGGAGAGGGAGTGGCGTGTTAGCTGAAGGACAAAAGTGTATTACTCAAGTATTTGCTCAAAGCGCAATCCAATCATCTCGACGTAAAAATAGTTCTTAATGAAATAAAAACATACAGTATACCTTCCAAGTGAAAACAAACAATGATATTTGAAATCAAATAACTGTGCTATTTGAAAAAGGTCTATTTAGTATTTGACTGAGGTATTTAGGTTCGAAGTTACTTAATATTTCCAATAATATAATTCGTTTTCACTGTATTTTTTTCAGTGGCAATATATTTTACTTAACATTTTTATTATTTCATGTACAGTATTATTAATGGTATATTCGTATTCTAGCTTGCGAGACCAATACCTGTGGAACTAATCTAAAATTGCGATATATGCTCCTAATATTAAATTTTATAAATAGCATATAATTCCTACTTTATAACAATATTAATCTTATTTGTATCGTAGACCATCAGCCCAAATTACACGAATGTATTAATACAAGGTACGAGCATCAAACATAATAATTCTAGGATTAAAACATTGATTTTCTCATTTATAAAGATTTTTTCTAGATAAACAGCAAAATTATGTTGGATGCAAATATTATTTTTGATTCTCTGGATAAAGTTATAAAACATGATATTATTTGCGTTACAATGAACGTATGAAGGTACATGGACCTTTCTGAAACTATCATAAATTGGGAATTTAACAGCAAAGTGAAACTTATCTTCTATATTTATTGAAAATGGCTCAATCTTTTACCACAGGGGATATTTATCAAGCTAACACTGTACGAAGAGTTCAAATAATCTATATAGCATTAACAATTCAGATTGTTTCTGATCTTATTATAAAATCACAATCGTTCCATTCAATTTAACTCTCCATTTAGTTCTTGTTGAAAAGTATCTTTTTTGCAATGGTATTTAAATATATTGAATAAAAAGTTTCACATCGCCCACCCCTTGATTAATGCAAACTTCTGCCGTTCCGAATGTAAACAGTCGATTTATTCACCCAACCGTCACAATGTTCGCCCCATGTCAATTGTAAGTTATGGCCTTGTTTTGGGGCTCTAGCATCAGTCATCTTTGATAATTTAAATCAGTACTCAAGAATTCTTATATATCTTTCTACTTTCATTGACATTATACAAGCATCGTTTCCATTTAATGAAAACTTAATACATATCGTGAATGATACATAAATATGCACGCACACGCACACACAAATACATACACACATACGCACGCACGAACGCACACAGACACGTACATACATACATATTCTACACTCGCTGTCATAACAAAACGAGGCATACACTACAAATAATAAACAAAAATAAAGAAAACGTTGAATTTTCAAACTTTTACATGAGTATGGCTGTAATAGAATTATTATTACCAAATTTTGGGTATTGCTATATATATTTGATTTAAGTTATATTTGGTTTCATTTAATTGTTTGTTTGTTAGTTTTAATTTTTTTTTATTCCATTATATGCTACTGTACTGTAATTTTGTTTACTGGAATTTGACACTTTCCAGAATTTTTTTTATCCGACTGTTTTTTTCGTAAAAACCTAATATTAGAACTTTGTATCTTAATGCTGACCTAGTTCCTGACCTTGAAACAGAATTAGTAAGAGTTGAAGTAAACAATTTCTTTTTTTTTAAATTTTGTTTTATTCATTCTAGGCGTGGATTTATAGGGAGAAATCGAGGCTGTACTGGGTGTACGTGACTTTACACACGTGAATAGCTTATATTTCGAAATTCTGGTTTTACCGGAATTGCGCAGTAGTCCTATTTATTAGTAATGCATTGAAAAATAAATTTAGTTGGGCTTTTAAACATTTCGACGTCAAGGTGGTATTTTTTTTCTGTTGTGACCAGTTGGAGTTTAATACTTTAATTTTTCTTCATATTATTTGGATTCTAAGAGATTAATTATTTCACCAAGGAATACTGAAGTGCTCATACAGAATTCTTGTACAAAGAAATTTATTGAAATTTTATTCAGAATTCAAACACAGGAATATTATTGTTTGTGTATCAACGAAGAACTGTTGACACGTCAATACTCTTCTAGCTACATTATAATTCATTGCCTTTCATTTTGGATTTTCGTCGGGACGCGAACTCAGATTCATTAGAAGATTGTATTACTAAGATATTACTTCTAATTTTTAATTTTTGGATTATTTTTGGATTTAATTTTGAAAACCATAAGTTCTTTTCCTCATTTTTACCTTGTTTTTCTAGAGAAATAAATTAGTTGTTAAATTTTACAACGCTTGTTGTCTTCACTATTTTTTTAAATACTGTTTATGAGAGCCTAAACATATAACAATATCATATTTTATTGGTTTGAACTCCCTGACGATAAAATGTCCATCTTATCAACGGAGTTTTGTTTTGGAAAGTTTGTTGTACTCTTGTTGTCTTTTGTAGAGGTCGTAGAGGGCGCACCACTGCTTAGCCTCACCCGTAAGGAAGTTTCAGCTTCGCAAATCTTTTCTAGACGAAAATCTTGTGGGTCCTATATATTGAGGTACAGTGCCTTTTCTCTATGAGGCGAGTAATATAGAAGTTTAATTGATCAGGAGTGTGTGTGGTATAGCCGCTTTACGGGCACGCGGTTCAAACTTGTCACTGGTTTGAACTGGCTAGATGGCAATGGGGCGAAAAGAACAAAGTTTTCATAATATATTAAGATTCAGAAGTGGTACAGACTTCAATACATCTGAGAACATACGCGCCATGACCCACAACCAGCGTACCTTCTCTTTCCAGGCTTAGTTTTACGGCTGATCACTGTAATAAGATAGAACATATCTTTTTCGAAGATCACACTAGTTTTAGTCTGGTAAGCCGAGTGATAGAGGCGTGAATACCCCGAAGGTAAGGTTATCGCTGACGCTGTTTCGCCACGTTATCATTTACAGTAACAGTCGCGCCCATGATCACCTAAAGGCATTACTGTTGGGTTAAGTTCCAGTCTTGAAAGAAGAATTACTTGGGGTCTCACTGATAAATGTCTATTGTGTTTGCATCCTCGTTCTATTTTAATGTGAACTGGTGCGTGTCAGCCCCATGCTGGCGTAGATAAACAACCGCCAGAATTGTGTACTTCCTATGTCAGTTGTTTTGTGCCTATTGCGCCAATACACATTCGTTTATATCAGGACTGGCACTAAATAAGTACTAATGAATCCAGGGACACGTAGGCTCACAGCATGTCTTATGTTTGCAGTAGTGTTTATTTCTTATTTCAAGGTTGATAGCACACACCGACATTTAAACTGGTGTGTCTTTTCATCTAAAATACGTATCGAGAGCTCACGGAAACCGCTTTAACGTAATCTGCGAAACTATGGTTTTCCACAGGAAACTGGAAGCTGGTTCCCTTACGACTCATCAACCACAGGAATAACCTTCAGCAGGACACTGTGTTTAAAAAAAAAATACGCCAAGCTGTGTTTATCTAATTGAGGTAGTGTGTGTGTGTGTGTGTGTGTGTGTGTGTGTGTGTGTGTGTGTTGGATGTTTAACGTGGCTTTAACAAAAATCAGTGATATCGCTACGATGTCTGCATTGTGACAGTTTGTAGTGATGTCTATCATTGGGACATCATGCTACAGACATGTAGGCAGCTGTCAATACCATTTTTATAAGTCTTTGGTATGACTCGGCCGGGATTCGAAACAGGCGACCTTCTACATCCGAGGATAACGCCTAACCACTAGGCCACCGGAGCGGTCTCTAACTGAAGTAGACAAACAGCCGTGGAATAGTGATGAACGCTGGAACGTTGTTTGCCCTACATGTAAAACTGTGTCTTCATGGAACCCAAAGACGCGTTCTAGCAGAAAGAGATCTAGGAAAGTAAAGGAGTTTTTTTTTTCATAAACATGATGCTATCCCGCCCGATTGCCACTTTAAGTCTGCGGTCAAAACTAGTCTTGGTTGTCTCTAGTATGACCTGTTTCCAAACCATAGGCTTATTTATATTATCGGTTATACAAGATTGCTTCTCCGGAACCGCAGACAGCGTGGTGAAATTATGACAAGGTAAAGAAAACTTTGCTTCTAGGGTGTGTTACGAGATTATGCTCTTAAAAAGTAGCACAACACAGTGAAATGCTACAAGCTTTGTAAACTTCAACAATTTATTTCCTTTGTATACAAAAGTCAAAATGAAACAAAGAACATATTGTATTGCGAATTAAATACCAAAATAATTATAGAATTACAGACACAAGTACTAATATTAAATGTTCTGAATAAACTTTTAGTGGAAATCCAAATTAAATCAAACTCTAAATGGGTTGATGTGTTTGTGGTGCCCTGTATCTTGGTTTTGTACCAACAATCTCTTGTTGAAACAGTTATAAAATTCCAGGTTTGAATTCCCTATAAATCTTAGTCAATATTTCTGTCCAAGAATCTTATCTTTCATGAGCACTCTGCATTTCCAGAGAAAATCCACTTGAATAATTTGAAGAAATAAATTAGAGCCCAAATAACTATTGGACACAACCAAAGTACAATTGATTCTGCTAGATCTTCCAGCACGAATGACTAATTTTAAAGTAAAAAGATTACATTTGAAATTAAGAAGTAAAAGGAGACCACGGATAAAGATCAAAGTGCATTGTTCTAGAAAGATCTTAGTTATAATTAGAAAGTCCCTCACCACAATCACAATACAACTTCTAACAATAAAACTGTAATCCTAGCTATAAAATACAATGTCCTTGACTCAGCTTAAGACAACGATCCTCACTCTGAGAAAAAAGTTGTTTATCAAATAAAGTTTGCCCTTCATTTCCTCAGGGAACGGCAAGACTGCCCGAAATGGCTTTTAGTGGTTACATGTATACTACGATGTTAGAAAGATACACACCTAGGACCTGCGTACAATGTACAACTTTAGTGTCAGCAGCCAATCCGTGGTGGTATATGGGACCCCAACGTGTATGTGTTTCATCATTGAAGGAAACACAAAGTTGATTACTTTACACAGGGACTCTTAGATAAAGCGCAGGGGGATTGTGATTGCTGGACTTGCAGTGTTAAAAAGCTTTTATTTATGTAAGGATTTAGCAGTGTTTGGTGTACTCAAGACTTGAATACTGAAGATACATGTCTTCAATTGATTAATCAGAGATGTGAAGATTTTGTAGGCAATAGCTACATGACGAGATTATATCAATGGAAAGACAACATTTCTATAGGTCAGTAAAGTTATTTGGCCTGTTTTCCTTGACACGACAAACCCAATGTGATGCATTTCTGAATCGGACTTGCATTGCACATATTAGATCAACCAAATCCTACCGCTTTTTCAAGTCACTTGATATGTATATGATCAGGCTACGAAAGAGGTGAATTTCCAAACAGGGGACGGGAGAGAGTGTTTTGCTGAGGTGTGAGTTTAATCTTGTAAACTTCTGAAACAAGTTTGGCATATAATGAAAATACTATTTTATTTTCCAGCGTTAATACCGGATATATTTCCTCTAGAACTGTACATTTTAACTTATGGCTTCGCCACTCGTTAAAATGTAAAGTTTTTGGTACCATATGATGAAAATATATTCGGTATTAATGCAGGAAAAGAAAATATCCTCTATGTATTTCACCCCAGTGAAAACAATATATAATAATTGATTACTTGCATGTATAACGTTTCCAATAGATGCAATGTTTTGGGTGTTTTTTCTGTTACATGGTTAAATCCTATTTGTTCCGCATGTTATAAGGATATGTATGTATGGATAATAATAATAATAATAATGATAATGATGATGATGATGATGACGATAATAATAATAATAATAATAATAATCCTTATTATTGCATTTATTAAAAAATTCAGAATCTTTAGCATTATGCTCATCATTAGGATCACTATCATGATGTTTATCGTCTTTATAGTTTCTGTATTTTTCTCTTTACCATCGTCATCGTCATTATCATTTACTGCTTGAAAATATTTGTATTTAAATTAGAGATGATATTTCTTACTCTTTGATGCGTTTCAGAATGGTGTGTAGAAGAATGATAATCTTAAATTTATATTTCAACTTGTACTTCTGTACCTTGACACTCAGAAGGACGGTTCAATTACCTGATCAAAGCATCCCAAAATTCAGTCACTGAACAAAGTACATCTGCCAGAATTCAACTTGACCCGCTCTATTTAACCGTGTTATCATCCAGCAAATCTGTGACATTTAGTTTTGATCGCGAAGCAGAAATTATCGTGTGAAAGGCACGTGGGAGTATAGTGACTTAACGACAGCTATTTATGCCACAGCAACATTATACCATGGATATTTAGTTGGAAATGTATTTAAATTGTAATAATCCAAACATGAATTTGGAAGGATAACATATTAAAATATCCGTATATGTTAAACTGCCATACCGTATATTTCATAAAATGAGTAATAAATTTGCATATTGTACAAAAATTTGACTTCTCATGTAATAAAATTATCAATTACACGGTTTTACAAAACAGATTCTTTTGTGTGCTTTGATTTAGCAAACTGAATTTCGTGCACAAGGCATTAAAACATCAGTGCCTATTCTATTTAAATTCTCGAGGAATAAGACAACTACTAAATCTGTTTTGATTAGGTCTTTGACAAAGTGAGATAAATAGGAATTTAAATTACCATTCTTTTATTACCCTCAGCACAAATTAACAAGAAAGTTCTCACCGTATATTTATTCTGTGCTACATTAGTAGTTCCCTTACACCAGTTGAAATCCTTCATTACTAATTCTAATTTATGTGAATTATAAATTACCTATATTACTAAGACGTATAGCCGTCAGTCTTTTCATTTCTTCTTTATTAGAGGAGTTAACCGTTTTAAGAAGCAATATTTCTCCTTCAGAGGTGGCATAGGTAAAAGTTCTCAGTATAAATTTCGATTTTGTTTTTTGACCAATATCATCAAACCCGACGAGGATCATTATGCAAGCTGTGAAAAACCGACGTGTAATCGACAGATAACAAAAAGGGTCATATATTTTTTCTTCTGTATAGCTGTGCAATCTGGTTCACATTTTTTGGAGGCAGGGGCATAACAAAGCAAAATGTTACCAACATTCTGATCAATAACGTCTTACGACTAGTTTAAGTTCAAAAAATTTATTTCACTTCATAATTTAATGTAAATTGCACAGATCAGCTTGCTTATCTCATAAAATTCGTACTTTACTAATTTTATTACATACGAGGTTCCTCTGTCCATTCCATGGAATAAGTACACTTGTTGCCCATCTACTGATTATATAAAGAGACGGCCCTAACAAGCTTTCTTTGATTATATATCTCACGAGTAGGGTCACAAGTTTTGGTTTTCTTATGTTACGTGTTTAGGCTTGAATAAACAGTAACACAAGAAAGAGTGAAAACAACAAGTTTTGAAAAATATAATAATGTAGTTATTTCCCTGGAAAAATACTGCAAAATAAACTTACGTTTTCAAGAATCAAATCCAAAAATAATCCAAGAATATTTTAGAAGTCCTAATAATAAAATGTTCTGATGATTTCAAGTTCGAGTCCCTACGAAGAATCCAGGATGGAAGGCGATGAAGTATGTTGTATCCTGTTCAATGTTGTTGCCTACAGTTCCTTGCAGAAACCCAATAAATAATCCTCCGGATTTGGAAATCCAAATGGAACTTTTAAGAAATGTCTTTGTTTAAGAATTCTGTATGAACACAATACTATTTCCACAGAAACGAATTAACTTTTTAGAATCCAAATAATCTGAAGAAAAATTAACATATAACTCAAAAGCTGGCTACAACAGAAGAAAACGACTTGACATCTAGCGTTTTTAAGCCCAGACTCCCCAAACGCTCTCTAAACATCACTATTAATGCTAAGGAATGCGCGATCATGTTTACATATAAAAATCACGTAGCCCCTGTATGTCCTTGATAAGAACCAATCATTTTACTCCGAGAATAAAAGTTATTTACTTGACCCTCAATCAAGGCCAGGAACTAAGTCAAAAATAGAAACAGTGTTTCTATTATTAGGTACTTATGGAAAGATTCACGTCAAACTGAATTTTCTGGAAAATACCAAATTCCTAGTAAACAAAATTACATTACATTGACATGTAAAGAAAATAAAAAGATTCCAAAACCCGCAAACAATCAAATCCAATCAAATACAAATTAAATCAAATATAAATTAAATCAAATATACGCAACATTTTTTATTCAAAAGATAATATTAAAGAAACATTTATTCTTTAATATCATAGAGAAGCACAACTATGATTATTAATTAATCTATTTAGTTTTTTTTAAAACTGATTTATTCATTAAAATTTCGGTTACGTAAATTGCTGTAGGACAGGTGCGTTGACACTTGATGTATATACTCCTGTACTTAGTCTACAGTTACAACAATTTCAAATCTCCAGGTTTAAAAATTACTAGTTACTCAAAAACTGAAATGCTATGACGAACTCACCATGTACATCACGATAATTATTTACTTGGGCACTTTTAAGCTCACAATTGTACACGTATTTTTGAGCATGTTAATTCCCACAATCAGAACAATAATTTAGGATAAAACAAACGTTTCAATGAGAGCATATGTTATCATGACTCTCCGGTTTTAAACTAAGCAATAAAAGAGCGAAATCAACAAGTTTAGGAACATTCAACAAGTAATTTTTTCTCATAGAAAACAAAGTGAATATTTAAAAGGAACTTATAGTATTGTGAAATAAATCCCAAATAGGCCTTAAAGTATAGAGGTTCCGAATAAATTCCAGTATTGAATGTGCTGATGTGCCAGTAGCCCTGAAAGAGCTGCTGTGTCCATAATCTTTTTGCATCACAATGTTATAGTTCAGAATGTCCTTAAATGAACTCACAATAATCCCAAAACAATGATTTAATCAAAAAGTCAATAAACATTTTATAATTAAAATGAATAACTTAAGTAAATCCTTTAAAAGTATAACTGACCTCAACTAAGAGACTGATTCCACTTGAAAGACACTAAAATGGAAAGAAACAATTCTGTTTATCGTAACCTTTATATATAATCCTAAAACACAATAAGAGGACCAGGATGAGTATCAAAAGTTCATTTCCAGAACATTCTCAGTTGAAAGAAGGTCAGATTTTTTAAAACTAAAATTGTAGTAAAGAACATGACAAATATCGAGTAGACCAGTAATTTCCAAGGGGAAACTAATGTCCTGAACTCCGATCCAAGTAAAGCTGTTTACAAATATAATCTTAAATGTAGTCCACAATCATGTACACAAGTTAGCTGTGTAAATATATTGTATACAATCTACACTCATAGACACAATTTATACACACAATATATACATATATACATACCAATGTAGGCAGTTATATATTCCTATCCCTATGGCAGAAATGTTTAATTATAAGAAAACGGTCAATTAACATATTATACGTCCAAGAAAATCATGAATATGTTTTTTTCTTCTTCTGATTTCCTTGGAGACCTATTGACTATCCAAGAATGTTCATCACATTCATTGACGGGAAGCAAACATAGGCTATAAAAGTAAACTCGGAACACATGTCTCTCGCTTAAGCTAATAGAACGGACGCGTTTTACTTTGGCCTATTTCTCAAAGGTCAATAAAGATTCGGGTAGTTTTCTTTAAATGTATTTTTATTGCTTTCAAAAAATACATCATAATCCGTGGGAAATGATCGATGTATTTTCTCCCAGTTGTTGTTTAGCGAAATATGATAATCTTGGTACAAATTAACTTGTAACTTAGACAAACACTTGTACTACACAGCGACATTTTGAACTTTTTCAGACAAAAGCTCAAATAGAAGAATTCATTTTTATCTACTTTTGTAATGACTTTAGAAAGAAATGTAAGCCATTTGTTTTTCAGGGAAAAACATGGACTGTTGAAGTGTAGATGGCTCTATAATACTACAATTCATTTTAACTCAAGCTTGCACATAATCATTTAAAATATTCAATAAGAACCGGCCTACGACAAAAAATCTGACTTGTTCAAATTTTACCTTAAATACTACAAATGGACAGTAATAAAAAAGGAAACAAAGCTATTCCATGTCCCTTCAACTTTGTAAGACCAAGAATTCATCTCAAGCTGTTTCATACCTAAATAATGCAATTTGCTTCTATTTACGTTTCAAACAGGTGGTTAAATGATCATGAATGGTAAATTTTACCCATTTTTTACCTTTAAACTTCACTCACTACAGTTACTCTGATCCAGAAACTAAATTACTTGTGATACATACATTGCTGTTTTTACTATTACATCGACAGTACTTCACCAAGCATATTCTGGTCGGTTACATACATATGCTACTTGGTTACATGATTTTGCTACTTGGTTACGTGGAATACAGAACCAGCCACATCGTCACACTGTAAAATTATTCTATAACTGAATTCTCATCGTCTCGACATATGCTGTTATATAAAACTCTTTTTGGAGAGTATTTATATTCCATAACGGATTTCGTTGTTAATTAAATGATTTCAGTAAAATTAGGCCCATCTACACTGGCCAGTGGGTCAAACATTGTTATCAGTTAAAACATTTTTTGCTGTTTTCATTTTATTTTCTATTTAAATTTGCATTTATAGCATGCCTGCTCATTACTTATGTGTATATGTTCTTTTTTCTGCATGGCTACAAATGTTGTTTGGTTGAAACTAAGAACAGTGCGGTGTACCCTGCCTTGAACGAGCACTGCTATGAGAGACTCTCTCTCGAAAGGCGACATTCTGAATGGAGAAATTTATTAATCATTGTGTAATGGACTGTCATGAGAGACCACATACTTTGATCATTTACCAGAAATTTCATTATTTTGTACAATATTGTATCATATAGGCAACAGTTTTCTTTTGTTTTGTGTTGGCTGTTTTTGGAAACGTTGGCAGTCTGTTCTCAACATTCTAGCATCGGTCATTTTTTGTTGCTGTTATATACTTAGAGACATGCGTGTTGTTATTAGTAAGAGACATGAATGCTGTTAGTTTCCAGAAGACATGCGTACTGTTAGTTAGTTACTAAGGGACATGCGTGGCATAAAATGAATTATTTGTGATACTTGTATAATTACCTGGTCTTACGTCACGTGTTTAGGCTCGAATAAACAGTAGCACAAGAAAGAGTGAAAACAACAAGTTTTGAAAAATACAATAATTTATTTCCCTGGAAAAATTCTGTAAAAATGAAAAAAATATTAACTAACGATTTTATAGAATCGAATCCAAAAATAATCGTAGAATAAAATTTTTGGAGTCCTAATAACAAAATGTTCTTCTGATTTCAAGTTCGAATCCCTATGAAGAATCCAAGATGGAAGACGATGACGTATGCTGCAATCGGTAGTGTGGAAGTCTATAGTTCCTTGTAGAAACAAGAATTATCACTCCGGTTTCTGTTAGCTGAATAATAGTTTTATAAAATCTGTCCTTGTTCATCAATTACACATGAGCACACGTATTTACTCGAAAAAATAACAGAATTAATCCTTTTGAATCCAAGTAATTTGAAATAACTCCAAACAGCACAACATACAACTTCTAGTGTAAGAAAAAGCCCACCTACTGAGAATAATTTTCCAAAACAGAGGCTATATGGTCTTCAAAAACGTAAAAAGGGGTCACGTGATCGTCTTCTCGAAGGTTATTGAAACTACGTACTTGATAAAGATCATGTCTACCCAGTGTGACCCTGACGAAAACCAATCATTTAATTCTAAGAAATAAAAAAATAATAAAAACATTGTTTAAATCTTAAAGACGAAGTCCTATCATGACCTCGACAACAACGAATCATTTTAAAATGAACTAGAACTTGTTTACGTGGATGCTACGAATTTTGAAACAAGGCCTGGTGTTTATAAACTATCAGTCAAGGTCAAACTATGTTCTGAAAAAAGTATCATCTCTAGTGAATAAATTTACCTTACAATATCATGTAATGAAAGATAACTTTTTTAAAAACTGACAAACGATTAAATTAGATATAATTAAATCAGATATATAGAACACTGGATACTGCATGCCCAAGGGGTTGCAAGAATTTCACTCGAAACCGTATTTCATCGAACGTTTCCTTTAATAAACACCAACAACTGACTGTCTTATATTCTGAGAGGTATATCAGACCCTTAAAATGTATGTTAATAGCTCTTGAGGACATTTTATTGCCCTTCACCAAAATATACTATAATCTAAGTTTTACTCTTTACGCTGGGAATAATTATGTTTAACTGCATCTGCCGAAAATACTCAAAAATCCAGAGTTCTTTAAAATGTGTCAGAGTTTTCCGTACGCATCAATCACATTACAAAATCTTTTTCTGTTTGAACTTCAGCAGTTTATAGAACCACAAAACCGTGTATAAAATTATCAGTACGAATCAGATAATCTGATTTTTTTTGATGGTTAAACATGACCAACGTGCCGTTTGGATTTTGACGTATTAAGCCATAAAAGTTATGAGACTAGCATGAAGCCATGAAAATTCTAAATATATTTTGGCCGTATTTCTAGCAAACTCAGTCTAATTGTTAACGTAAATTAAACTTGGCCTAAATAAGTGTGGTACCAGTCTTTGTATCAAATATAATTTCAACGCACCGAACCGATCCTGTGTAATAGAGCGGCAACAAATTTATAAGGTACAGATGGAAAATAGATAACACTATATGCACATTCATGAAATAAGAGTTTTAAGTTTTAATCAAGATAACCACGAAAAACAACACGCAGTCAGGGCTGGCCTTAGGCCGATTGGCCCAATTTGCGCTTAAAGGGGCCGCGCGCGTCATTCAGAAAATTTTAAGTTGATTATCATTTAAATCTTGTTTAAAGGTTTATTTCCAAATATCGTTCTCACAGGGGGCCAAGTGTGTAAATTCTGGGGGCCGGCCAAAAATATCGAAATTGGGCCCCGCGTTTGTTAAGGCCGTTCCTGCCTGCAGCACAAAAACTAATTTGATCAGAGTGATAAAACTGTATGTACATTCAAGAATGGAATAGAAGAGTGGCCATTTATTTCATAGGTAAACATGATTAAGTCTCCAACGAAGACAATCACTGAAAACTGCTTGATATCTTTACAAGGAAACCTTTGCTTAAATTTGGAAATATTTAGCATAAACTGCAGTTAAATGAAGAAGCTGGGTAAGCATATTGTGCCATACTTTGTGTCAAAATGATATGACTGTGTAAGCATATTGTACCATACTTTGTGTCAAAATGATATGACTGGGTAAGCATATTGTACCATACTTTGTGTCAAAATGATATGGCTGGGTAAGCATATTGTACCATACTTTGTTCAAAATGATATGGCTGGGTAAGCATATTGTACCTTACTTTGTGTCAAAATGATATGGCTGGGTAAGCATACTGTACCATACTTTGTGTAAGCATATTATACCATACTTTGTGTAAACATATTGTACCATACTTTGTGTAAGCATATTGTACCATACTTCGTGTAAGCATATTGTACCATACCTTGTGTAAGCATATTGTACCATGCTTTGTGTAAGCATATTGTATCATACTTTGTGTCAAAGTGATCTGGTCACTTAGTATCTTATTTTTATGCCCATTCAGTTTAAATTGGAGATCTAAGGCTGTAATCCTCATTTTGCTATACAAACGCCCACGTTACTAAGTCGAAAGGATTGTTTTTAATGGAAATTTATTCTCTTCCTCAACGTTCCCCCAAAATTGTGAAAATGGAAAGGAACAAGTTCACACAAATTGATTTCATTAGGCTTTAAAAAGCATGTTAGCTTTACAAGTTTATGTTGCAACTGCAACGTTACCACCCAATTCTAATAGTCAAGTTATGCTGTAATATTACCACGCAATTTTTTTAAATCGCTAATTTAATTTCATTACTTGTCAGATATTTGTTTTCTCTTTTCCAATGATCTATAATTATTTACTTAACCGCCTTCGGTTCCCAGCGTGTGACTGGTATTACATCTAACCAAAGTGTTGTATATCCCAAAGTACATGTTAGAGTCACCCAGACTGGTCTCGGGTTTAGCTGTTTATTTTTGTAGTTATATTAGGATATAATTTTTCAGTCAAAATATTAGGATTGAATTTTTCGCTAAATTGTATTGAAAGTAAATTTTTACTAAATTACAGTGAAATTAATTATATTTATTTATGTACTACAAATGTGTATTATTTTAATAAAGATTGTGCTTTTATGAGAAATTGTAAAACCCATTGTACTATATAATGCATTTCTTTTGTATCAAAAGTCAGCAAATTTTAGACTCGGTTGTAAGTTGTGCTGAACAAGCAAATTTCTTTCTGTTGAGTATACCAGAAAGATTCCGCGTGTTTCTTAAAACAAATAAGTTGTTGCAGCAGATTTTCTGCCTGATAACATAAACATACATAGAGAATATCATTCGGGGAGTCTCGTTCTGATTCAAAATGAACGAACATAATAAGTAGATAGACGAATGTCCATATCTGGCCTTGAGTATAGGTACAAAATCGCGTATAAATTGAGAACAATCTTTGCGCAGATCAGTTCATTCATCGAGATTCAGAGAGCTCTGTCTTCCTTACAGGTAAGCAGTGTCTGTGTTCGCAGACATTTTTTTCGGGTATAGGGACTTTTACTGTTCAAGATTTTAATGGTAAAAATTCGGTCTAGGCTCGACATTTTCGCAACATTTTTATGTGTCCTTTTCTATTTTATTTTATAATGTATTGGAATGTTTAATTGTTTAAAGAATTTTATAGTCATTTTCATTTATAGTATTGATTATTGTAAAAGACGAATAAATTTAATTTGTAAATAAAATATTCTTTAAGTAATAAAGAAAAGTGTTTAGTATCCTATTATATATATATATATATATATATATATATATATATATATATATATATATATATATATATATATATATATATATATATATATATATATTAGTCATTGAAAATCAGAGAGCTCTGTCTTCTTTACAGTCATTCCCGTACCGTCGCTTGACATATTCCCTAAATATGCAGACGTATCTACACCGTTATGAGTGACACCTGAACTCTCTCTCTCTCTCTCTCTCTCTCTCTCTAATAAGGAAAAGACATTTCTTAAGTTAAGAGCAAAACCTTCTCATAGCAAGAATTTAGCAGAAGGTTATGAGAAAAATCTCCTCAAAACAGTTACCTGCATTCAATGTCTTCATAATAATGATAATAAGAATTCTGCTTATATGTAATATAATAAAGACTATGCAAATTTGCTTAACAATTATGTTGCATCCATTTCAACCACTGACGATAGTAATGGATTCTGTACACGTGTTGAACGAAGATGCTTCAATAATTTGAGCCAAATCATCCTTTTGAAGTTCAGCCATCATTAAATTAATTAATGTTAATAAAACATTTTGATCTTAGAGCATGCGTATCATAATGTTTAAGTGTCCATTGGTAAGGCTACCACTGAAAAATCTGACATGGAAAGACAAAATCATTCCACGTCGATAGCGAATAAATCATGTATTTCATCTTTTGTATTAGCGCTACTGAAAGAAGTACTTTCTCCTATGTTTGCACATTGAGAGCACCGGTGTCTGTTACATTTAGATGACGAAAATTGTCTTTTTTAATTTCTGTATTTTTTGTTCTAATTAGAAAATCTTGCAAATTCTTAGGTCTTCTATAAGCAAGAATTAATTTATTTTTGTAAAGTGATTTTACGGTGGTTTTATTTGATAAATTTAGGAGACTCCAATATTTATTAATTATAAAGCCTATATTAGGTAATGAAAGATTATTTTGTATTGTGAAAGGAATTATATTTTGCTCTATTTTACATTTTGCTGTGTTTAAAGCCTCATGTTGAGTAAGATTACGGGCTTCGTTCAGCGCAGAATCAATTATATGCGTAGGATAATTTCTATTTTGGAAATATGTTTGTAATTTATTCAACGAATTTTGTAATTGACGATCATCTGAAATAATGCGTCGGTTTCTTTTGGCCTGGCTATAAGTTTTACCGTTTTTACATGGCATGTGATGACATGAAGAATATTCCACATATTGGTGGATATTAGTTTCCTTGACATGAATATTTGTAGAGATAGTGTTGTCAATATTTTTTTATTACATTTACATCTAAAAATGAAACATGCGTACTAGATACAGTATAAGTAAATTCAATCGTCGGGTAAAAATAATTTAGGCGATCAATGAATATTTTCAATTCTTCATTTGAATGATTCCAGGTCATAAATATGTCATCTAAAAATCTAAACCAAACAGATGGATTACACTTTTCGTTTTGAAGAGAATTATTTTCTAATTTACCCATGAAAATGGTAGCGTATGAAGGAGCCATAGGACTACCCATTGCCGTACCCATTTTTTTGGATGTTATTCGTATTATTAAATTGAAAATAATTATTTTTCAATATAAGTTTTATTATTTTACAAATGTCTTCACTAGATAGTGTGCTATTATTAGGATTGTTATCAAGAAAATATTTACACGCTTCAATACCATTTATATGCGGAATGTTGGTATATAGTGATGTTACATCTAATGATACCAGGATTGAAATTATCAGATAGATGTGGAATAGACTTCAATTTTTGAATGAAATCAGTAGTATTTTTAATGTATGAAGGAAGTGATTTCATTAAAGGTTGTAAAACACTATCAATAAATTTGGATAGGTTTTCAGTATATGAATTATAACCTGATATAATGGGTCGTCCTGGTTAATTTAAAGGTAAATTATGGTCAGAATTTGTATGAGTTTTGGGTAATATGTAAAACTGAGGTGAACGTATGTTAAGAGGGAAAATATCAAATTCCTCATACACGGAATTATTATTTGTATCGATCTCATTAATGCATGTTGAAATTTTCGATTTAATTTCTATTGACGGGTCTTCGTTAATATGTGTGAAGTATTTTTCACCATTTAATTGACGTTCAATTTCTTTAACATCATCTTCTTAATTCATAATAATAATAGTGTTTGATTTATCAGTCTTTTAAAACACTATACTGTCGTCATTCATTAGATTATATAAAGACTTAATTTCGTCCTTGGAAATGTTACCATAATATTGCTATTGATGAGAGAGAGAGAGAGAGAGATAGAGAAAGAGAGAGAGAGAGAGAGTTTCAGTTACTAAATACATGTCTATATTTTCTCTAAGATGCATTGGAAAGATATTGAGACAATTATTTGTAAACATGTTTACAGCTAATTTTATCAAAATATTCTATTTAACTAGTACCAATCAGTGTTCCTACTTGGTGCTTCGACCACGTTTGACATGACTGGATTCTATTGGTGTGTAAGCAAGTCATTTTTGAAATCTAAAATTATTGTATTTTGTGAATTTTCAAAACCATTTGGTGTGATTGGTCAGAGACGTAAGAATATGGAATTTCTGATAATCTACTAAAATCTTTAAAAATTACTGAAGCAATAGAAAACAGTATGTATTGTTAGACCGTATCTATTCACATTAATGTTCCTCAAGGTTCTGCTCTTGGCCTTTGATTATTTTTAATGTATGTGAATGATATTACAGAAGGATGAATTCTTTTGCTTGTAAATTTTGAAAGTTGTTCTTCCTAAGAATATTCATTACCTTACTGAGCAGAGTATGTACGAGATATGACTTCTAAGGATTAACATTGAAGAAAATTGTATTTATGATTTTTATAAATAACGAAACTTCAAATCATGCCAGAACTGGTTATTTGAAAATAATGACCTTCAATATCTCATAATCTGATGGTCATATTGGATTGTAACATCCAGGAAACATTAAACGGATTGTCATAGACCTTCAATATCTGCAATATGACGGTCATATTGGAGTTTACCATCCAGGAAACACTAAATGAACTCGTCATAAACCTTCAATATCTGCAATCTGACGGTCATATTGGAGTTTGCAATCCAGGAAACATTAAATGGATTGTCATAGACCTTCAATATCTGCAATCTGATGGTCATATTGGAGTGTAACATCCAGGAAACACTAAATGAACTCGTCATAGTGATGGTACAATTAGAACAGCGTCATTTCGAATTGCTAATTTTAGAAACTTGAACATTATACTCAAAAAACTGTACAAAAATTGTACATAACTTATATTAGACCTATATCAGAATATTCAAGTGTTGTTTGTGGTGGCTAATTTGCGGAGTACGAAAACTTCTTAAAAGGAACTCCAGTCATAAGTTACAAGAATAGCCTAAGGACTTCCATAACATGCTTACGTTAAAACTGTTGGAGAAGGTTACAGTCTTGATAAATAAGAAAGATATTATTGACTATTTTCAGATTAAAAACGAACTAATTCTGGAATCTCTTGCCGGTTTATCTAAGGGGTTAGAATCTACATCATACAATCTTCCAGGTTAATAATTATCATAGATTTAGATTATCAAAGACAAAAAGATGTCTTTTGTCGCATCGTCTGTATTCTTAATGACATATTTAGCAGGCAATTCCGAACATCAGTTTTCCACGTGCTTTGACCAAAACACTTCGTTCAAACACATCAACCACCATAACACCTATTGCTGAAAATCTTATGTTAGATACAGTTCACACCAAATTACGTCATAATACGGAACATACTGAATGCTGGACTTGATCGACTTCAACTTGCTGATAGCCTGGTATGCCCTTGTGACTGTACTTAAACCAGTTTACACATGCTCATATAGTTTCCAAAATATAGCACAGAGATAGATGAGTTGCTAACAGATATGCTTTTCGTATCGAATATGCCTGTACTTTTAGATCAGTTACTTCGTAGTAACGGAAATTTAAACGAAAATGATTAAATTATCAGGATGTCAAAATACATGTATGCTATTCTTTCTTTCTGTCTTACATATAAATTTGGTTATTTTGTTCACTTGATATTTGTCATGTACTGTTTTCATGTAAAATGTTTTCCTGTTGTGTGTGTGTGTGTGTGTGTGTGATTTGGATTTTTAACGTAGCTTTAACAATTTTTCAGTCATATCGCTGCGATGTCTGCAATGTGGCAGTTTATAGTGATGCCTAGCACTGGGGTCTCATGTCACAGACATGTAGCATGATGTCCCACCCAGTCACATTATCCTGTTGGATAGCCAAATCCCATTATTTTCTTCCTTTGACTATATATATATATATATATATATATATATATATATATATATATATATACATATACATAGAGAGACAGACTGACAGATAGACAGAGATAGATAGATAGATAGAGAGATAGTTAGATAGAAAGATATGTGTGTTATCTAATGGAAGGAAGGTAAGAAGTACACTTCAAAATCAGTTGGATTTATAAAAAATAATATGCATTTCTTTCTTCCAGATTTTGCCTTTGTAGCTGGGAAGACTTGGATAGACCAAAATTTTACATGAATTAGATAACCTTCATTCACTAAATGGACACGCTCACTTGAACCATGTAATTGTCACCCAGAAGTATATTTTCTTTATCGTAAGAACGATTTTTTTTTCATAATTTTAAGTAATATTAACGTAAAAAGGCCATTGATTAGCTTAAAAGGAAAATTCAAATATTTTTTTTGATGTGTCTGTAGGTGGGCGAAGTTGCCACTATGTATTCCAGCTAGGTCAGATTGCTCATCATCATTTATTGATAGTGAACACATATTTGACATGTACATTATCCTACTTTTGACACATCAGGTAAATATGGGCTGTATTTTGTGGAGGAAATCGCTACGGTGCATTAATTTATACGCAACTTAATAATATAATTTATCCCAGTAAAAAAGTATACATTACTTAAGGACTGATATCTCACTGCAAGCTGGAGTACATTAAATAACAGAACTTTAAAGAAAATATAATCTATGATTTAGTCTACCTGTTTAGGTATGTTTCAGATGCGCTGTGATAGGTTATGAAGTACAGTCAGAAGACAGAAAGACAAATAAAAAAAAGGCATCTCCTACGATCTGACGATGTCTCGAGATGTGTTTTCGGTTTTTATTTGCCTTCTTTATAGTCTCTTGCCTGCGTGTTATATATATATATATCAACAAATAGAGATAAACATTTTTAGTAATATTAGTATTATCTATAATACATGCTTATTAGAAGAAAAGAAAACAAATTACAAAAAAAAAAAAAAATAATTACAAAGATAAATGTAATCAACATATACACTAGTATAATCTTTATAGCTGTTAAAGTGGTTATCAGAACTCAATTTATTTAATAAAAATATAATAAAAATATGGTGTGCATTACGGTTACTATCAAGTATTTTATAAATAATTAATCATATTATATTGATAATTAATTACAAATTCAATTTCATTTTTAAAGAATTAGTAAACTTATTTTTATGTTATTAGATTATACTTTTACCAATTAAGATTTTCTGCAAAGTAAAATAATATGAAATATTCATATCTAATTGTAAACAGGGGACATAATTCAGAAAAAAAAAAAAAAAATAAAAATTAATAAAAAATTACTAAATGTCATATAGTGTTTTTGAATTTAGACCTTTTGGATATAGAGATAGTAGAGATATATGTATCTTTAAGATCCAGTTTTATATATATATATATTTATGTATTAAGATATCATTAATCTTTGCTGTATATGCACATCTCCATGTAAATTATTCGTTAAAGTATTAGATAATTACGTTAAAAATGTAAGCTATGACGTCATCTTGTTTATATCATTGTTTATTTCATTGATCACTTAGAAACAACATATTTAATGACGTAAGCAATGATATTGAATTCAGTTTGAATTCAGTCTGATGAAGCATTAAAGCGAAACCGGTCACACATTCTACGTGTTGGTGTTGTTTATTTTATAATTTATTTTATAATTTATATATATATATATATATATATATATATATATATATATATATATATATATATATATATATATATATATATATATATATATGTATGTATGTATGTATGTATGTATGTATGTATGTATGTGAGAAGCGCAACGTCATTTTTAGACCACCATGAGGAAATAAATCAATATCATATTATTTAATGAATATTTTGACTTTACGCTGCATGTACTTTTTGTGTACCCTATGCCAAATCTAATATCACACGTCTTTGATGGATTATAGGTCAATTCAACGAAAGCACAGTTGGTGCGCATTGCATAAATTATTGATATTTGTCACAGTACTAATTACCATAGGTTAACAGTTATTGGCACAAAAACCCATTGAAATGAATTCAAGATGATTGCTGTTTTTTCTTGAATTTTATCGTTAGATGCGATCTCTGTGGTTGTCACTTAGTAAAAACAAAACATCCACCAACTTCTCATTAAAGGTCTTCAAAACTTAGTCAAGTTCGTATTCCATTTCTCTGATACTTGAAAACAATAGTGACCGACTTTGAATAATGATCACCACTCATGCTCTTAACGCGAGCAAGGTCATACACGTTTGTATATAGAAGTTTTGACATATATTCTCTAGCATGAGCACTTCTGACACCACCTAGCTATGCAATCAGATTTTGATCTGTTAATAAAATCTAGGTTAGATAAGCACTTTCTACAATTGGTCTACACTAGCACTAATTATTGATACGCTGTGTAGTTTTCCATGTGGCTAGACGTTGCATTGGCAACAATACACGTGATCTTGTGGAGATAGATAATATGAGCATAATAATATAGTATTAATGAGACTGTAGTGTTAATCCGGAAGATTTGAAGCAGTTCAATTGAGGGAAACGTTCGTCTATGTTGACGCCATGCAATTACGAGTCTATGTTGATGGTATGAAATTGTAAATCTGTGTTGATGGTTTGAAATTGTGACTATGGGGACTATGTAAATTTAACATGGGAGAAAAAAATAGCAATTCTGGGGACAAGGGGAATTTAACATGGGAGGAAAAAAAATAGCAATTCTAGTGACAAGGGGAATTTAACATGGGATTTTTTTAAAAATAAAAAAATAAAAAAGGGGAAGGCAATGAAAGTCAAGATCTTTTCGAGATATTGGAGTGGCCCTGAAAAGGGCCTTTGGGTTTCTTCTTCTTCTTCTAACTCCTCCACTTCTTCAACCATCTTATCACTTTTGCCACTATTCCTGTCTTCTTCTCCTTTTCTGGCATCCAGTCATAATGGCATCGAGCTCTGAACTTTTCCTGAACTTTTATCCAATTCTGATTGAGCCTCTCAAACTCTGCCTGGTTCGTTTTGTTTTCCTGATCTTTTCTTTCTTTACTCCATGTCTCTTTAATCTTCTCTACTTCTTCCTCCATCACTTTTCTCATCAGATCTTCCCCTTTCTTCATCTTGTCCAACCCCCATTTTACATTCCTCCACTCTGTCCAGTACAATATCTTTTCAAGGAAGCACTGGACTTGGATGACATGAGCCAGTGCTTCCTTCAAACTTCCCACTCTGACATAAGGTGGGTCAATGAAGCCTCTTGACTTATTGACTTCTTCTTCTATCATCCCTGCTATGAGATCTCTGGCTGCCTTTAGACCTTGAACTTGACTGGTTACCAAGTCTTTCATATCTCCATGCCTCCATTCCTTTTCTATTCTTTCTACAACATATTCTACATCCATTATCCAGAAATAGATGTCTCTCAATAGATTAAATAAAACTGATACTTGAGTCATTTTGTCTCGGTTATTCCGTAGAATGGTGTGAACGACGAACGTTGTGGGTTCTTATACGAAAAGTGCGGACGTGAAGGAAAACATCCCCCTAAGACCCGAAACTTATATTACCTAGACCATCACTTAAAACGCGCGGACGTGAAGGAAAACATCCCCCTACTTTTCTCTTCTCATATTATCTACTATCCACACAAACGTACTTTAGCACTTACAAAACCCAAACTATAATACACACACACACACACACACACACACACACGCTAAGCATTAAAATCAAACCCAATAACCTACTATACACACAAACGTACGTGAGCACTTACAAACACACAATCATCTACATAAACACATACAATATTGACAAGAAAAGAGTGAGTGTTTATATTCACACTACTCTACATGCACACATTGGCAAATGGATTACTATTTCTTTTCTAAATGCTTGGGTAGCCCCGAAAAGGGCTGTTTGTTTTGAACTCCAGGGCACCTGGTTAATAATGGCACCTTCCAGACCTGGCACCACACGCACATCTCCGACTCCAATCTCCTTTCTCTCTTCTTTTGACTGGGAGCGCAGAGGGAGGATGATTGGCTTCAGCACCCCAATCCTCTGTCTCTGGTATATTGTAAGTCATCCTCTCTCCTATTTTCCTTTCCTCCTCTTCCCTCTGTCTTCTCTCCTCCTCTTCCTTCTTTATCCTTCCCTCTTCGACTATGGCCTCTGGAGCCAGCTCATTCACTATACGCCTGGCATATTCCAGGTGCATCTGGAGTTCTAGACGTTTCACAATCCTTGTATTCATTGTCTTGCGGATAACAGGTCGACGATGGGTAGCCCAACTGACGATTAGTCTTCAATTTATACAAAAAGCGCGGACGTGAAGGAAAACATCCCCCAAAGACAAAACATATACCTAGATCATGACCAAACAACGCGCGGACCTAAAAGAAACACTCACTCACTTTTTTATACTACCCATCACTATTCTAAAAAATTTTCATTTTAAAAAATAATATACTATCCCCACACTTCAAACAACAAAAAAACATTATCATAATCTACTATCCACACAAACGTACGTGAGCGCTTACAATCACACACACACACACACACACACACATTTTTTAACTAACAAAAACAATTCATGTGCTTATACACGCACTACTAGTTTTTAACTTATTATAGGCAATCGATTGTTATTTCTTTTCTAGAGATTGGGGTAGCCCTGAAAAGGACTGTTTTTTTGTGTGCGAAGTTGAAGCTCGGGCGATCTTTTATATTCTAAGAATGCGACGTCCTCTGACGATAGACTTTCTGACGATAGGTCTGCTTCTTCGGAAAGAGAAGAAGAACTCTTTGGTGTCGATACGACAGTCGACAAAGCCTCTGTCAGGTTCAGGTTGCTGCTGCTGTTGTTGTTGCTGTTGCTGCTCTCTCTGCTGTTTCTGAAGTCTGTACTTCTCTGTCCATTCTTCTTTCTCCCTGTTAATTTCTTCTCTGAAGAGCTCTTCTATTAGGTCTTCAGTGACTTTTAACATTCTCACATTCTCTATCTCTTCTGGCTTCGGTATCAGACTGTGTCTGATCCTATGCAAATTCACGTAGGCTTCGTTTAGCTTAGCTAGTCTGGAGCACATCTTCGTAGGAGGATGAGTCGACAATGGATGGTTAGACTGGAGGCTACCCCGGCATTAAAGTCAAAGCGTGGACGTGAAGGAAAACATCCCTCCACGGTTTTCGAGCCGGAACGTTCAATGAGTGTCATGAGAGGGATAGTAAGAAGTGAAAAAGCATGAATTAAGATTCCTATAGCCAAACAAACCACAAAGGCATTTTTTCTTCAAAACAACATTTTTTTAATTCAAAATCACTTAACACTAACAAACAACTATAACATTTTTAACAATAATCCAACAATATAACATCAAATATTTTTTTCAAATCACAAACATTTTTTCTCAACTAACACATTATTTTGGACAGGGCTGACAACGTTGTGAATGAAATTGTGATTTCCACTGTTGGAAGTCATTAGGCCATTGATGGACACTACGTTTCCTAGCTTGAGACAAAAGACCAGTATAATGGTCACAAAACCATCGATCTACTTTCACATCGTTTCTAGAAGAAGAACGAGGATCAAATTGAGTCACTAAATGTTTTAAGGAATAGCTCCGATTACGATGATGCAGAAAATACACACAATATTGTCCACACACCAAGGAATCTGTGCCTTGTAATTTCACATTATTGAATCGGGTGGTCTGAGCATTTCTTCTCATAAAGTTAATGATATCGTCTTCCAAAGGAGGCAATCCATACGAATCGAAATATTCCACACATCCTTCTTGAGGAAAGTAAACGGCTACCCAGTGGGTTCCTGGGAGATGACTGTCGTCCGTGTTGATCACATAAGCTAGATGGTCTTGAGGTTTGCGATGAGGGAGTTCATCTTTAGCACAGACGACAGGATTCCAAGAAGCCGTGTACGAGCTGTGGTTCAAAAGGTAATAAAGTTCCCAGGTATCCATTGATTTGTGTGTTTTTCTTCTTCTTCACAGGTAATAATAAGTGATCAATTCGATCCTGACTTTTTGCTTGAAAATGTCTGACAAATAACCGTTTCTTCGCTTCGTCTCCCCACTCTGATTTAGGAGAGCTTCGATACGATGGATCTCTTGAGTGGTTAATGGTGGACAAGAATGTTCACGCAAGTCTTTATACCACTGATGCAACACGACTTCGTCCGAGATGAGACTCCAAGCTTGTCCAGACACTCGTCCAATTTTTCTTCTTGACTCAGCATTAGGCATTTATCGTGTTGAATTTGACTGGGATGATCGCTTTGACATCCATAGCAATCTTTCTTGATCAATTCCGTAATTTTTTCGACCAAGTGTTTGGCAAAACAGGAGACTAAATGGGCTTTTTGGTTTGGTCATCTCGACTTCATCATGATAACTTCTTCTTCCACAGTCTCCTCACATTCCATGTCTAAAGTTTCTCCACTAGGTAAAGAGGGATAACAGTCTTCCATGGCTTCTAATAATCTAGAATGATTTCTCTCAAACTGTTGATTTCTATGATATTATCAAATTCTGCATACAGGATGACGTTCACCGTTTCATCAGGGGTTCGGTTTGCAAACTGAATTTCCACATGAATCTGGCCGGATTTTATAGGGTGGAAATGTCCCTCGTCGCTGCCTTGGTCACGAGTGAAATCAAAAGTCCACAAAGCATAGCCTCCTGCACAATCTTCGTATGTAATACCGTGACTGGTGTTGGTTCCTAACTGTCCGGTAGCTTCGTACAGGGACAAGTACGACCTCAAGTAATTCTTCTTTTTAAAGTTGGGTTGGAAACGTCGGGTACGCAAGGTCTTGCCATCGCGACTGACTTCGATCTTGGACACGCCAAAGTGTCGAAAGTAGAAAGGATTTTTATCGATAGCTCCGTTGAAGGCTGTATTCTCGACGATACCAACGATTAAACGTTTGGGTAACTGTCCTTGGAACAGATGCTTTTCGATCATGAATCGCTGACCCTTGGGAATGGTGAAGGTTTTCACTTCTACGCCTCGTATCGGATACTTGGCGGTCGTTCTGCTCAACGTGTGACTGATGTCGTTTCCTACTTTAGGTAACACTTCCACACGGCGTACGTAGAGTCTAGCTTCTTGGATTTTGGTTTTGTAATCGTCACTATCAGCCATTAAATGGAAAGCGGTACTGCTACGATTCAGTCTCAGGCGAACATCCACCCCGTTCAGCAAATATTTGTCTTACAACCACATGTCCAAATGCAAACGATCGATCAGTTCTAAACTTGTGTTGCGTCCCATGATTCTCTTTCTTCGTTCTACAAATCCCTCTTTGTGGTCTTCCTTTGCATTAATTTCGAATTTTTCAAACTGGTCTGCATCGTCAGCTTCCCATACCACACAGGCATTGAGATGAGTGTTCTTGGCATCTATTCCGTACGTCAAGAGATTTTCCAGGTAGGCACGATAAGGGTAAGTATCCATGCTGCTACTGACTAGTTTGTTATTCAAGTACAAGTCCACTCCACTGAACAAGGAATGCATGCAATTGTTGACGGGAGCTACTGCTTCAGTGTCTATATCACCTCCCGTCTTATCTAGAACTTTGACTTTCAGGTACAAGTAACTGCTATTCAGATCGATGTAATTTTCGGGGTGTCCTTTGATTTCAAACTCGATGGGAGCGGAATCTGTCAAAGAGGAGACGGGATGAAATTCCACCCATTGGGATTCTTGCATCGTCATCATGGTGGGTGGCATGGCAAACAGATCCAGTTCCGACTTGGAACAGGCGCAAGACTCTCGGTGCATCATTTTTTTTATTTTTCTCAATAATCGAAAACGTCTAAGTCTCGAACGGTTCTTCTTTTCTTTGTCTTTCTAGCTTTAGACGTGTGAAGTCTGGGGAAAGGGTGTTTTCTTCGTCGTCTCTTTCTGCCTTGTCCTTGCTGAATGCCTGACTCAATAGCGTGCAGGGCATTTATAGGTGTTTCTCGTCGGCTCAAAAGGTCTTTACCCGTTTGCAGCAAGACATTTTTGCCTGCCCTCATGAAGGCCTCTTTTGGATTTTGTTTGACGATGATGACATTTTTATAGATATTCTTTGCCTTGCGTCAGTGCGACATCTTTAAAGGCGTGCAATCCGCGTGTCACCATCGGTTTCAAGACTGGGGCCACCGAATGAAAGGTCGATTTTAGCATATCTCCTAAACCGTGTCCTCGCTGTCGAGCAACCCCTCGGTACACTGGATACATGACTTACGAATCGTGAAAGAACCGTTTTCTAAAATGGAGTTTCACCGTGACTTTTCCTTTGGTGAATGGAATATTTTGTCCCAGATCTCCTTTTATAGCAATGTTGACCGTGTCCAAATACGACTTACTGACAGGCATATAGTGAGGATGTACAAATTCGCGGTGGACGTGATAAGTGTTTCCACCTTCCTGGTCATTGGTCGTGGTAGAATCCACTTTGAAAGGAATGACACGCAGTAACGGTACGGAGGTGTGTCCCACCACGTTGTACTCTACCACATCGGAGTACACAAAGATCAAATTCAGTCCTTGGTTCAGTTCTAAAGGGAATCGAAAAAACTTGTAAAATTCCGTATTGCTGTTGATCTTTGGTTTAAAATTTGGAGCCATTTTTGTGTCTCCACCTAAAATATCAAACAAGTCACGATTAAAACTGATGGACAACGTTTGGGTATCCTGAAATTTCATCAGTAAGCGACGAGGCACTTTATGGTACTCCACGGTGACACTTTTTTGATTCTGTTCAGGGCTTTGCCAAAGGCTGACTCGAACCTGGAAGCAATGGTATCCACCAAGTGTTGGCCACTAAAATAAAACCCTGACGGAATTTTCAAGGTGTAGATACTGAAGGGTGAATTGTTGGATGGTCTTGTGTCCCCTGAAAACATTCATGGTTTGTTGCAATTGTTCGTTCATGATTTCGACCTCAAAAGTGTTTTGCTTTTCAGTGATGTTTTGGATTTGTGTAGGGTGAATCATTTCCACTAAAGCCACTTCCCAATGGGCTTCGTGATCTAATTGGATGGCCTGAGGTAATTTGGCCGTGTAACAGCACAACGTGTTGATGGGAAACACCTCCATGGAATTGTCACTGGGTAAGGTTAAGTAAAATTGGTTTTGGTGGCTCATAATTCCAGAGTTCTGTGACTGTCCAAATAGTTACTGGAAGTCAGAGGAGTGTCTCCGCCCAAAATGGGGTTGTTGTTGTTGTTGCTGTTGTTGTTGGAGTGGTGACTGACACTGGCACTGGATACAAAGTTCCCGTTGTTCCCGTTGGAAGAGAATTTCAGGGAGGGATTGGGAAGCAGGTAATCGATGCAACCGCTCAATAAAATGGTCCACAATTGTTTGTCTCCTTGTTGCAAACTCAAATTGGCAATGGCTGCCCCGATGACACAATACACCACGAAGATTTGGCAGAAAAAGACGATTTGCGTTTTAGGCACACGTTCTCCACACCACACCCACAAGGGTTGTTTTTGTAAGAAGAACTAGGTGAAGGAGTGGTAGCAGTAGTAGTTGCGTCTGTGTGAAAGGGCATGATGGTCACTTCTTTTTATAGTCGATGACTTGCGAAGCGTCGATTCAAGAATCAAAACTAGGTGGATATCCTTTCCAACGTACTTTGACTTCTTTGACACGTCCTTTGCCCACTTTACGGGTTCTGCGTTCGAGAATGCTTTCGATGTCGTACACGTCGTCTTCTTTTTTGGTGACACGTTGTAACTCGGGCAAACAAAACGTTCCTTTGAGCACGTCTCCGTTCATGTCTTCC
The DNA here is from genome assembly GCA_028554795.2 of Sinohyriopsis cumingii. Lineage (NCBI taxonomy): Eukaryota > Metazoa > Mollusca > Bivalvia > Unionida > Unionidae > Sinohyriopsis > Sinohyriopsis cumingii. The sequence goes on from CM068836.1 coordinate 18,370,900, forward strand.
AATTTATAGACGGCAGGATCACGGCCACGCACTCGTCCAGTGACACGAAACAATTTGGTCGTCCAGTTAGGTAAGTAACCTTTGTCGAAAGTGCGTTTGGTTTTGCCAATGCGTACCCAATCTCCTACGTCCAACACTCCGCTTTTCTTGGGGACAGCCCTCGTCGGGGACGTACCAAACAGGCGATCAGACACAAGCACTTCGTTCTCGGGAGTCACCTCTTGCGGTGCACGTCCGATGCTTCGATGGTAAGATTGGTTGCACGCTTGTACCAGGTGCGGTAAGATGTCGATGTACTTCAGAGTGTGGTAATGCGTAAAATATTTCCACATGCGTTCTTTCAAAGTGCGTTGAAAACGTTCCACGATGCTGGCTTTGGTTTCGGGATTCTCGGTGGTAATAAAATGAATGTCACGTTTCTTTAATTCTTTTTGGAAAGCTTGGTTCAGAAATTCGGTGCCTTTGTCCGTTTGCCATCGAAGAGTTTGACGACCGCTTTGTTTCAACACCCGTTGCAGGGCTCGCACTAACTCACTGCTCGATTTGGAAGTCAAGGGTACGACCCAGGCAAATTTGGAAAAGACGTCGATGACACAAAACAAATATTTGTAGCCACGATTGTAGCTGGCCAAATGAGAGACATCGGCTAAATCGGCTTGCCATTGATGATCGATGCCTTCCACTTGGGTGCGACTTCTGGCAAACTTGCGTCGAATGGGTTTGTGTAAAGTGTAGGTAGCTTGTTCTTGTAACCATCGTTGCACCTGAGGTAAACGGAGACTTTTCAGTCGAGTTTTGGCAGCACGATACAATGTTTGAACTCCTGCGTAACCTGCAGGATGGGAGGGATCGTAGTAAATGCTGGCTAACACTTTTTCCAGTTTTTTGTGCTTGTTTGTTAATAAGGCACCCACTCTTGGAGGATGCTACTCTTTTTCTCTTGGGGTATTTTCTTGGATTGCAATGCTTTGCGTGTGCGACCGGCAATAGGTGTCGAGGAGGAGGATGTCTGAACAGGGGATATTCTTGTTTCACTTCTGTCTTCACCTTCGTTTTCTCTTGTGATGAAGAAGGGGTGGTCATCATCTTTTTAATCAATCCAATTCTGGAGGTAGGTGGTGTTGTTAACTTGCGTACTTTTTCTGGTGGAGTTTGAAACCCTTCTTCTTCTTCTTCTCCTTCTTCTGTCTTGGTCACTGATAGTGATGGTAGAGGTGATGGTGCTGGACTTTTCATCAAGGTCTTAAAATCTCTCAGAGTGGGAAGAGCTGTTTCGTCTGAGGCTTTCTGGTGAAAGAGTTGCAGTCGTTGCAAGAGTTGCCCGTACTTTTGCGATTTTTCTGTTTCCGAAAAATCTTGGCGATCCATCAAGGTTTGCAATTCGTGTTGTGACTGGGACATTTCGCTCAAATTGTGATTGGGAGGTAAATGCGGGGTGCGTTGTTCTTGCCAACGATGGTATTCCATCCATCGTTTGTAAGGCACTAAAGCTAGTTTTCGTCCTTCCATGGGATGTCAGGGGTCGATTCTGAGATCTTGGGACTTCAGAGGTCCTTTTTATCTTGCTCCCACGAGTCCTTCCAACATGGTTCCCAAGACTCCTTTCAGCAATGGGCCTAGAAGGAGGGGTAAAATTCCTCCACGTTGGACCAACATCTTCTTCTTTTGACAAATGGGAATTTTCTTTTGAACCATTTGGCGAAGAACGTGACGATGTTTGCCTAAGCATTGTTTCTGGTGTTTGGACAAAGGGATCGTGCCTTTCAACACGTTCAAACAACATTCGCACACGGTATCGATGACCCCTTTGGAGGCTGATTAAATGAGTTTTTTACGTAGGGGTGGAGAAGCTTTGGACAGGACAGATTACATGTCCCCATGTTTGACTAAACGAGGAGGCAGTCCTTTCCTTTTCTTTCCTTGGATTTTAGAAGAGGGATGTTTTCTGGAGGGTGACATCTTTGAGTCTTCAGCACCAAAAACACTGATACCCCTACTTAGTTACAGGCCTTTTTATACTGGAACGCGTCGCCACTGATTATCTTTACGTCGTGTCAACTTGAGGACAGGCATGACACGTCGTGCAGGGGTACGCAACGGACTAAATCGAGCCAGTTCTTGCTTGGACAAATCCAGTAAACTTTGTAACATGCCCGATCTCTCTTGGACTTTGATTTTGGGAGAAGGTACTTTGTGAGCAGCGTCCACTGCCACTAAATTGGAGGGCCCTGCCACTGGGGAAGTTCTTGGGGTCATTAACGGAGAAGTTCTTGGTGTGATTAACGTCTCCAAGTACTTTTCAGTTCTTGGTGTCATCAACGGAGAAGTGAATGAACCTGAGGCTACCGGAGACACGTTTACCGCCGTGGCTGGTCGTGGTTTGCGAGTGTAAGGTTGCGTCCTGGCCGAAGTGCCTCTTTTACGACTAGTTTTCTGTGGGCTTTTCTATTTATGGGGGCTTTTTCTCTGTTTCTTTTTCTGCTGGCTTCATTTCTTTTTCCGGGGTGGTGACTGGTAAGAGGAGGGTCCCGCCACTGGTGAATTTCTTGGAGACACGGGTCTTCTTGGGGTCCTGGTCTTGACACCGTGGCCCTTTTTCTTCTTCTTGGAGCTTCGTTTGGTTTCTTTTTTCTTGAGGAGAACTTTGGAAGCATTAGGATCCCATCTTAAGAGAGAGCGAATGATGACCCCTCCTAGAGTACCGCTCCCTCCAGGTTTCAAAATGATTTGTTTTTTGGTTTGAGTGTCGATGCGGCGATCGGCCAGCTGGGTCAAAGCGACTTTGTTTCGATCAAAAAAGCGTTTGGTTTGATGAGGAATCTGAATGATCCCTTGCAGTAATTGACGTGCTGTCACCGTGAACCATCGTAAGACTTCTTTTGAGACTAGCTTCTAAGACACGAGCTCGTATTTGTGGATTTTTTTTCTCGACTGATGCCATACAAGGCATGAATCAATTTGACGGGAAGATACGACTGAAGGGACGTCATGTTCAAACTGTGTGAGACTGACGGAAAGTGTCTGAGGTTTTTATAGATTTAAGTCGAGGACGGATATATGTACAGGACAGGCCCTCCGTCTTGGCACCAATGGTGAAACAATTGGGTACGAAATCGCAAATCATCGGGGGTCGTAGGTTTCAAATCGACGAGTAAATAGGCGTGTGGAGTTCGAGTGGCATCGTCGTACGCCTGAGTCAGCCAAGGCGTTCCTAACTGTTTGGCTAAGACTTGCACTTGCGATTTATCTCTAGGGCTTTTAAACAAGACCACGTAATGCGCATTGAGACTGATGGTGCGATGGGCTTTACTTTGTTGAAACAAATTTTGGGTGATGTAAACGACACTGGCATTACGGTGACGCCCTTTGCGCGTAAACCACAGTTTAATTTCTTCTTCGTCTTCTCCTAACATGTCGTCGAAAATGACCAAATGGGTTTGACGGGAGTCAGAGACGATGCCGTCGTCTTCTTTAGGAATGCCTTCCACAAACACGATGGAATCGCCTTGACTTTCTCGCAAGAGGCTGTACGCCGATTGCCACTCTTTGTAACACCACACGATGCGTTGAGGTGGTCGATCGATCAAATGCTGTTTATGTTCGATCAAACGTTTGACGAATTCGGTTTTGCCTGAACCGCTAGGTCTAGCAATGAGCATGTTAAAGGGATGGCGAAGATACAAAGCCTCCCAACTGGCACGATCTAAGTGTTCGTCGATGACTTTGAAAGTGGAGGAAGAGGGAGCAGAGACAGCAGAGGTAGCCATAGTGTTAGGAATGTCACTTGTGACACGAAAACAAACAAGACAAGAGTTTATATACTTTTTTCAGGACACGTCTATTGAATGTTTTAAACATGAACACGAAAGAGAAAAATACATAAAAGCCAAATAGTTATGTACAGCAATAAAAAACACATCAAAACGATCAAAGTGGAATATAAACAAGTCTCTGTACATGTTTTGGGTAACCAAGATGTCCTAGGGACAGTATGTAATATTCTTACAGTCTCTACATGAGGTATTGTCACACAAGTGTCCTCCCGGAATGACCTTTCAGGAATGTCCATGACAGTCATGTCCTGAAGCGAGTGGTTGTTCTCGGTGACGGGTTCTTCTGGTACTGTCACTAACACGGACTTAAGAGTGACTTTTTTTCTTGGACGCTTGAATGGAGGATCACTACTCTTTAGCATAATGGGCCACTTCTTGGGTCTTTCAGGCATGTCCACGACAGTCCTGTCCTGGCTGAAGGGTTCTTCTGGCACTGTCACTAACACAGGTTGAAAAGTAACTTTTTTCCTTGAACAACTCTCGTGTATACCGGGCCACTTCTTGGGTCCAAGCCTCAAAACCCCCATTTTTCCAGTCACGGAGATCTGTCCAATGGGGGTGTAAGTCACAAGCTACACACACATCGTCATACACGTCTTCGGTAGCTAAAAGTTGACGAATTTTTTTCCCGTAGAGGTCGAGAAGTATCCAGATGAAAACGCAAGGCTTTGAGCAAAAGGAGTCTTTCGTGACCATTTAAGGCCATTCGGATGGTAAGTACTGTTCGTAAAGAGTCCACAAGGAATCGGCTGGTAAACGAAATCCCAGAAAACAAGTCACTATGACACACACTATGCGTCGTCCCAAATTGATTGGATACAGTTCTTGTAATAATTGATGGTAATGATCCACGCTTTGAATATGGTCATTGAGTTCCTTCCACGGAATCTGTTCAATCACTTGTGACATAAGCCGTGGCATGGATTCCTGATTTTATACTCTCTTTTTCTCGGAAGCAATACACGTACATTCTACCCAGACATCTTCGTTCTCCAGTAGGAAATCTAGAATACTGTAACCTACAGTTCAAACTTCGATTAGAAGTTTCTTCTTCCGCTAAGCAGATTCAACGTAATAGACCTTGGTAATCCTTTAATTCGTCTTCCTCAATGCTTTGCTCTAGGTGAATCTCGAAGTAAGCAAAATGATGAACATTTCGTTCATTCACTAACTCACTAACAAGGTCTGACCACTGAAACAATTTCTGACGAATCAGTTCTCTTATACCATTCAGGTACACGTGGTTAAACATCTGGTGACGTAACGGATGCAATTGTTCTTTACGTTTGACTTGTATTTTGACCAGTCCTCGGTATTTTGACCAGTTCTCGGTAAATGTGTTCTCTCAGCTCCACAGGCAAGCCCAAAATGTTCTCTTGTAAAGTATCCATAAGTATATACACTGTTTTTGGAATCACTGGGTGGTGGCCAATAGCCTCGGTTACCTTTGTGACTAATGTAATATCCACTCATAATCAGTCTTCTTATACTTTGGAAAAGAGCATAATTTAAAAACGGTTGAAGTAGAAAAATCCGGTTCTGGCTAATTCTTCGGGGGTCGGTCCTCCCAGATACTTAGGCCATTTTCCTTTGAACGATTGAAGACGATTTTCAAAGTCGCAGTATTCCGACAAACGCACAGGAAACGAATATTCGTCTTTCACAGGTTCGTTTCGATTAGGGTTGGGTGACATGGACAGGAGTTTGCTCAGGGCTGGATGACATCCGTAGGAAGGTAGACACGAAGGTGGACATCCACATTTAAAACGAAACCCAGTAAAGTGTCCAAGAGGACGAGCGGCATCGCTTTCGCATCCCTCAGGTCTGACACGCACAGCATCACTTTCCATCATCTGGGGTAGTGAGAACAAAGTTCCCATGATGCTTTACGGCATCGCTAAGGTCACAGCGTACAGCATCGTTCCCATCGCAAGGCTCACAATCGCATTCCACTTCAGAAGCCCCAAACTTGAATTGTGTCTTTCTGAACTTGTTTTGTGTTTCTCTGAAAGTATTCATCATGTTCGCTTGTCAATCCTTTCACTTTACACTTCTTGTGCACTTCTCCTTATTGTCCCGGTATTCGTAGCCGTAATTTTTTGGACCGCCACTGACGAAACTTAGAATCTTGTCGTCGGGGTGCTCGTCTGTCCAGGCTCCTAATCGGTCTCCTTCGATGTCAGGGTGCTGTTGACTCGGGTGATCAATGTAGATGCAACTGTCCGTGTCAAAGTACAGGACACGTTCCCCTAACAGTTCTAAAGCTTCGTACAGTTTTAAGCGAGCATGGGCTGTCACGTAAGCAGCAATGATGACATTTCCAAAGGGGTCGTCTTGTACAAAGTCCAGATCTATTTCGTAATTGACCAAGATCAAATCCTCGCGAACGACGTCCACGTGTTTCATGAATTTGGTTTTGTCGTGAATCATCTGAAAGTAGCGGGAAGGTTCTGTCAAATATTCCGTCTTGGGTAAACACGGTCGTTGTGCCATTTTACCCCACAAGCAATTTAACATCACTTTGGCAAACGATCGCCAGCCTTCGTTTTTCTCGATGTGATCTAAAGAGATGCCTTCTTGTACCCAGTATTTCTCTTTGAATGTCTTTTGGTCTTCGGGAGTGTGACACCAGGAAGGATAGCCACTGGCTTCTTGCTTCAGTTTCAAAAAGGCATCCACGTAGTCTGCGAAAATGCTTTTCTGCGTGGGGTCACCCTTGTGGTATTGTTGTGTCTTGGGAAAGTGACAAATTTCGTATACTTCTAACAGATGGTATCCCATGTCCAGAGCTTTGAACAATTCTACGCTGACCCAGCTTCCCGTCAAGGCGCGTTCTTCCTGGGTGTGCTGACAAGGTTGGTCTTGGTTGCACGTTTCGGCACAAGTACGGCACAAAGGAAACATCAGTTTGTCTTGGCAATGGTGAGGTAAGACGGGATGATACAAGTCGGTGGGAGGCAAAACTTTGCACTTGATCAAGCCTTCGCATTGTCGAATGTTTTTCGGGTCAATGTGTTCCGTTAACAATTGTGGGTTCCCTGTAGGAAAGCGACACTATTTGCACACGTAGGGATACAGCGAACACAAGTCCAAGTATCTGATTTCTTCTCCTTTCTCTTCGTCGGCTTGGTACAGCAAACAGGTGGGATTGGTCCTTCCTCCATACAAACTATCCCTTGGGTTCAGGAGGTCCATGAACTGGTAACTTTCCACGAGGCGTTTAAACTCGGGATCGGTTTTCAAACGGTGATCGTATTCGTGTTCCCACATTTCCACCACTTGGTATCCTTCCTGTTCTAACTTTAGGCGTCGCTGACAAGTGGCCTGGTACAAGTCTTCCATGATTCGATGTAAAAACTGATTTTTAGTGCCGCGGTCAGGGTAACAGACGGGACATTCGTGAAATAAGCAACCGTTGAACTCGTACACGATCTTGGGGTTTTCTAAGTCCCAGCCATCGACCTAATGCGTTCCGATGGTCTTTTCACCCCCTCCGTTGCGGGCATGCTGAATCCATTTGTCTTCTTTGTTGCACAAGTAATGTAACCAGCGTAGGGCTTTGACCGAGTATTGTCGTTTGACATATTTGGTCGTTTGAGGACTGATGACAGCCACGGTGTTTTCAGGCATGAATCATTGTCGGTACACTAAGGAACACGCTTTGGCAATGGTGCAAGTTTCTTTCAAAGAATCGACCCCTCCGTGTTCCACAGCAACGCCGTAAAATGTCCACGTCGGAACGACAATACTTTAGCATTTCTTCCTGAAAGTCGAAAGGGTATGAGGCGTGAGCCTGGTACCAAGCGTAGAAAGCTTCTCGTTGTTCGGTACGCATGTTGTCGGGGTCGTAATAGTGAGCCTCAGGTAAATGGGGTAGAACGGCGTGTTGATTGACTTCCGTATTGAAAAAGTGTGGAAAGTAGCCTTTAGCCATTTCTGTCATTCCAACCGTTTTAGGCATTCGACTCAAAGGCATGGCCAAGTAACTCATCGAATCTTTAAACTGCACTGGTCCCACTTGCATGAAAATGATTTTGGCTCCGTTCAAAGTGATTTTAGGACGTTCGGTATCATGTTCCGTATAGTACCTCAAAAGAAACTGTCCATCGTATCCGGAGAAATTGTGAGCCATCACCGTGGCATGGCGATGACAATCTCGGTAACGTTCGATGTTCTCTTGGCTCCACGTCTTGTCGATGGGGTCTAAGACCCATTGTGCGAAATCGGCTAGCGTGTTCGGTGCTCGATAGATTTTTTCACGCCTTCCAGGAATCTTACTGCAGTGAGGGCAATAACTGAAAATAGGTTCTTGAATGCACTTCTAACACGCTCGATGAGCCACGCAGAAATTAGGAATGTGAATGCCGGTCTCTTGCATGCATTCGAAATCGAAAAAGATGAAATTGCCTTTCTTCTTCTTGTGACCGTCATCTTTCTCTGGTTGGGATTGGTATTTTTGCACGTAGCATTGGTGTTCCAAGTCCACGATGTGGTGACAAATGTGACATTTTTTCTTTCCTGAACATACGTGTGCCTTGGTACTGTTGGTACGTATGCCTTGTCCACACGTCGTGCACAATCTCAGCAGTTGACAAGCGCATTTCTTCTGTGAACCTTGTGTTTTCAAATGTTGTTGGTAACAGGTAGGACTGACAAACGTGCGCTGACAAGCAGAACAATGCACTGGTTCTTGTCCTTTGTCCAGACAGGGTTGAGAGGCCAAACATCCTGAGCATTTCGATCCACAATATTTGTGTTGTTCTCGATTTTTATAGCCATAGTCACACTTCTCACAATAATAAACATATCCCAGGAATCCAGTGATAGTGGTAATGGTATCGAAATGTTCATCGTGATGATAGAGGTGAATGTATTTTCCATCCTTAAAATCTTGGCCTGGAAACAACAGAGTCCCGCGCACTTCTTGAGGGTGCACTTTCAAGGTGTAGCGTGGAGCTAGGACATCTTGCAATTTTTGCATTTCAGGAATGCCACAGGGTGTGTCTTTGGACAGGCCTGCTTGTTGTAACAGAAGTTCTGCTTCATTTCGTTGTTTGGCTCGGTTCGATTTTCGTATGTTCTCCCAGGCTCTTTTCCATTCTACCGTGTCGTTCTTGTCGGCATAGGTTCGTCCCACCACGATGGCTCGGGCTAAACACATGTGGTCTTGAAAATTGTTAATTTGGACGAGACTTGTTTTGGCAATGCAAAGGTTGTTGACCAACAAGGTCTTTCTGCGTTGTCCGGTCCCTTGAGGAGGAGAGACGTGGGTCATGTCCAGTGTGGCTTTTCCATCGGTGATGTCAAACTGGTCATTGGATTGTTGCACGTGTTGAATCTTGTCCATGACTTTGGAAGCGGTCAATTCCGCAGGGCTGCTAAACTCGATCCAAACAGGGGATTTCAAGCCGTCGTGTTGTATGGAAAGTCTCAAGCGATCGTCTTCTTTGGGTTGACATTGTCGCTTGAGTGTGGTGAGCAAAGAATCCCACATGTCGGTGATGAACCCTTCTGCTTTCTCTAACGGTACTTCGGACTTGAAATCTTTAAACTTCACCGTGTATTTGTAAGCCGTGGTTCTAAATTTTCTAGAGGGACGCTTTTCCGTCTCTCGAATGTCATAGTACTTTTCAGGGTTGATTAAGGGTGGTGAAATTTGTTAAGAGAGTTTGGATTCTGGTTCACTCATGTCCTCTTCAAAATCGCTGGCATGAATTTGTGCCAAGACTTCAGCCCTGGTACGAGGCGATAGATCACGTTTCTGCTTCTTACTTTCTTCTTTCTTCTCAAATGAATTGGATCGTTTCATCTTGATAGCAAAAAGTCAAATGACTAAAGTTTAAACACCATGGACTAATTTATAGTCATAGCAGACCAGCGTATATAAAAGGGTATGTGTCTTGTCCTTTCACTATTCATTTCACTCTCAAACCGAGCATAACGATGGAAGAGACTACCCAGATCGAACGTTTCATCAGAGCTTTGCGAGGGGTCATTAGAAAATTCTCTTCAGTCCAGCCGAACGACTACTCTCCTTCCTTTCAAAATAAAAGTCAAGATACTTGCTATATCTGTCAGAAGAAAGAACATTGGTCTTCAGAGTGTCCAAACCGTCAAAAAAGAAAAAAAAAGGGGCTAGAAGAGACTAAAGTCAAGATACCTGTTATTATAGTCAAGAAAAAGGACATTGGTCTCCAGATTGCCCATAAAAGAAGCAAGAGGAGTCAGATGAAGAGAGGGATTCTTCAGAGGAAGAGAAAGAAGAGGAAGAAGAGGAAGAAAACAGATAGGTGAAGAAAAAGAAAGAGGAGAAGAAAAGAAGAAGGGAAGAAAGTGAGGAGGAGGAAAAGACTGACGGTGAAGAAATTAAAAAAAAAAACAGAGAGAGTGAAAAAAATGAGACAGAAGAAGTTTATGAACTTATTAAAAGTGCTCTGTTGTGAATTGTGAATTGGATTGTAAATATTTATAAAAGAATAAATTAGGTATGAAAAGGTGTCTTTGGGTTTTGATTTTAAAATAAGAACCTACACTCACACACTCATACACACGTACTATAGGGGTAAAATGTTTTTTTTTTTATAGTTTGAATGGATATTGGCAATTGAAAGTCTATCTCTTTTCGATAGACGTGGGTGGCCCTGAAAAGGGCCTTTTTTGGTGTGGGGTTGAGTTTAAGCAATCAACTTTAACTGTCTTAAGCCTTTGCCACGGCCAAGGCCTACTTCTGGACTGCGTACAGTTGATGATGATGATGATTTGGTTGAAATCACTAAGGGTGGCACGGTAGGCTTAGTCACAGGGTTGGAGTGTTTAGCTCGGAAGGTCGTATTCTCTTCGGTCGTAATAAAGAAGTCTGATACATTTGTTTCAGACTTCTTAACTCCGCTAAAATGTCTAACAGTACCGTGACCGTTTGATTTTCACACCCTTGTTTCTTTGCTGCTGCTGCTTCTTCTAGTTGTTGGTTTTTTTCTTACCTCTTCTTCTTGCTGTTGTTGCTGTAGGAGAAAAGCTTGTTCCGCTTCCTTTTGCTGTTGTATAAATTTCTCCAATTCTTCTTTCTGTCTCTGTCTAAAATTCTCCACGTGCGGTAATGAAGGAGAAGGTGACGAAGGTTCCGGAACAAATTCTTGCGAGGTAAGAAAATCCACAAAATCCCAATTCACCTCTTCTGAAAGTAAGTCCGAGTTCCCTTGGGTGGTCTCCACTGCTGGTGCACCCCAATTTATCGTTTTCTGAGTTTCCGTCATGTTGAAAAACTGTTGCATGAATTGACTGCGCACAGGCGCTAGCGAATGTATATAGACCACGTGACGTCACAGACTGCTCTCTTCGGATTGGACGTGGGCTGACTGAATTTTGTAACGCGTGTTTGGATTGGTCAACGAACTCAATCCGTTTCAATCCTGCCTCTCCCTATAAATAAATGCAGTTCACTGCATTCCTTCACCTGTTCTCGGCTCCTCAACATGTGGACCGACGTGCAATCTACCACGCTTGTATCATCCATGATGTTCCGGACGGACATACCAATGTATGTCCGATCCAAGTGGACAGTTGTCCATAGGACAGACACCAGCCTATGGATACGTAGGATCTATGTGGAGAGGCAAGGATGCCTCAAAAGAGTTTTAGTCTATGGTCCTACAGTTAGGGGAAGCCTAAGGACAAGAAGAAGTCACATATGCCCTTTTTGTTAATATACCTTAATATTAACATAAAACCAAAGGCCCTTTTCAGGGCCACTCCAATCTCTCGAAAAGATATTGTCTTTCATTGCCTACCCCTTTTTTATTTTTTTATTTTTTAAAAATCCCATGTTAAATTCCCCTTGTCCCTAGAATTGCTATTTTTTTCTCCCATGTTAAATTCCCCTTGTCCCCAGAATTGCTATTTTTTTTTGTCCCATGTTAAATTCCATAGTCCCCAGAATTGCTATATTTTTTTCTCCCATGTTAAATTTACAATGTCCCCAGAGTGTACCTACCCTTTTTTAACATTAAAGTCCCCTTGTCCCTAGACCCACCCTATACACTACTCTAGTACCATTATTATAATACTTTGCTATGACTCGGCTGGGGTTCCAACCCGCCACCTTCAGCATCCGAAGCAGACGTCTAAACAATTAGGCCCAACGGAGCGGTTTACCAAGAAATAAAACTATATATGACGCAGTCGTCAGACAGAAGTAAATACGTACACCATCGGTAATGTTGTACGCTGAAACATGCTCCATACTATATTTCCATTAGAATTCAATGCAATTGTAACTTTGTGCACACATTTTTTGACCCCCAAAAGGGCGCGTCTGATATCACGGGATTTTGGCTAAACTTTGCTGTTACTTCTCTATACAGTTAGACAAATATAATGAATCTAACTTAATCCAATGAACATTTATCGCTGAAAATGCAGCATAATTTTGTGATGCTAAAAAGGCTAAAAGACGATTAAGATTTTAGACTGTATTTCATTCTCCACGTCCCATGAAAGACAATGAACTATGCATGTTGTTGTACATCCTCATTAATCGAATCAGCTGACCGTGTATTACTTTATGTAATCACACGAACAAGTTATACAAGACTAATTAATTTAATGTTTGAGAAAAAATTGCATGCATCATTTATTCCCCACCCTAAACCCTCCAAACAGTGGAGGCAGGTAAATATTCTCAATGCTAAAGGTAATTCATATAATTGATAAAGTTTCATCAATTGTGTGAAATGTCTGGAAATCTTGTATGACATGCCTTGTGTTTCTACTATTGATCCACAGATGGAGAGAAAACTGTAGAGAGAGAGAGAGAGAGAGAGAGAGAGAGGAACACAATCACTGACAAATAGTGTTATAGAGATTTTATTGACGTAAATGATATTTGCAGCTTTCCGTTGTCCAGGTGGTAATAAAAAAGGGAACGAAAAGGGGTATATTTTTTTCAAGACTAATCAATCATATAAAAAAAAAATCATTGTGTGGACCTATTTGTTCATTCTACGTTGGATGGATAGAAAGTGGGATGTAAATAATAAAAAACCCACACTACAGAGATTTCATTAAACTTACAAATAAGTAACATTGGAATATGTGAAACGTTTTTGCAAAAAAACTATAGTTTTCTTTAGATGGTTTTAAATAACGTGGTATTTTCTGAATAATGGAAAACGCAATATTTTTAGACAAACTTGGTTATGCAACTGTAAAGGCTTCCTCCCCAACGCATAATAATTACCATTTCTTTTTGCTCCAGGTTTAACAGTCAAAAGATATTATGCATGTATTTTGTGCTCTAATTGCGCAGATGGATTTTTTTGGGAGGGGTCACGTGTTATTAATAGGGCGGCTGAGTAACACCTTGCACCGCATTTAAGGCTGTATCTTAGGTTACTGTGTTTAGATATCCAGCGTGACTCAAAATTGGAACTGTATATGAAAACCTTTAAACGTACTCAACAGACAATTTATTCCCATAATTCCACACGCATTCACGCTAAATGAGTGATAAATCGGGCGAGAAAGGGGTGTGCATATTTTAACCGGGTCCTTTACTACTGGATGCCTTATTTCAGGGCACATAAAACTAATTCAGTTTCCTTAGATTGGGAATGACAAATTTAGTCAAATTACTTTATATTAATGGAAAAATGTGCAAAATACTCTTACATCCAATGAATCATATATCCAAGAAAATACTTTTCGAATGATGAAAATGATAGGATACGTTCACAATCTCTGAGTAAAATATCATTGTACGTGCCCACTATACAAATCTTGTATTTATGACGAATACATAGATGACAAAAATGTAGAACTAATTCTATGATGAGATAACAATCTATCACTAACAACCCATAGTGAGAACGATCCCATACAGAATATATTTGTCTAACGGCACGTCAGCACAATAATGGCTACAAGGTGTACGAATAGAGAGAGAAATGAGATATTAGCAATTAGATACTTCCAAGGCATAATTGGCACAAAAGTGAAAAGCGGACATAAAATACTTAAAATAAGTTTAAGAGAGAGTAGACAAAATATTTTAAATAAGTTTGAAAGCGGGTAAACAAAAAGTATTTGAAATAAGTTTCAAAGTACGCTCGTTCCGAATTTATTGCATGTACAATTTATGCTGTAATATTACCACGCAATTTTTTTTATCGCTAATTTAATTTCGCTACTTGTCAGATATTTATGTTCTCTTTTCCAATGATCTATAATTATCTACTTAACCGCCTTCGATTCCCAGCGTGTGACTTTGGTATTACATCTAACCAAAGTATTGTATATCCCAAAGTATACGTTAGTGTCACCCAGTCTGGTCTCGGGTTTAGCTGTTTATTTTTTGTAGTTATATTAGGATAGAATTTTTCGGTAAAATTACTAGGATTTAATTTTTCCCTTAATTGTATTGGAAGTAAATTTTCACTAAATTACAATAAAATTAATTGTATTTATTTATGTACCACAAGTGTGTATTATTTTAACAAAGATTGTTCTTTTATGAGAAATTGTAAAACCCATCATCAACGGCGTTTGGGGGTGGCAAGTAGGGCGACCGCCCCAGGCCCCGCTCTTGAGGGGGCCCCGCGCTTCAGGCATAAGGTCGTCCTTATGAGTTTGTCAAGCTATATTCTCCGGTAAATTGGAAACGCTGATACAGGCCTCACGTAATGCACGCAAAGTTGCGAAGTCAACTTAGTCAACTTCGTAACGCAATTAACAGGTGGCAGCACAGATGCAGACATATGCAGCCGTTTTCTCAACGCCACTAGCGGGCAACGGCTGTCCGATAACTTGGATCTCAGTTTTTCAATCTGGCCCCGCGCGGTCATACTCCTAACGCCGCCTCTGAAACCCATTGTACTATATATAACGCATTTCTTTTGTATCCCAGGTCAGGAAGTTTTAGGCTCGGTTGTAAGTTGTGCTGAACAAGCAAATTCCTTTCTGTTGAGTATACCAGAAAGATTCCGCGTGTTTCTTAAAACAAATAAGTTGTTGCAGCAGATTTTCTGTCTGATGACGTAAACAGACACAGAATATCAGTCGTGGAGTTTCGCTCTGATTCAAAATGAATGAATATAATAAATAGCTAGACGAATGTCCATATTTTGCCTTGAGAATACGTCCAAAATAGCGTATAGATTGAGAACAAGCTTTGCGCAGTTCAGTTCATTCATCGAGAATTAGAGAGCTCTGTCTTCCTCACAGGTAAGCAGTGTGTATTTTCGTAGACTTCTTTAGGGTATAGGGACTTTTAACGTTCAAGATTTTAATGGTAAAATTTCAGTCTATGCTCGACATTTTCGCAACATTTTTGTGTGTTCGTTTCTATTTTATATTATAATGTACTGGAATGTTTAGCTGTTTAAAGAATTTTATTTTCATTTTCATTTATAATATTGATAATTGTTAAAGACGAATTCGCTACCAATTTCATGTTTAGCAATTACAAATTAGTATTCTATCTTAAATTTAATGAAATGCATTTTTTCAAAAGATAGTCGCATTAATCGCAAATATTGAATTTTATATTCTTTGGCTATTGTGAAATTAGCGGATATTTAATTATCTGTTTTATATTCTAAACGGCAGAAATTATACAAATGTATGAAGTTGTTGAGCTCGAAGGAAATTTTTAGTCATCGAAAATCAGAGAGCTCTGTCTTCTTTACAGTCGTTCCCATACCTTCGATTGTCATATTCCCGAAAGATGCTGACGTAATTACACCGTTATGAGTGAGCCTGAACTATTTTTTTCTCTCCCTGTCTATAAAAATGGACAAAGACATTTCTTAAGTTATGAGCAAATCCTTCTCATAGCAAGAATTTAGGAGAAGGTTATGAGAAAAATCTCCTCAAAACAGTTACCTGCATTCAATGTCTTCATAATAATGATAATAAGAATTCTGCTTATATGTAATATAATAAAGACTATGCAAAATTGCTTAACAATTATGTTGCATCAGTTTCAACCACTCACGATAGAATGTATTCTGTGCACGTGTTGAACGAAGATGCTTCAATAATTTGAGCCAAATCATCCTTTTGAAGTTCAGCCATCATTAAATTAATTCATGTTAATAAAACAGTATGATCTAAGATCATACGTATCGTAATATTTAAGTGTCCATTGGTAAGGCTACCACTGACAAATCTGACATGGAAAGACAAAATCATACCACGTCGACAGCGAATAAATCATGTATTTCATCTACATAAAAGATTATATATATATATATATATATATATATATATATATATATATATATATATATATATATATATATATATATGAGAGAATAATAAAATAAAATAGAGACTAACAATTATACATATAATTATATTGCTATAAAGGATATAAAATTTATCAATTTAATTTTTAAAAATATTATACGAATTTATTTAGTGCATTGGTATTAAGGTCATTAGGATACACAGTATCTTACTTATGAATACAATAAGTTCTTTTATGAGTCAATTCATGTCACCATGCACAATATATATTGGCATGATAGAAAAATCCAGAGAGAGAGAGAGAGAGAGAGAGAGAGAGAGTGATTATTGGTGTTAAAGTATGTTGAAATATTAGAGGAAAACTGAGGATCTCAATAATTTTTATATGGAAGCAATGATTATTCATTCTCTTAGAAACTTTGTCCAACATATTGCATACTACATATTTTTACAGGTTATCACATCAGTTGATATGCAGTTAGTGTTATAACGTTGAGAAAATACCTCTTTTGTATTAGCGCTACTGAAAGAAGTACTTTCTCCTATGTTTGCAAATTGAGAGTACCGGTGTCTGATACATTTAGATGACGAAAATTGTCTTTTTTTAATTTCTGTCTGTTTTGTTCTCATTAGAATCTTGCAAATTCTTGGGTCTTCTATAAGCAAGAATTGGTTTATTTTTGTAAAGTGATTTTACGGTGGTTTTATTTGATAAATTTAGGAGACTCCAATATTTATTAATTATAAGGCATATATTATGTAATGAAAGATTATATTGTATTGTGAAAGGAATTATATTTTTCTCTATTGTACATTTTACTGTGTTTAAAGCCTCATGTTGAGTAAGATTACGGGCTTTGTTCAGCGCAGAATCAATTATATGTGTAGGATAATTTCTATTTTGGAAATATATTTGTAATTTATTAAACGAATTTTGTAATTGACAATCATCTGAAATAATGAGTTGGTATCTTTTGGCCTGGCTATATGGTATACCGTTTTTACATGACATGTGATGACATGAAGAATACTCTACATATTGGTGGATATTAGTTTCCTTGACATGAATATTTGTAGAGATAGTGTTGTCAATATTTTTTTTTATTACATTTACATCTAAAAATGAAACATGCGTACTAGATACAGTATAAGTAAATTCAATCGTCGGGTAAAAATAATTTAGGCGATCAATAAAAAATTTCAGTTCTTCAGTTGAATGGTTCCAGGTCATAAAGATGCCATCTAAAAATCTAAACCAAACAGATGGATTACACTTTTCGTTTTGAAGAAAATCTTTTTCTAATTTACCCATGATAATGGTAGTGAATGAAGAAGCCATAGGACTACCCATTGCTGTACCCATTGTTTGGATGTTATTCGTATTATTAAATTGAAAATAATTAGTTTCCAGTATCAGTTTTATTATTTTACAAATGTCTTCACTAGATAGCGTGCTATTATTAGGATTGTTATCAAGAAAATATTTACACGCTTCAATACCATCTGCATGCGGAATGTTGGTATATAGTGATGTTACATCTAATGATACCAGGATTGACATTATCAGATAGCTGTGGAATAGACTTCAACTTTTCAATGAAAGTAGTTGTATCTTTAATGTTTGAAGGAAGTGATTTCATTAAAGGTGGTAAAACACTATCAATTATGAATTACAACCTGATATATTGGGTAGTCCTGCATAATTTAAAGGTAAATTATGGTCAGGATTTTTATGAGTTTTGGGTAATATGTAGAACTGAGGTGAACGTATGTTAAGAGGGAAAGTATCAAATTCCTCATATGCGGAATTATTATTTTTCTCGATCTCATTAATGCATGTTGAAATTTTCGATTTAATTTCTATTGACGGGTCTTCAATAATATGTTTGTATTATTTTTCATCATTTAATTGACGTTCAACTTCTTTAACATAATCTTCTTAATTCATAATAATAATAGTGTTTGATTTATCAGCCTTTTTAATCACTATACTGTCGTCATTCATTAGATTCTATACAAACTTAATTTCGTCCTTAGAAATATTACTATGATATTGCTTTTGATGATTACCAGTTAATATGTCTTTGGCGATAGTGTCAATATAAAAATCTAAATATGAATCACGTCCACTAGGTGGTGTAAAAGGCGATTTAATTTTGTTAAAATAACCCATTTTTAAAAATGAAAAGAATTAGATTTACCCTTTGAATTATTGCATGCTTTATCATTAAAAAAAAACATTCTTTTAATTTTATGCGTGTAGAAATATTAAAAATTTCTTCAGCTAATTTAATTTTATTGTTATATTTCGGTTTGGGAATTTTTGAGAGAGAGAGAGAGAGAGAGAGAGAGTTTCAGTTACTAAATACATGTCTATATATTTTTTTCTAAGATGCATTGGAAAGATATTGAGACAATCAGTTGCAAACATGTTTACAGATAATTTTATCAAAATATTCTATTTAACTAGTACCAATCAGCGTTCCTACTTGGTGAGTCGACCATGTTTGTCATGACTAGATTGTATTAGTGTGTAAGCAAGTCATTTTTGAAATCTAAAATTATTGTATTTTGTGATTTCTCAAAAGCATTTGGTGTGATTGGTCACAGACGTAAGAAAAATACGGAATTTCAGGTAATCTACTAAAATCTTTAAAAATGACTGAAGCAGTAGAAAACAGTATGTATTGTTAGATTGTAGCTATTCACATTAATGTTCCTCAAAGTTCTGCACTTGGCCTTTGATTATTTTTAATTTATGCGAATAATATTGCAGAAGGATGAATTCTTTTGCTTGTAAATTTTGAAAGTTGTTCTTCCTAAGAATATTCATTCCTTTACTGAACTGAAATAGAACTAGTAATTCACAGTGAACATCTCAAATTGCAGAGTATGTACGAGATATGACTTCTAAGGAGTAACCTTGAAGAAAACTGTATTTGCGATTTTTATAAATAACGAAACTTCAAATCATGCCAGAACTGGTTATCTGAAAATACTGACCTTCAATATCTGCAATCTGATGGTCATATTGGAGTTTACCATCCAGGATACATTAAATGGATTGTCATAGACCTTCAATATCTGCAATATGATGGTCATATTGGAGTTTACCATCCAGGAAACATTACATGGATTGTCATAGACCTTCAATATCTGTAATCTGACGGTCATATTGGAGTTTATCATCCAGGAAACATTACATGGATTGTCATATACCTTCAATATTTGCATTCTGACGTTCATATTGGAGTTTACCATCCAGGAAACATTAAAAGGATTGTCAGATACCTTCAATATCTGCAATCTGACGGTCATATTGGAGTTTACCATCCAGGAAACATTAAATGGATTGTCATAGACCTTCAATATCTGCAATCTGACGGCCATATTGGAGTTTACCATCCAGGAAACATTAAATGGATTGTCATAGATCTTCAATATCTACAATCTGATGTTCATATTGGAGTTTATCATCCAGGAAACATTAAATGGATTATCATAGATCTTCAATATCTGCAATCTGACGGTCATATTGGAGTTTACCATCCAGGAAACATTGAATGGATTGTCATAAACCTTCAATATCTGCAATCTGACGGTCATATTGGAGTTTACCATCCAGGAAACATTAAATATATTGTCATAGACCTTCAATATTTGCAATCTGACGGTCATATTGGAGTTTACAATCCAGGAAACATTAAATGGATTGTCATAGACCTTCAATATCTGCAATCTGATGGTCATATTGGAGTTTACAATCCAGGAAACATTAAATGGATTGTCATAGACCTTCAATATCTGCAGTCTGATGGTCATATTGGAGTTTACCATCCAGGAAACATTAAATGGATTGTCATAGACCTTCAATATCTGCAATATGATGGTCATATTGGAGTTTACCATCCAGGAAACATTAAATGGATTGTCATAGACCTTCAATATCTGCAGTCTGATGGTCATATTGGAGTTTACCATCCAGGAAACATTAAATGGATTGTCATAGACCTTCAATATCTGCAATATGATGGTCATATTGGAGTTTACCATCCAGGAAACATTAAATGGATTGTCATAGACCTTCAATATCTGCAGTCTGATGGTCATATTGGAGTTTACCATCCAGGAAACATTAAATGGATTGTCATAGACCTTCAATATCTGCAATATGATGGTCATATTGGAGTTTACCATCCAGGAAACATTAAATGGATTGTCATAGACCTTCAATATCTGCAATATGATGGTCATATTGGAGTTTACCATCCAGGAAACATTAAATGGATTGTCATAGACCTTCAATATCTGCAGTCTGATGGTCATATTGGAGTTTACCATCCAGGAAACATTAAATGGATTGTCATAGACCTTCAATATCTGCAATCTGATGGTCATATTGGAGTTTACCATCCAGGAAACATTACATGGATTATCATAGACCTTCAATATCTGCAATCTGATGGTCATATTGGAGTTTACCATCCAGGAAACATTAAATGAATTGTCATATACCTTCAATATCTGCAGTCTGACGGTCATATTGGCGGTACAATTAGAACAGCGTCATTTCGAATTGCTAATTTTAGAAACTTGAACATTATACCAAAAGAAAACTGTACAAAAATTGTACATAACTTATATTAGAACTATATCAGAATATTCAAGTGTTGTTTGTGGTGGCTAATTTGCGGAGTACGAAAACTTCTTAAAGGAATTCCTGTCATAAGTTACAAAATAGCCAAAGGACTTCCATAATATGCTTACGTTAAAACTGTTGGAGATCGTTCTAGTCTGGATAAAGAAGAAAGATATTATTGACTGTTTTCAGTTTACAAATGAACCAATTCTGGAATCTCTTGCCAGTTTATCTAAGGGGTTACAATCTACATCATATAATCTTCCAGTTTAATATATATCATTGAGAACAAAAAATGTCCTTTGTCGCCTCGTCTGTATTCTTAATGACATATTTAGTAGGCAGTTTTCCACGTGCTTTGACCAAAACACTGCGTTCAAACACATCAACCACCATAACACCTATTGCTGAAAATCTTATGTTAGATACAGTTCACACCAAATTACGTCATAATACGGAACATACTGAATGCTGGACTTGATCGACTTCAACTTGCTGATAGCCTTGTTGCCCTTGTGACTGTACTTAAACCAGTCTACACATGCTCATATAATTCCCATAATATAGTACAGAGATAGATGAGTTGCTGACAGATATGTTTTTCGTATCGAATATGCCTGTAATTTTAGATCAGTTACTTTATAGTAACGGAAATTTAGACGAAAATGATTAAATTATCAGGATGCCAAAATACATGTATGCTATTCTTTCTTTCTCTCTTACATATAAATTTGGTTATTTTGTTCACTTGATATTTGTCATGTATTGTTTTCATGTAAAATGTTTTCCTGTTGTGTGTGTGTGTGTGTGTGTGTGTGTGATTTGGATTTTTAACGTAGCTTTAACAATTTTTCAGTCATATCGCTATGATGTCTGCAATGTGGCAGTTTATAGTGATGCCTAGCACTGGGGTCTCATGTCACAGACATGTAGCATGATGTCCCACCCAGTCACATTATCCTGCTGTGTAGCCCAATCCCATTATTGTCTTCTTTTGACTTTATATATATATATATATATATATATATATATATATATATATATATATATATATATATATATATATATATATATATATATAAGAGAGAGAGAGAGAGAGAGACAGACAGACAGAGACAGATAGATAGAGAGATAGATAGATAGAGATATATAGAATGATATGTGTATTACCTATTGGAAGGTAGGTAAGAAGATCGCTTCAAAATCAGTTGGATTTATAAAAATAATATGCATTTCTTTCTTCCAGATTTTACTTTTGAAGCTGGGAAGACTTGGATAGACCAACATTTAACATGAATTAGATAACGTTCATTCACTAAATGGATACGCTCACTTGAACCATGTAAATATCACTCAGAAGTATATTTTCTTTATCGTAAGAACGATTTTTTCATAATTTTAAGTAATATTAAAGTAACAAGGCCATTGATTAGCTTAAAAGGAAAATTCAAATATTTTTTTTTATGTGTCTGTAGGTGGGTGGATTTGCCACTATGTATTCCAGCTAGGTCAGATTGCTCATCATCATTTATTGATAGTGAACACATATTTGACATGTACATTGCCCTACCTTTGACACATCAGGTAAATATGGGCTGTATTTTGTGGAGGAAATCGCTACGGTGCATTAATTTATACTCAACTTAATAATATAATTTATCCCAGTAAAAAAGTATACATTACTTAAGGATTGATATCTCGCTGCAAGCTGGAGTACATTAAATAACACAACTTTAAAGAAAATATAATCTATGATTTAGTTTACCTCTTTAGGTATGTTTCAGATCCGCTGTGATAGGTTATGAAGTATAGTCAGAAGGCAGAAAGACAAATAAAAAAGGCATCTCCTACGATCTGACGATGTCTCGAGATGTGTTTTCGGTTTTTATTTGCCTTCTTTATAGTCTCTTGCCTGCGTGTTATATATATATATATATATATATATATATATATATATATATATATATATATATGTGTGTGTGTGTGTGTGTGTGTATATGTATGTATGTATGTATGTATGTATGTGAGAAGCGCAACGTCATTTTTAGACCACCATGAGGAAATAAATCAATATCATATTATTTAATGAATATTTTGACTTCACGCTGCATGTACTTTTTGTGTACCCTATGCCAAATCTAATATCACACATCCTTGATGGATTATAGGTCAATTCAGCGAAACCACAGTTGGTGCGCATTGCATAAATTATTGATATTTGTCACAGTACTAATTACCATAGGTTAACAGTTATTGGTACAAAAACCCATTGAAATGAATTCAAGATGATTGCTGTTTTTTCTTGAATTGTGTGAAATGTCTGGAAATGTTGTATGACATGCCTTGTGTTTCTACTATGGATCCACAGATGGAGAGAAAACTGTAGAGAGAGAGAGAGAGAGTGTGTGTGAGAGAGAGAGAGAGAGAGAGAGAGAGAGAGAGTGAGTGAGAGAGAGAGGAACAATCTCTGAGTAAAATATCACTGTACGTGCCCACTATACAAATCTTGTATTTATGACGAATACATAGATGACAAAAATGTAAAACTAATTCCATGATGAGATAACAATCTATCACTAACAACCTATAGTGAGAACGATCCCATACAGAACGGAACGTCAGCACAATAATGGCTATAAGGTGTACGAATAGAGAGGGAAATGAGATATTAGCAATTAGATACTTCCAAGGCATAATTGGCACAAAAGTGAAGTGCGGACATAAAATACTTAAGATAAGTTTAAGAGAGTAGACACAATATTTTAAATAAGTTTGAAAGCGGGTAGACAAAAAATATTTGAAATAAGTTTAAAAGTACGCTCGTTCCGAATTTATTGCATGTACAACCATCATTATGATAATTAATACCAATCTCACACGAATAAGACACCTGTCAAAATTAGACAGTCTGATGACCATCATAGAAATATTATTAAGCTGGAGGCAATTTTGCCCTTGGTAACTTTTCCCCAGGTTTTAGAAAAGAATAAGTGATTACAAAACCAGTGAAGCCGACATAATAAACGTGCATTAGACCTTTCATTATTAGAAAATAATATATATATATATATATATATATATATATATATATATATATATATATATATATATATATATATATATATATATATATATATAAAGTAGTGAATAGCCATTGCGAAATTTCAAAGATTATAGTCAAGATTACTATGTTTAATATTTTTGAAATTATCATTAAATGTATCACGCTTACTACTTGATGTTATGACCATGGTGGTCAGGGTTGACGGGGTACCAGCTGTAGAGCTGACCTTAGAAGTTGAGCACGATGACCATGGTGCTGGCTATAGTGGATGTGGAGCTGCTGATGGAATTGTTGACAGAGCTGGTTGATCGGTGGCCGTGCAGCTTGATTTAACAGTGTGTGCTGGTTGAGTATCAGGTAATCGGGCGTTGCTGACCGATTGGTTAGTGCTGATTGCTTGATTGACCAAGGAATTGTATGTTGGTCGGTCACCACCTGTAATGCTGACTGCTCGATTGGCCAGTGTGACTGGTAGCCAAGTGTTCTAGCGACGGAGTGTTTTTTTGTTGTAATTCCATACATGTAATCTTCTAGTCGTGGGCTAATTTTGGGGTTTGTTATATCTGGCGTTTTCGGAGTGTAAAGAGATTTTGTATGATATCTGCCCCATCATTTCATCATTTTACTATTTGAGTAAAGTACCTCATTTTTCATTATCTGAGTGAATACATTTTTCTTTGAGTAAAGTACATCATTTTCACTATTTGAGTAAAACACATCATTCTTTGCTTCGTGTGAAATTACTGTGAATCACAAATCTTTGTCCTTGTACTGTGTAAGGTCATTTACTTATAATCACATTTATGTTACATTATTAGGTTCGTGCGGATTGTGTTAATTAATCTTATATTTGGATCGTGAACATGCACGTATTAATCATAATTCTTTTCTCATTCAAGTCATTCATCATTAATCATTGTACTTGTATGACCATCAAAATTGTTCTGTTATAAATCCGAAATCCAATCCGGTGACAGAGAAGCAAGATAAAGAAATGCGAGAGAGAGAGAGAGAGAGAGAGAGAGAGAGAGAGACAGTCAGACAGAGATAGAGAGATGCAAATGCACAGAGAGAAGCATGATAAAGAAATTCAGGAGAGAAAGAATGAGGAAGAGAGAGAGAAATAGAGAACAGGAAAAGTTAAAGAATTTTTATTTTAAAGAAGGGGAAGAACTAAAGTACATGAAGCATCAGCAGGTCATGCAAATAATAAGGAAAGGGAAGACTTCTTTATCGAATCGAGAGTCTACAGGTTTTAGTCAGTCAAACAGGGAAGCTGAGTTAGGAAGGCTTTTACTTTAGGCAGAACAAGAGCTGACGCAAATACACAGAAAGATTGAAGAGTTGGAGAATCATGTTCGACGTGACGTTACAACTTACCCTGAAGAGAAAGGGAATGAAACTTTACAGAAGTTAGCTAAAACAGCTAATGAATTTTTTTCGACTCACAAGCTTCCGTTTCGAAAAAATCATCTTTTCAAGATTTTTTTCATGTAACCATTTTCATTTTGTGTGAGAACGTTGAAGTTTCAAACTGGAAAAACTGTATGAATTCAATTTTTGATTGGAAAATCAAAAATCATATCTCTTACCACGTGTATCCATTGTAGGAGGAAAGGGCATGCTATTTCTGATTGCCACATGGTGGGAAAAGCAACATAATTATAACAGAACTGTTCCAAATGCTCTTCTTTTTAAGAGGACCAGGTCTCAGTCATGTACTGAAAAAAAACACTGTTGTTATGTCTAGCAAACCATTGTCTGATTTTATTATGAAGAAATACGAACTACTCATGTCAAAGGGTTCAGTTTAACTTGTTAGTGAGTATGACAAAGCTACCGCCATGGAGATGTTGAGACAAAGCTTCTCAGTGTATGTTGTTTTGGTGTAATTTATTTTTCTGACAAGTCTTGTATGGCTCAAAGGGTTGATCTTACTGCAAAAGCAATCCCTGGTATTTTCAGCAGTTACTAGAACTACAGCAAAACATGATTTTGAGAATGATGCTGATCAGGATGGTTTTTCATTAGCTGACACCTTTTTGAGACAGACAATTAATGTGGCCACGTTTGCTCCTTGGTGGATAAATCAGGAAGTATTAATCGCAGTGATGCTCTTTTGGCTGCACATTCTCATAATTATAATCAGGGTGATAAAAGACACTCACATGTTGTTTTACAGACAGAACATTCTGAGGTCCTATGTTTGATGCGCAGGGCTATTAGTGAAACTGATGTAAATCAAGTTACTTCTTAAAGAACAGAGTCCTTCTGAGGCAATGGAGGTCACATGGGGTATCCGATGGCAATGAGTGGTCCGTAAGCCGTCAATTTGTTGTTTATATGTCCTATCGACAGGAAGTCTTAGACTAACCCACGAAATACCGCTGTCTGGTCATTGAGGAATCAGGAAGATGTATCAGAAGATCTTCAATCATTTTTATTGGTCGAAAATTAAGCATGATATTTTGAAACTAGATCCTGTCATGCTTGTCAAATGGTATAGAAATATATTCTGGCGTTTGACGAACCATTTAGGAGAGAAATGGTAGATCTTATCGATTGTTTTACATAAGACCAAGTTAGGTAACCAATACTTGTTCACGATTATGTGTGCGTCGAAACGTTTTCCAGAGCCGATTCCTTCAAGGAGTATTAAAACGAAGACCTTAGTAGAAGCTTTGGTGATATTGCTTTGCACATTTGACTTCGGAGTGTTGTTTTGTTGTTGTTTTGTTTTGTTGTTGTTTCCTATTCTTTTCAGAGTAGATATGTTGTCCTTATAAAATAAGTGACTTTAAAATATAGTATTCGTTTTCCTGGGTGGCAAAATAATTTTGTCATGGTAAACTGTTAATATGTTAATATTTTAGGACATTGTGGACAGAGATAGTCATATAAATTATTCAGTTAATTTAGTAGCACAAGTTCCACACTTAACGTCATTTGAACGAAGATGAGAAATCGGATAGTGGTGGCTTTGAGGTGACTAATCTTCGTAAGTTTAAATTATATGACAATCTGGGACCAGAAACTTTTGCATTTGCTGTCATAAAAGATGAAGGAACTTGAAGAGCCGCTAAAATAATGAACAATTATTTCCAGATATTCAAACACGAATAAAATTTTCAACGCCTGTAAAACAACATCCTTATATGATGAATCCTCTCAAACTAGACTATTTGAAGAAAAAAGTTGAGTATTTGCCAGAGAATGAATTCATCGAACCAAGTAAACTGGACTGGATTTCACTGCGTATTCGAGTGAAGAAACTAGATAAGACCTTCCGTATGTGTACTGATTACAGAAAAGTAAATAGTGAGACTGAGACAGATTCGTTTCCAATTCCAGAATCAATTTCGGATATGACAGGATTGGAAAGGTTAGATACGTCACTAAGTTTGACCCTTTCAAGGGTTTCAGTCAAATTCCACTTACGGAGGGAGCAAAGGACATTTCCGCTTTCGTGACTCCAGGTGGACTTTACCAAAACGAAGTAATGCCGTATGGGATGAAGGGTTCCCCGAGTTTTTTCAAATTTAATAAAAAGAATACATGTACGTACTATTTCCTTTCATAAATCTAGGTCGAATTGCGAAATTCACGTCAATATTTATTTCTGTCTAAATAGACCATGAGTGTTGAATGCAGGCCAGGTTAACATCACGTGATCTAGTTAGTACATTTGTACTGTAGATATGTTAAGTCGGCCCTTGCCGGAGATTGGTTGAATTGTAAACGACGGTCAAAAATTGACTTCTGAAATATTTCGCAATATAGAATAATTGAAAAATACGTGGAATTATATTCTAGTGATTTCGAGTTGTTTGTCTGCTGCGTATATGGGGATCTTATAAAGGAATTAGATAATCATCGTTTTTGTTCTATGCTGTACCTGTCGTGTGAGTCTTATAAGAGGGGTTTTCAATTATTTATACTTTGAACGTTGAAATTACAGAGCTGAAACAATTATTACTTTACTGTAATACCTTCAACAAGTAAATACTTTTGAATATTATAACAATGATTCTTCTGTCTTGCTATCACATAAGCACTTTAGAACTTTCATGCGGAAAACCTTTGGATCGTTTGCTGATTACTGTGAAATTGATAATACATTTAGTAAATTCTAGGAATCCATACCGTATAGTAAGTTATTCTTAATTCTTTCACTTTTTTAAGTTTATATTGTAGGGAAAATTATATTTTTTACTAGAAAATGCTTGTTCATCATCATCTTTATTTCCTTCCATGGAAGATTACATGATATAAGAATAAATCATCTGAATACAATCAATAAATATTTATAAAAAAAAAAAAAAAAAAAAAAAAAATGTTCTATATTGGAATACAAATTCTTACGCAATATCAATCAACAAAGTGTTCGTCAACTCATAAGTTGCAAGTTTCAGTACCTTATTTACAGTAGATAGCTGCACACTGCATGACAAAGTATGCTGCATACAGGACGAATTGCTTGGAGTTTTCTTTGTCGATTACTCCTGATGGTAACCTTTTACCTAAAAGATATTGTAGTTGCAGCTCATCTTCTGCATTAAATAACGTAATGTGCAGGCTCAGGGGAAATTTATCAGTAAGGAAATCCCAGAAAGAATTTCGAAAGTTCGACATATAAGGACAACTAACACAACAATGAAGTATCAAGTCTGTATAAACATTCCCACATCTAATACACATATCAAGCTGTGTTTGTGGAACAGCAGCCCATAGTTTAGCTACATATGTAAATACCTTAGTGTGTTGTCTAGTTTTAGCCGACTGCCACACTGAGGCAGGTCGTAAGTATTCGTGTATCGAAGAGAATCTATCAAAATCTGCTTGATTAGACATACGAACTCTCCAGAGGCTATTTTCAAGACCAACAATTTTTGACCTTACAATTTCTTTCCAATTATGTTTATCTGGAATTTCAGAATGATGTAAATAATCAGTTAGATACCCGAGCAAGTCAAACTTCTTTGAGGTATAATATAAATTTGAAATTAACCCGCAGCTTGACATGCATCCGCTCAGAATGAAGTGAAATAACGCAACGTTAAACACACGTTTAGTATGTACATTGTTAGGCATCAAACACAATCTGTGTAAAAACATCAATTTTCTTCTATCAATTTCGGACTGCGCTGATGTCCATCCTAGCATTCCCAGGGCAATGTCTGATCTTGTATGTATTGGAAAACCTTGTAAATGTTTGGCAAAATACCTCAGAGTTTTATCCAATAAAGCGAGGTCACTTTTTGAAATGTTACACCATAATTCACTTCCATAAAACATTGAAGGGAAAATTACCTTTTTAATTACATTTGCAGCAACCAAAGGATTTAAACCATTCGGTTTAATGCCAATACCAAACAGACCGTGAAAAGATTTTTTCCCTTTTTTGCATGCATCGAGTATTGCGTCATGCGACGTCAGCTTTGAGTTAATCCGGTGACCCAGGTGTGTTGCCGAATCGGTAACCGGCAAACATGACGGGCCAAGATACCATTTCATATTGATAAAATTCTTGTATTGGGGTCCGAAAATGATAATGTATGACTTTGTAACACTAAGCTCAAATCGCCACTTATTACTGTAGTCGTATGCTATATCTAACAGCTTTTGTAGATTGCTAGGATATATAGCCAAAAGTGAAATATCATCAGCTAGGGTTGGATTTCCCACAGCTAAGGATCCAATCTTTGCTCCAAATCCACTATTTTCTAACTGTAGCAGCAAGTCATTTATAAATATTGTGTACATCAAGGTTGACAAAACACCCCCTTGTCTCACTCCTTGGCCAATTGAGAACCAATCTGAAAATTGCCCATTTACAAGAACTTTACTCTGTAAATTTGTATACATGTTAGAAAATATCAAAAGGGATTTACCCGTAATTCCCAACGTGAATAATTTAAAAAGCAGTCCTTCGTGCCACACGGTATCAAATGCCTTTTTTGTATCAAGAAAAGCAGCAAAAACCCGTGAACCCATGTTTACATTATATTGTACTGATTGCAACAGCACAAAACTCGCTGTTGTGCAGCCTAAACCTTTTTGGTAACCATGTTGTTGTGAACTGGGTATACTAGAATTAGTATCTTTGAGCCAAGTTACCAAACGTTCATGAATAATTTTCTCAAAGGTTTTGTAGATAACAGGCAGTAAAGTAACAGGCCTGTAACTTTCGAGGGAGTTCTTTGATTTTCTGTTACCTTTGTACAGTGGTATTACTAACCCTTTTTTGCAATCTACAGGTATGTAAGATTGATCAATCATCCGAGTAAATAAAATTGTCATACACTCGATGAGGTAGTCGCTGCCATAGATCAAATGTTCATTGCAAATTTGATCATGGCCCGATGCTTTTGATTTCTTTAGACCTTTAATGATTTCTCTTACTTCATTTAATCTGATACTGGTCTGTAAGGCCTCGATATGGCTTACTTCGTCCTGTAGACCCCGATTTAATTCTCTCTCTATAAATTCATAAAAGTTTCCGTCAAAACTATGGTTTAAATTCGGCGTGTGAATGTCCTCATAGTATCTAGCAAAGCCATTTGCGATGGAATCATCATCACGGACACAAACTCCATCAGTTGATAGTTCCTGACAAAAATTTGTATTGTTCCCTCTCTTAATGTTGATCATTTTCCAAAAGTGTCTTACATCGCATTCATGTGCTTTTTCAATTTCTTCATACACCTCCCCCATATATTTTTTCCACAGCCAGTTTTTGAACGTTTCTAAAGTCTCTCTTCTTATCTTTATATTCTCTGTAAGAATTAAATTGACTACCCCTCGGTCTTCCCTCATTTATCCAAGTATACCTAGCTTGTCTTTGAAGTTTATGTGCTTCTTTGAGTTCATTTGACCAGTATGGTTTGGCATGATAATTGAATTTAGACTTTGGAAGCGCGATGTCGCTTGACTGCTGTATTGCATTAACAATGTGCTGGTAAAAGCTATCAACATTGTCCGAAATAGTATCTGTATCTAAAGTTTTCAGGCGAAGGTCCAGCTCAGATTGATAGTTTTTCAAGATATCAGCGTTTAATTTATTCCAGGCTATGTTGTTTCTCTTCATAGACTGTCTGAAGTCTCTCCCACAGGTCACTGTACGAAGGGAAGTAAGGATAGGGAGGTGGTCAGATATCGCGTGCTCTTCGTGATATGAAACAATGTGCACACTTCGTAATCTACCTATGCATTGATCCGACAGTACAAAATGATCAATCATCGTTCTTGCTGGGGTGAACGTATAGCGGGAACCAGTGCATATTATTAAATGTCCAGCACTCACTAGATTATTATATCGCAAGAACTCATGAAATACTCTATCTTTGTAATCTCTGAAAGTGGCTGGTTCAGCTACTGCATTGAAATCACCAGTAAAATACACGTCCCCCAGCTGTGAGTACTGATCATAGAGATTTTGAATCAACTCAATTTGCGCTTTGTAACAATCTATGCCATATAATAGGGTCGGCATATATACACAAAAAATATATACATTTTGCATATCGGGAAATTTGAATTCTATGCCAACAACTCTGTCACTATTAACTTCATCTATAAAGTTAGCATATCTCATGAAACGATTATTACTTTACTGTAATACCTTCAACAAGTAAATACTTTTGAATATTATAACAATGATTCTTCTGTCTTGCTATCACATAAGCACTTTAGAACTTTAAGGCGGAAAACCTTTGGATCGTTTGCTGATTACTGTGAAATTGATAATACATTTAGCAAATTCTAGGAATCCATACCGTATAGTAAGTTATTCTTAATTCTTTCACTTTTTTAAGTTTATATTGTAGGGAAAATTATATTTTTTACTAGAAAATGCTTGTTGGATTTTGCTTTTTTTCTTGTAACGTAGTTTAAACCTCTAGTAACATATTATGATTAATGCCAGTTACGTTGCCAGGTCTCACAGAGTCAAACAAATGCATTTGTACACCTTTGCTTCTGCGATTTATTTCCTGAGATTGAAATTTAATTGTCATTTTAATATATATATATACACATACATTTGTGCAGCAGCTTTAAGATTTTATCTTTAAACATACAATCGTAGCAGATTGGCAATACTACTGATAATATATTAATATATTACCTCTGTGTAACTCATTCACAGTATGTCTGGGTATAGTATACAGTCTTAATATATTACCTCTCTGTAACTCATGTATAGTATGTATGGGTATAGTATACAGTCTTAATATATTACCTCTCTGTAACTCATTCACAGTTTGTCTGGTTATATTATACAGTCTTAATATATTACCTCTGTGTAACTCATTCACAGTTTGTCTGGGTATAGTATACAGTCTTAATATATTATCTCTGTGTAACTCATGTATAGTATGTATGGGTATAGTATACAGTCTTAATATATTACCTCTGTGTAACTCATTCACAGTATGTCTGGGTATAGTATACAGTCTTAATATATTATCTCTGTGTAACTCATTCACAGTTTGTCTGGTTATATTATACAGTCTTAATATATTACCTCTGTGTAACTCATTCACAGTTTGTCTGGTTATATTATACAGTCTTAATATATTATCTCTGTGTAACTCATTCACAGTTTGTCTGGGTATAGTATACAGTCTTAATATATTATCTCTGTGTAACTCATGTATAGTATGTATGGGTATAGTATACAGTCTTAATATATTATCTCTGTGTAACTCATTCACAGTATGTCTGGGTATAGTATACAGTCTTAATATATTATCTCTGTGTAACTCATTCACAGTTTGTCTGGTTATATTATACAGTCTTAATATATTATCTCTGTGTAACTCATGTATAGTATGTATGGGTATAGTATACAGTCTTAATATATTACCTCTGTGTAACTCATTCACAGTATGTCTGGGTATAGTATACAGTCTTAATATATTATCTCTGTGTAACTCATTCACAGTTTGTCTGGTTATATTATACAGTCTTAATATATTACCTCTGTGTAACTCATTCACAGTATGTCTGGGTATAGTATACAGCCTTAATATATTATCTCTGTGTAACTCATTCACAGTTTGTCTGGTTATATTATACAGTCTTAATATATTACCTCTGTGTAACTCATTCACAGTATGTCTGGGTATAGTATACAGTCTTAATATATTATCTCTGTGTAACTCATTCACAGTTTGTCTGGTTATATTATACAGTCTTAATATATTATCTCTGTGTAACTCATGTATAGTATGTATGGGTATAGTATACAGTCTTAATATATTACCTCTGTGTAACTCATTCACAGTATGTCTGGGTATAGTATACAGTCTTAATATATTATCTCTGTGTAACTCATTCACAGTTTGTCTGGTTATATTATACAGTCTTAATATATTACCTCTGTGTAACTCATTCACAGTATGTCTGGGTATAGTATACAGTCTTAATATATTATCTCTGTGTAACTCATTCACAGTTTGTCTGGTTATATTATACAGTCTTAATATATTACCTCTGTGTAACTCATTCACAGTATGTCTGGGTATAGTATACAGTCTTAATATATTATCTCTGTGTAACTCATTCACAGTTTGTCTGGTTATATTATACAGTCTTAATATATTACCTCTGTGTAACTCATTCACAGTATGTCTGGGTATAGTATACAGTCTTAATCTATTATCTCTGTGTAACTCATTCACAGTTTGTCTGGTTATATTATACAGTCTTAATATATTACCTCTGTGTAACTCATTCACAGTATGTCTGGGTATAGTGTACAGTCTTAATATATTATCTCTGTGTAACTCATTCACAGTTTGTCTGGTTATATTATACAGTCTTAATATATTACCTCTGTGTAACTCATTCACAGTATGTCTGGGTATAGTATACAGTCTTAATATATTATCTCTGTGTAACTCATGTACAGTTTGTCTGGTTATATTATACAGTCTTAATATATTACCTCTGTGTAACTCATGTACAGTATGTCTGGGTATAGTATACAGTCTTAATATATTACCTCTGTGTAACTCATTCACAGTTTGTCTGGTTATATTATACAGTCTTAATATATTACCTCTGTGTAACTCATTCACAGTATGTCTGGGTATAGTATACAGTCTTAATATATTATCTCTGTGTAACTCATTCACAGTTTGTCTGGTTATATTATACAGTCTTAATATATTACCTCTGTGTAACTCATTCACAGTTTGTCTGGTTATATTATACAGTCTTAATATATTACCTCTGTGTAACTCATGTACAGTATGTCTGGGTATAGTATACAGTCTTAATATGTTACCTCTCTGTAACTCCTATACAGTACGTCTGGGTATAGTATACAGTCTTAATATATTACCTCTCTGTAACTCATGTATAGTATGTATGGGTATAGTATACAGTCTTAATATATTACCTCTGTGTAACTCATTCACAGTTTGTCTGGTTATATTATACAGTCTTAATATATTACCTCTGTGTAACTCATGTACAGTATGTCTGGGTATAGTATACAGTCTTAATATGTTACCTCTCTGTAACTCCTATACAGTACGTCTGGGTATAGTATACAGTCTTAATATATTACCTCTCTGTAACTCATGTATAGTATGTATGGGTATAGTATACAGTCTTAATATATTACCTCTGTGTAACTCATTCACAGTTTGTCTGGTTATATTATACAGTCTTAATATATTACCTCTGTGTAACTCATGTACAGTATGTCTGGGTATAGTATACAGTCTTAATATGTTACCTCTCTGTAACTCCTATACAGTACGTCTGGGTATAGTATACAGTCTTAATATGTTACCTCTCTGTAACTCATCCACAGTATGTCTGGGTATAGTATACAGTCTTAATATGTTAGCTCTCGGTAACTTGTGTACAGTATGTATGGGTACAGTATACAATCTTAATATGTTACCTCTCTGTAACTCATATACAGTATGTTTGGGTATAGTATACAGTCTTAACATATTACCTCTATGTAACTCATACACAGTACGTCTGGTTATAGTATACAGTCTTAATATGTTACCTCTCTGTAACTCACATACAGTATGTCTGGGTATAGTATACAGTCTTAATATGTTACCTCTCTGTAACTCATACACAGTATGTCTGGGTATAGTATACAGTCTTAATATATTACCTCTCTGTAACTCATACACAGTATGTCTGGGTATAGTATACAGTCTTAATATATTACCTCTCTGTAACTCACAGTATGTCTGGGTATAGTATACAGTCTTAATATGTTACCTCTCTGTAACTCATACACAGTATGTCTGGGTATAGTATAAGGTCTTAATATATTACCTCTCTGTAACTCATACACAGTATGTCTGGGTATAGTATACAGTCTTAATATATTACCTCTCTGTAACTCATACACAGTATGTCTGGGTATAGTATACAGTCTTAATATATTACCTCTCTGTAACTCACATACAGTATGTCTGGGTATAGTATACAGTCTTAATATATTACCTCTCTGTAACTCATACACAGTATGTCTGGGTATAGCATGCAGTCTTAATTTATTGCCTCTGTGTAACTCATATAGTATGAATATAGTAGATATTAGTAACCTCTTTTAATGATCATTACTTGGGTAAGAAACAAAATCACTGTGAAAATGTTTGTACCTTGTAAGGGCTGTAACAAAGCAGAATAGTTGAGTTTTGCACAGTCATAAATGTTATGATTGACATTGTGTTTAGTATTATTGATGTAGTCAGTGAAAATGTATAAACCTCTTCCCTTTCGCTATAGACAGTCTTACCTTTCTCGACTTATTCATGCGCATGATATTGCTATCAAGATCAATAAATTTTAAACGAGTCGCTAACTTCATCAAGAGGCACCGACAAAAAAGTAAATAAGCAAACATAAAACATGCGTTGTGCTAAACGTTTAGAACGGCGTTGGCATGACTTCAGTTATATAAATCTTACGCAACTATTAACAGCTTCTCCGCAGGTATTCCACGACAAACTACAATATATGCTGCTAAGAAATGATTAAATCATCCATGTCAGGAGAAAAACATATCAGAATTCATCCTGATTTTAGACTAAACATTTTATTAAGAAATAATCAGTTGTATGAAGTTGAATATTCAGCGAATTTGATGCTTGGCTAAAATCAACCTCTATGGCTTTAAATGTCCTATATGTTTATTTACTTCCTGTCCACTGTGTCATGTAAGTTTATGGATTTCCTGTCCACTATATTATGTAAGTTTATTGACTTCCTGTCCACTATTGCAAATTACACAATTTGTAATCACAACTAGATTTTTAATGTGGATTGGAAAATATTTCACAAAGCATAGCTAGAATATAGTTATTCGTAGCAAATTATATATTACTTCTCGCATGATTTATTTTGTCACATTCTTCAGTGAAAAAGAGTTTTTTTTATAGTCAACATTCAATTTTTACGTGCATCTTGATACGGTTAACCCAGTCCTAGCAAGATTTTGGTTCATTCGGCAACTTAGTTGAACAAAATGACTAACTTGTACGGTGGATTTTTTTCGTCAACAAGTGCTCAAAAAATTGTCAACATGTCACTAACCTTTGCGATGTAGATAAAATATACATGTAATTTTAAATGTGCAATCATACATACAATAATGTATAGGAACACGCATGCATTCTGTTCACCTGCACACTTGACACCATCGCACACGTTTTACCTGGATTCAGTTATAAAATTCAGAAATTCTTAGACTCACAAAAATGTCCAAGTCTGATTATCATAATATTTTCTGTTTTGTATGAATTTTTAAATCTTGGTAATGGTTTGCACTCAAGTAACTTTATAGTCACTGCAACATGACCCAGTAGGTTTTAAGACTATTGTGTTCTGTTGTCTTTTTTAATGTTTACTTTCATGATAAAACCCTAGCCACATATAAAAATATTTGAGTTATCAAAGATCAGCGTAACTGGGTTGAAACCAATCGAGTAGGTTAAAAACCTTTAATTGAACGAAGAAAAGGAGGCGAATAACCTTCATGTCATTCAAAGTTTCTGTTCTGGATATTTAAAAAATAAATTATATTAATTTCTTCACTCTGCAATGATCTCTAGAGCCCATAGGGATAAAATGGAGCTATATCTGCTTATCCTTTTTAAAAAAAAGTGTTCTTAAGATGCGGTTAGAACCTGATTAGATTAGACTGGTGTTTTTTTTACAACTGAAAGATCAGAGAAGAAAGAATTATCCAATCAACAGCTTTGATTATTTTCCGCTTGCAGGCTATATAAATCCGGCAGTTGCAATTCGGTTTGTACATGACTAAAAGCTTCAGGTGAGTGGAAGTCTAAAGTAAACATTGAATTATTACAGGGAACTGAACAATACCTTTTCTAATCAACTTTTAATTTTTGTACAGTAAGTTTCTTGGAGATTTAGAGTTTAAAAAAAAAACGTCAAATCATTAACTGAAGTTATCGAATTAGTTTTTGTTGTCTTGTACAATCGAAATCCAAGTTCATTTTGTTTCAAAAAGTTCTTATTAAATGTCAAAATGTATGATAACCATTTTTTTTCCGATTAGTGCCAAAATTTCAACTGAATAATGTGATTATTTCTTCAAACTCATTAAAAAACAAGGCAAAATATCCATTACAGGAATTATTCCTTCCGTACAGAAATGGGAGCACTTGACGATAATATGGACCAGTTTTTCTTGATCATCATTGGAATGTGTATTATTTGTAAGTATATTAATTATTATTATTATTATTATTATTATTATTATCGTGATCTTTGCTGGTGGTGTTGTAGTTAAAATGTTCAGCATATTTGTTGTATTTATCGTTTGTTCTATCTCTGAACTTTCGATACCCGTAATTTTATCTAGGCGTAAAACTAGTAAATTGCAATCTAATTAACATAATAAGTAGTAATGGAATGAGAATACTTCTCTCCCTACATCACACCTATTAAATTCTATAAATGTATGTGTGATTTTGAATGCAAATGTTTCTCTTTAAATATCAGTCGCTCTTAGACCGAAACGCCCACTTTAATGAACTTCATGTAGGATGCTGTTAATGGGACAAAGCTCTTGTCTGTATTCGAAACAGTCATGTGACAAGTAGTTATCTCCTGAACTATTGCAATGTAATAGTTTCTGACATGAATGTCAGGAGGAATTTAAAGTAATAAAGTAGTTGTCTGCATAAAATTGTCAATTTTACGAATAAAGAGAATCCTCACTTTAGTTTAGCCCCCGTCTCCATCTTTATCCTCATACCCATATTAAGGATAAATGAACTGAACATGACTCAGTTCACATATACAGAAAGATCGTGATATTTTTCAGTGACTGCAAGCAAGTAAAAATATTGACCGAACAAGAAATATACCCCATTATGTGACCCCAAGTCTAAGTTCGCATCTCCACCACTAGATGCATTCCATGAATCTAGATACTTGGTGATTATTTAATTTACCCCTGTGTATTGTTGTGTTTTAATTATTTTGCATCTTGAATAAGTGTGTATAGTATGCATTCATAGGTCTGACTCTTTCATAATTTTGATCCAGTTCATTAGTAGTATAAAAATGACGGGGTTGCCCTACTCTCTTTATTGCCTTTCCACCCGTTCTGGTCTCTGCCTACATTGCAATGTAGCCCACACGCAAGCTTTGCCTTTTGCTCACCTTTAATTTCATCCCATGGGGGTGTAAACTGACATTTGAAGTCACTTGGTCCAGTCAAAAGAGGTAGAGTCTCATCCGGATCGAAATGCCCGCGTAGAGCTCCAGTCGAGTCAAAACCCAAGCCTTTCTTGCTACTCTGTGTTGGTAGAAACAAAATCCCGCAGAAGGATGTACTTGCTTATACAGGCTAGCCTATGGTTGCGATCAATAGATACACGCTGCTCGCAGACCCAGGCAAATGAATGAATGAGTTTATTTTTTGAGCCTCTGCTGTGTATTGGTTTTCTTCACAGTGTGGTGTAATCGCAGTAGTATCGTATATGTACGTTCACAATATTTTACTGACAGAAAGAAATATATAGTTGGCCTGAGACGAGTGGTGAATAATCTCGCATTGAAGAAAGGTAGATACAATTGTTGAGTCGTAGCAAAACTATTGGAACATGCCAAATGAATGGAATGTCAAAAATGTTACCTATAAATTGAGGATGTTGTATCGTTTGAATGCATCATACAGGTTCATTAAAGAAGAACAGAAGAAGCACAGAAGGTGTACGAATTTTACAAAACAATTTCAGAACACATTGTTAAGCAAGCTAACTCTGGAGTGACCTAAGAAGAAGAACAAATAAAACTAGAAATAACCCGCGGAATATCGTGCATGAAAGAGTGCACTCTCAGATGAAACATAATAGCTCACCCACTGTACCTGAAGCGAGTGACGTCTATAATGAGGTCAGTGGCGAAGATGTTCAAAGGCAGACTAATGAAATAGATGTTTTGGGCAATAAGTATAATAATGGCATCCGAACGGACTCGTCTTCAGTGGTTGTACGAAAATTTTACACCGACCATAAAAGGAGAGATGCAAGCACCTGAAACAATTTAATGAAGCTGTTGCTAAAAGCCATGAAGTTAAAACAATTGAGGAAATTTACCAGCATTTGCATCATCTCTGGCAGCTTTGTGAATTTGTTCGTGAATTTTATAAAGCGCGTAGAAAACAAATTTAAACAAGAAACATCTGACGCTGCCCAAGCAAAAAAGATAGCACAGCAACATAAATAAATGAAATCATAATCAGGATTTATTGGGTAAAAGCATCTGATCCTGATAAAATACCAAAACTTAAACAAGCCATCGACAAAATTTCTCCATCAGAAAGACGCCTCACCTTCCTCTTGTTATCAACATGCTTACTAGGTCACAGCTAAAAAAGCTCGCACGGCAAAATGGAATTTACATACTAAGTCTTAGGAGAAACGCTTGAATTATTGAGACCCCTTATTTGTACTTAATCCAACGCCACCAGTGGTTGTCACTGCAACAACAGCAACAACGATACAACAAGTAAAACAATTTTCACTTGAGTATTGCATCCGAATGCCCAAAGGTGCAAGAAAAGCCATTATCCTTGCGGTAGTATGAACAAAACCGTAGTCTGCGTCTCGCATCTGCTATCAATACTGAAACGGCTGAATATGTTCGTACGAAAACGTAGCAATCACATGTGCATAACTTCAAATTCAAAAACGTAATAGTGAGATGGAAAATCACGTAACCAATATTCCATCCACATAATAGACAAAGACGCTAGACAGCTGTTGACGATTATGCTTCCAATAATAGTAGCGGTGTTGCAAAGCTTTGGCCACGCTGGGGTTTAAGCAAACATTTTCCTTGGTTATGCCATGTTAGTTATGACAAGTATAGATTTAAAACTGCTACACCGTGGATTCACAGTATTGCCCGCGTAATCCTGGACATCAAAGACAACAGCGTCATTTGTGATGAAATCGGCAGAAGCATTGAAAAAGATCTTCGAAACGCTGGAGAAATACACCAATGCAGGATCGAGATGGACCCACGACAGATATGCCCAGCTCGATGTCCATCTCTCGCCG
Organism: Sinohyriopsis cumingii; assembly: GCA_028554795.2. Lineage (NCBI taxonomy): Eukaryota > Metazoa > Mollusca > Bivalvia > Unionida > Unionidae > Sinohyriopsis > Sinohyriopsis cumingii. The sequence goes on from CM068836.1 coordinate 18,411,259, forward strand.
TATCACCCGTTTGGTAGATCCCGTTACATAACAACAACAAACTGGGTCTCCCAAAGATCAATTATCAATGTGGAAAACTTCGTTTATCACTGTTTTGAATTGGCAATTTTGACGACCTTACACCCGGTACTACGCACACAATACTGTCTTGACTTGTTGACTGAAGCAACTTTATTTGTAACTTTTGATCACACGTCCTGTTACCGTCAGATTCTGGTGAAAAAGGTAGACGTTAACAATAAATGGCAAAGAGTACACGTGGAATGAGAAATGCCAAGAAGTTGTTTGAGAAATTAAAACTGCCTTGATAGGAATTGAGATAACGGGTCACCCACTGCCAAAAGAAGAATTTTGTTAGACACTGATGCAAATGATATGGCCATCGGAGCAATCTAGAGTCAAATGCACAGAGAGAGAGAGAGAGAGAGAGAGAGAGAGAGAGAGAGAGAGAGAGAGAGAGAGAGAGAGAGAGGGAGAGAGAGAGAGAGAGATTGCATATGGAAGTAGAACGTTCAATAAAGCTGGTAGAAATTACAGCGTGCCAGATAAAGAATTGTTAGCGTTGGGTTACTTTGCAGAGTAATGTAAACAGTATTTGCTTGGCAGAAAGTTTAGAGCCAGTACTGATCATAAAGCTCTAGTCTGGATGTTTAGTTTCAGGGAACAAAAAGTGAGAGTAGCAAGATGGTTGGAAATTTCGTCAGCATATGGCTTCATTGTTGAGTACATATCAGGAAGGCTATATAAAAATGCAATGTCAAGAATGTTTAAGCTCTTGAGATTGCAAATGCACAGGAATTGCCCCGGTGACACCTTTGAAGTGTGTGCCTGGTAAAAATGTATCGAGAAAGAGCAATGGAAATGTTAATCTCAGTGAAGTGGGGAATGAATTTAACAAATGTGTGAAGAAAAAAAAAAGCTTTCATACAACCTCGTGAGATTGTTTCCAAAAGATATGAGTCAGTGGACAGAGCATTGGGTTGCCCAGGTGTGGGGCTAGATATCAACAAGCCAGAGGAAGGTTCATGTTGATAGGTACCAGCAGAGATAACGCAGACTATGGCCCAGTATGTAGAGAATATAACTGATAGGGAGGCTGATGGAGTGGTAGCTTAGACGGTGCGATCCAATCAAAATGGATCTGAGGCAACCCCAAGCTTTTTGAGATGGAAATGATTTGGGCAGCGGCATAATCTCTGTCTCAAGTGGAACTTAAGGATAGTGGATGTATGGAAGCTGAGATATTGTATTTAAAGGCCTTCCGTTCTTTTATGGATAGTAGTAATAGAAATCCCTTTGAAATGGATAGTTACCTAGGGAGGGCAGCTGATGTGCACTTTGTAATAGAAATGACACGGTAAACGAAGGCAGTTGTGTTGCTGAAGATGCTGTTTGTATTAGCTCTTAAGAGGTGCAAGACACGTTTAGGTCATGTCAGAAGATTAAGAATGTTGCATATAAATAGTCTAAATTGTGGATATTTTGGAATGATCATGATCGACTTTGTGAGGGTTTACGTCAATTACAAGATGTGACTGAAGACAGAGATTACATCATTTAGGCAAAGAAGATGAGTGTAAAGTAAAACAAGGTGAACACTGGACTAGGAAGTCTGTTGTGGAGAACGATGCTCCAATTACGGATTTGATAGGCCGATACGCATACCACCTCGAAGAACCTACAAGAAGCAGATGAAGATATATAATTAATCTGCATGTACCAACGTAATGGAGAGAGACCACCCAACACTGAATTGGTGAAGCGAAGGCCATCGGCAAGGCAAGGCATTAATGGCTCTTATGAGATTCTCTACAATTTCATAATAGGTTGCTGTACAGGCATAGGAGGATTAGCACCGGTACATTTTTACAGATAATTATGCGTGGATGCCTTGGAATTGTAATCTTGTGTCTAATTGTATGCTGACAGGTCACTTGGGTATAAACAAACTAGTGGGAAGAAACAACATAAATAGTGCTGGTTTGAAATGAAAAGAGGAGATAACCATTTAAAGAATAAATACTTACCCGTCACACATGGCATTAAATGTAATAGTTCCACAGTTTATTTATAATTATGTATTTAAGTTTTGATCCGTAGCATCCATCCAGAAAAATAATTGCGATCATAATACAAACTATGATAACCGGATGTGCAATCAATGTAGAATGAAAACGTCTCAGTAGCATTGTTTCTTTTTTAGTTATGCAATGTGGTTTCGCATTTCTGGAGGCAGGCTCAGTACGAAGCAAGAACGCTACCAACATTCTAGTCAAAAATTTCTTTGACTGTTGTAAGTCTACATGTTTTTTTTCTAACTTCATTTAGGCAACATGCAGAGCTCAGCTTGATAATTTTATAAAATGAACAATTCGCTTATTTCATGACATAGTTTACTCTGCTGACATCACGAAATGAACCAACAGGCTATCATCTAATTAACGATATGGACCTTACACGCCTTGTTCCATTATCTATCTCATGTAAGGCTACCGTTTTTGTTCTTAATTCAAACACTGTGGAAATTGAAACAGGATATATATTTATTAATAATATTGGCAGCAATATTTATTCAATAATTTATTTAGTTAATTGTTTTTAAACAATTATTAGTTTAATGATTGACTGGATACAAAAGGTCGTTATTATGCAATATGCAAGTTATATGATTTTATCTATCGAAGACTTGGACGATTTAATTGCGAACACTGTTTTTGAAAACTGACTGATTATGTTTTAAACCCAACTCCATTAAAACTGACAGATTATGTTTTAAACCCCTACTCCATTAAAACTGACAGATTATGTTTTAAAGCCCATCTCTATTAAAACGGACAGATTATGTTTTAAAGCCCAACTCCATTAAAACTGACAGATTATGTTTTAAACTCCTCCTTCTTTAAAACTGAACGATTATGTTTTAAGCAACTACTCCATTAAAGCTGACTGATTATGTCTTAAACCCCATCTCCATTAAAACTGACAGATTATGTTTTAAAGCCCAACTCCATTAAAACTGACAGATTATGTTTTAAACTCCTACTTCTTTAAAACTGAACGATTATGTTTTAAACACCTACTCCATTAAAACTGACTGATTATGTCTTAAACCCATCTTCATTAAAACTGTCTGATTATGTTTTAAAGCCCAACTCCATTAAAACTGACTGATTATGTTTTAAACTCTTACTCCTTTAAAACTGAACGGTTATGTTTTAAACCCCATATCCATTAAAACTGATTATGTTTAAAACCCCTACTCTATTATAACTGACAGACTATGTTTTAAAGCCATATTCTATTAAAACTAACTGATTATGTTTTAAAGCCCCACTCCATTAAAACCGACTGCTTATGTTTCAAACCCCTACTCCATTAAAACTGACAGACAGATTATGTTTTAAACCCCTACTCCATTCATTAAAACTGATTATGTTTTAAACTTCTACTCCATTAAAACTGGCTGATTATTTTTGAAAGCCCTACTCCATTAAACTGACTGATTATGTTTTAAAGCCCTGCTCCATTAAAACATAACGATTATGCTTTAAGTCCATCTCCATTAAAACTGACAGATTATGTTTTAAAGCCCTACTCCATTAAAACTGACTGATTATGTTTTAAAGCCCTACTCCATTAAAACTGACTGATTATGTTTTAAAGCCCTACTCCATTAAAACTGACTGATTATGTTTTAAAGCCCTACTCCATTCAACTGACTGATTATGTTTTAAAGCCCTACTCCATTAAAACTGACTGATTATGTTTTAAAGCCCAACTCCATTAAAACTGACTGATTATGTTTTAAAGCCCTACTCCATTAAAACTGACTGATTATGTTTTAAAGCCTTGCTCAGTTATAACTGACTGATTATATTTTAAAGCCTTACATTAAAACTGACTGATTATCTTTGAGACCCCATCTCCATTAAAACTGACAATACATAACAATCTCGTACTGGCGAGTTTGCACGTTACATATTTAATCTTGCACGTTGTTCATGATCAACTTACTCGAAAAATAGCAGGTTGAACAATTTATGAGTTTAAAATTAATTAGGTACTCAAAAACTGAACTGCCAATGATGAAGCTACTTAATACATAACAAAAATTATTTAATAACGCTCTTAAAAACCGGACAGCAAATAATTAACTATTATTTGTACATCATACAGGCGCGTGATTTCATTTCTTATAGATATATTCTCTCAAAGAACATAATTACAATGATATAATTTGATTTTTAACAAATCTACTTAATGAAAGTCATGGAAGCCTAGATATCTCAGTTTTTTTAACCTATAATTGCAGTTTAGATTTTAAAAAAGATCTTTTAAAAGCATTTCAGAGAGAAGATGTGTACTCTGTGATAGAATCTTTTTCTGTAGGCAGAAATTTATATTAAATACAAACTTGGTCCATCGGCCTATAATAGTATACTAAGTGATAATGAACATTTGTTGGATACCAACGGACCATTGAAGAATATTATTCACCACAAAGCAGTACTAATGCCGGAAAAATTATTTAAAGAAATCAGTCACTTGTTTTTGGCTTGATCTGACAAAGCAGACAGATATTATTAATTACAGAACGGCCAATAAAAACTAAAGTCATTTTATTCAGATTCATTTAATTGCTTTGAAGAACATTCCCCATAATCCATGCTAAATGTTTGATATGTATGATGTTGCTCCCCTGTTCCTATATATTAAAACATGATATCCCGTGTTTAGAAACCACTGTAACATATGCATATACATTTGATATATTTTAATTTATTTTCTACTAAAACCATTATTTCAAATATATGGTGAATATTTTTTGAAGTACCTTGTAATGCACAGAAAATACGTACACCAAAATATTTTGAGAGACTAAAGGACTTTAAATATAAAAGAATTCATATGATATTAAATGTTGCCTTATGCCATAATCTTTCAATAGATATTCTGACAAAAATAACACAAGCCCACTACACATTAAACCTACTTAGTTAAGTTTTATCTTTATTCACAATGGTTATTAAAGGAAAGGAAATACAATTTCCATCTGCATTCACTTTGAAAGATCAAGAATTCGTTTCAAGGTGGTTGTGCCTAAACTATCTCAGACAGCCTCAAAGTCAAGTTATTTTTTTTACTATTCAACAACGAAGCCCATTTTAAAACAGCCACCGAAAAAGATACGTGTCGCCTTTAACCAGCGAAAACTTAATTTAATGAAAACATTCAATATCTACTCTGCGATATAACTGTTTTATTTGCGTCGGTTATTGTAGCGTACATGCCGTTTTCTGACAAATCTCAATGGTGTCACTCGATGACATTCAGCACACATATGACATCACTAGAAGTCACTTAGCTGCTCTCTGGCTTTTAGCTTTCCCGATTTCATCTTACATGGGTATGTAATAATCTATGACATATTTGTTCTGTTCGTTTTCAGTCATAGCTGGAATTGCCTATTGGCTTATAGGTTACGCATTTGCCTATGGAGAAGGAAATGATTTCATTGGTTGGAAGTATTTTGCGTCCTCTGAACTCCCAGACACCAAATACGCATTCTTCTTCTTCCAATATACGTTTGCTTCCACCTCCTCCACCATCGTATCTGGGGCAGTGGCCGAGAGGTGTGAATTTCTCGCCTACTTAGTATACAGCTTCTTCATAACAGGTACTATTCATCTACCGTAGATGCATTCTGAAAAGTGTATGGCTTCATTCTTCCGTGCACAAAACTGTCCAAATTTTGGTGTTGTATAGCATCACATAGGTTAAAGCTGTTTCCTGTAGTTGAATACATTTGGTCTTGTCTAAAGTATTCTTTTCAAATTCTTAACAATTTAATTTCACTTAATAAACAAATTTACGTGAAAGAAAATTTCGACAGTCGTGGAGATATAGGCTTTAATCCCTTTCATGCATTTATTTCCGGTCAAATCCAAACCAGTTTTTATGTTCGTATTACAGTAACCATTGAAGTTTGGGACGTTATATGGATAAATACCGAGTAAGTCGCCTCTTCAAATGAGATAATATTGTTTGGTTCATTCCAAGGATGAGGTCTATGTTTATTGATTGAAGAGAGGCCTCGTTACTTTGGCGCCGGAGGGCAGATTATATCATATAAATTAACTGACACAATATGCTAAAACGTTGAAGATCACATCTGCCCCTGTTGAATTTAAAATAAAAAATCATCAACTGATTTGCGTCAGGGTCCCTGCTACTAATTGAAAATCTTTTGTCATACTTGTGAAGAATGTTGGTTTTGGATATCGAGGTATCCGGAGGTTCTTCATAGTCTTCCGTCTTCTTTAGATGCGCATACTGAACTTTGCAGCCCGTACCTGCATCCTTTGCGCAGACGGTGTCATCAAGAACAGAATATATTCTGTCCAATAAAGAGGTATTTACTGCATATATTTTTTCCAGGCGGTGTCATGTGTGATTCATCAAGGGTACATCATATTCGGTCATATTAAATACCCGCTAGCTGTTTTTGTTTCGACAACTAAGAGGATAGTTTCAACTGAATCATTCGGACACTGATCAAAAGTTATATGCTTGCAACGATTTTAGGAGTTAACGTTTCAGAGCAAAGAAGCTTATGAAAACTCATTGAAAACTTACAACGGGTCGTAGAAAGTATTTGTTTGCTCAGTCCACGTTCACAAGACACAATGCTTACCAATTGCGCTGAAATGGTAGATTTTAATGAATGCGCACGGTCTGAAAGCAAAACTAGCGAAATAGGAAGTGGACAAAGAATAAACTAAATATAGAATATATTTAGAGTGACATATTAGATAGCTGAAATAGTCTGAAGTAGAAGATTAAGGCTGAATATAAAAAAATTAAGTGATTAATTGCTTGATCAACTGGTGAGGACTTTCGAAATGACTTGTCAGATGAAGAACATGTACATATCAATATCATTAATAAACGTTCCATTAGAGAGAATATAATAACAACGCGCGGAATACTTCCCAATTACTTCTGAAATAATCTGCAAACACGTGGGCGAAACTGAGAATGCTTTTTACAGGTCTGTTATATCTCCAAAAACTGTGACAATGAGACATTTGTGTCTATTAGGATATAAATTTGTATTGCATTAAGATATAAATTTGTGTTGCATTAGAATAAAAATGTGAGTTGTATTAAGATATAAATTTGTCTGTATTTGGATATCAATTTGTGGAAAAAAGAAATTTAACTTTAATTCTAGCATAACCCTAAACACATGGTGTCGAAGTAATTTTGAAAAACACAACCATTTTATTAAATGCAAAGGACTTATAGGAGATTATGGTTTGGGCGTATTCCGAAGGCTACAACCTTTATGCATAATGCTCAGTTAAAATGAGACAAGTGTAATCACTACGATACGTGATAGAGATACATTCTGCCATATTCTATTATTGTGTATATTTAATTTGTATTTTCTCTTAGTTTTTCTCCATGATTGTATGTTATGTATAATTGTATTTTGGACACGACTTTGTCCAAAATCAGGTTTTATGTGTACCTGACTAGTAACGTTCATTTGTTTAACCGTATAAGAAGATTCTGGCAAATTCCACTGACAGAAATGGCAAAGGAAAGTTCGACATTGCTAACTCCAGACTAACTTTATTAGTATAATGTGAAGCCGTTTGGGACAAAGGATTCACCTTGTACCTTCCAAAGTTTAATAGACATGATATCTGGTGTAGATAATCGTGAAACTTACACTTGCAACGACACTTGGAAAGATCACTTTGAAACAATTCGGAATTTTGTTGATAGACTCAGTGATGCAAATTTGATGTTTAATTTCAGTAAAAGAGAGTTTCACCGTACATGTGTTACACTTCTAGGACATATCGTGATACACAATCGGGTTAAGCCTACAGACGTTAAGGTCAAGGGTGTCTCTAAATTATCTGTGTCTATCTATAAGAAGGAACTTATGCTATCCTCGGGTATAGCTGGAAAGTGTCGAAATTGAGTTCTAATACTGTCATAATTGGTGAAACCCGGACCATTTTATTGATCAGGCAAAAAACAAAACAAGTTTCATTGATTTGAAAAATGTCAGGAGGCTTTTGATAAGCTGAAGGTCTTATTTAAGATTGCACCAGTTCTTTCAGCTCCAAATTTTAGCTTGTTGATGTAGGTGATGTTGGGCTGCGTGGAGTATGTATTCAAGAAGACAAAATGATGTAGATCATATTATGCATTGTGCTATTTTTAAAGATATTAAATAAGCAACAGAGAAATTATTCCACAATCCAAAATGAACGTTTGGCTTTAATACTGGCTGTGCAACACCTTGAAGTGTATATAAGTTCATTATTGGATTCAGTGATCACAACCCCCTTACTTCCATTGGCAGGATGAGAACAAATATTTGAAATTATTATGGTCGAGTTTGATGTTGCAGGAATACAATATTGGCATCAGGCACATCAAGAGAGAAGATAATCAACTTGCAGATGCACTTTCACGTGCATAGAAGTTTTCTATTGCTTTCTGTAAATTTTGTGTCATTCCTAAGACTTCATCTTATGTAATGTTTTTCACATGTACATTTCACTAATATTTTAAAGAAAATGTTAGTGTACAAATCGTTCTTATTATGACTGGAAGTGTTACGTATATTTAATTTGTATTGTTTGTTAGTTTTTTCTCCATGTATGTTATATAAAATTGTATTTGGACCTGACTGTTTCCGAAAATCAAGTTCATGTTGTACCTGACCATTAACCATTATGTGTAAACTACAGAATACGTCGCTAATATTTTCTGCACGAGTGTTTGTGAAATGTTCAGATCTTTTTCATTATAGGTAAATATGTTGGGTCTGGGTCTAGGATATTTGATTTTCCCCATACAAAATCCGGTCAACCTGATGTCTGCCATAATCTTTATTAGAATTCAATTAATAAAACTTACCTTGCTGACAACGTAAATTTTCTAGAAATGAACATTTGACCCTCATCCTTGTGCTATTTTTGTGCTTTAGTTTTTATGTAACGTTGTTTACTGGGGAAAATTACTCATTCGTGCTTTAACATCTTTAGCAGAATCATTCTTATTGTTGTGTTCAGATTTCTTTTCGGTGGAATTATTTATTGAATTTTTTTCACTGGAAATGCAGAGCATTCATTAATAATATTCTTGGACTGGAAATTAATTTGGAGTTATAGTGAATTAAGTCAAGAACATTTTGGGATTATATTATTGTCATACATCAAAAGACTGTTACTACATCATCCAAGTGCATATTAGCATATTCGAGACTACAGGAACACCAACACATTCAATACTGGAACTTAATTGGAATACTCTTGAAATCAGTTGAAAATTCAAACATTTGGACTTGTGAAAACACGTTTAGCATTATTTCAGATTCACAGTTTCCAAAGTTCTTTTGTTTTAGTATCCGATTTGTATTCTAGATAAATAAAGTAATTGTAGGATTTTACATAAACTTTTGATCGTAAAGTCGAACCACTATCAGGGCTTGATGGGTGTTCAGTAATGCCGTTTTTATCCAGACAACTAGGTACACCATTTCACTGAAAGCACGTGATTCTAGTCAACCCGTATCTTCCTATGTTCTGCTTGCACACGTCTAGGGGGTGAATGCAAATAAATTCAAACAACAGTAACCCGAAATCACCCTGCTCTTATTTCCTGGTTGGAATATCGTCTATATTTGGCACGTGCTCAGCCTATCAAATGTCAAAGACTAAGTAAGTACTTTTTCATCAATGATGAACAACCTTTTTAAACTTTGTATCCATTTATTTCATAAGCCGTCATTGGAGCACAGGCCCGTCCCCACTGCAGCAATTTCGGAAATGTTTGATTTTGTACAAAAGTTTATAAGTTGAAAATTAAGCAATTTATCTTTTAAATTAAATCCTTTGAAATTCTAAAGACCTCAGCAAGATTGAAATTTGAAATATCATGTGTTGCACTGATCATATCCTTGCCATGGTGAACTAAGTGCATATTTGCTATTAAAAGTTTTAAAGTCATTTACCTGCAAATCGGTTCTAAAATCCACTCATTTCCATACCTAAACGAAACTATAATGTCACAGATCCTACAGATCTTAACACACGGCGATCTGTTTTTTTGCGAGATTATACGCAGAATTACAGAATTCTGCCACTAACGTGCACCTCCCCCCCCCCCATTGAAATGCGCAATATAGGAAACGCCGTGTTTTAATGATATATTTGAAATTATTCTAGGCATGTTTTTCGTCTGTTTTCCTCTTGCTTCTTCTTCTCCTTCTTCTTCTTCTTCTTCTTCTTCTTCTTCCGTTGCTGTTGGATAATAGCAATCCCATATACACCATATATCAACCATTACTATTTATACAAAAAATTTCTTAATCATGTTTCCAGGCATCATCTACCCACTAGTGACTCACTGGACGTGGGCTGGGGGATTCCTCTACAAAGGAGTAGATTACGGAGGCGATATAGGACACGTAGGATACAGGGTGAGTCACGTGATATGTTCAGATTCAAAATTTGACAGATGTTCTTGCGTTTTGTCCGTCGGCGATGAATGTCACAGTAAATGATATATAGCAGCCATGCTGTTCGTCCATCGGTCATCATTGATGTCCTACTGTCCGTTCTCAGTCAGTAACATGTTCTGCGTGAAATGTTGGTTCAGCTTCTTTTTGTGTGTTTGAAAACTCAGTGAATTCGATAAGCATGGGTGGAATATCATTATCTAACAACACAACTGTATCGGAGGAATCAAACATTCCTGTAAGGCTAAAAGTCAAAGTATTAGAGGAAAGTTTCAAGTCTGTGGTTGGAATTCAACGTGTAAATATTTCTTGCAAATAATATGGTTACGATGCAAAGTGTTAAGAGACATTGCATTAAGTTAACCGTCTCATCAGGAATATCTCTTGAGATTTTGTTGTCAAAACGTGAATGGTGAAAGTTTTAAATTTGTGTAAGTCTGATTTGGATTTTTAATGTAGCTTTACCAAGTTTCAGTCACATGTCTGCAGTAAGGCAGTTTATAAAGTGATATCTAGTGTGATATCTAGCACTGGGGTAACATTGTACTACAATTCAAGGTCTCATTTCTGCCACACTTGAAATGCAGTTAGGTTACCGGGATATTTTTACCTGCTTGAAATCTTCAGGTACATACCACATTCCTTTCTTGAGTAACTAGGAAACACCACGTACCAGATTCTTCCTCCTATGCAAGCTTACCTACATTTAATATCTCGAGACTCCCATGATACAATGTTTCTAAACGTCCATGAATAAAACGAAAGGCTTTTGTAAAATGATTTTGAGTGTGCCACGATCAATATGAGTACACAATGTTTACAAGCGGCGAAGAGTATATTTGACGGAAGTGCGGATGCTGTGTGTTTCATTTCCAAATATTACTGTCATGTGTGTCCGAAATATCGATATTTCGCGGTACTATATTATAAATGACAATTGTGGCTTTAGGAAGTATAAAGATGGTAAATTCAATGGATTTAGGAGCAGGTCATATTGAAACTAGGTATCCTCTGCCCACTCCTGCAACAATGGGTAAAAATAGTGTGCGCTAGTATCGTGCCCGTATTGTGAAGTACACTCATATTCATTGAAATCGTCGTACATCAACTCCTTTTGTGCCCACAACAAATAGCAATTTTCATTTTTAATCATTGTAAAATGTTGTCTTTCAATTTTAAGGACTTCTCCGGCAGTGGAATTGTGCACGTGGTAGGGGGAGTGGCTTCGTTCGTAGGGGCCGTGCTGTTGGGACCACGGATAGGTAGATTTGACAAGAAAGCAAAGATTGTAGCCAAGATCAGGGGACATTCCGTACCGGCAAGTCAATTAACCTATCAAAAATATTTTACATTTGTATTTATTGAAAATCAGTATGCCATTTTGTGTTGCTTTCAAGACTATATTGTTAGGTGACATATCGGGTTGGACATCGCAGTCGGGTTTAGTCTGCTTTGTTACCTCTTCCTTTGAAGAAGAAATACAGAAATATGTATGCCTTCTGTTATGTCTAACTGGTGACATTTCTGGTCTCTCTCCCCCTTCGTATGTCTGCAGCATTTGACACAATAGACCATTATATATTGCTTCACTGTGTCCAGTATTTATTTGGCAATCTTGATAAAGCCTTACTGTGGTTCAAGTCCTACTTGGTCAACAGGATCCAAATTGTGTCTGCAAATGGAGTACACTCCAGCCCAGTTAATCTATGTTGTGGTGTTCCACAGGGGTCTGCTTTTGGACATGTTCACTTCATTCTATACACTCAGTCGCTCTCAATTGTCATAGATCATCATTCAGTATCTCACCAATGGTACGCTAACGACACCCAGAGAGGTGCATTTCTGATGTGAAATCATGGATGACATGTAACAAGCTGCAGATGTATGATGATAAAACTGAGGCCATTCTGATCACAACACAAAGACTTTCTCATTCACATCCTTTACCTCAAACAATAAATATCAGCAACACCAACATTAAATTCACACAGTCAGTACGAAATCTAGGTAAATAATAAATATCAGCAACACCAACCTTAAATTCACACAGTCAGTACGAAATCTAGGTGTTACTCTGGACAGTACTCTCACATTGCACCAACATGTCATGAACATATGCAAGTCTACATGTCTTGAGCTGAGACGCATCAGCTTCATTCGCAAACATCTTTCAGCTGATGTCACTAAAACACTTGTGTGTTCATTAGTACTTTCAAGATTGGACTATTGTAACTCAATTTTGTCTCACTCATCTCAATATCTACTCCAGAAACTTCACAATGTTCAAAACCCAGCTGCTCGGATCATACTTAGAGTACCCCTATCAGAGCACACCTCCCCGCCGCTCTGAATCCTACAATGGCTATCTATTCGATCCAGAATCAAACACAAAAATTGTTCTCTGTGCTACATTTCACTGACGGACTCCATTCCTACATACCTATCCGACCTCACCCATGTGTACACATCAGCAAGATACTTACTCTCCTCATCTGACAACCGTATACTCATTATTCCCACTATGAAAACGTAGTCATATAGACAACGTTGTTTTGCATACCAGGGCCCAGCAATCGCCCACTGAACTTAGACACAAAGACACAGTGATCCCATTCAAGAGTGCACTTAAAGCTCACTTATTTCGACTGCAAGAACAAACTTAAAGACTTAATAATGTTCCCTATCTTAAATATTTTCAGCATGTTTTTTATGTTTTCTAATTTCATGGTGTTTGTTTTTTGCAATCATATCATTATATATGTTTCTTATGTTATAGGTGTTTTCTAATGTCGTAAAGCGCTTAGAGCTTCTAAAGATTAGGAGCTACACAAAGTCCTCCTATATATATATATATATATATATATATATATATATATATATATATATATAATTCATGTATCTTCGCAGATTACAGCTCTGGGCGGTTTCATTCTATTTTTCGGTTTCCTGGCATTCAACGGCGGATCACAAATTACCATTCAGAATGAGGGTGACGGTGCCGCTGTCAGCATTGCCGTCGTTAACACTTTCATCTCGGCATCCTTTGCCGCCTTTACTGCGTTTTTCATCAATAGAACACACATATTCGGAAACAGCTCTTGGAGTTTGCTGAATGCTATCAACGGGTCACTCGCCGGAATGGTATAGTTCCATGTTAAACCATGTTCTTATTCAGCCTGTATTTCCCTCTGTCTGCCAAACTGGCGGTGGTCTCACAGTATGTATTTCTGGCTGGCGTATCGTGTGTGTGTGTGTGTGTGTGTGATTTGGATTTTAAAAAGCTCTAACAATTTTTCAGTCATATCGCTACAATGTCTGCAATGTTGGATTTTTTTAGTGATGTCTAGCAATGGGGCATCATGCCGCAGACATGTAGCAAGATTTGTCCGTTTTGTCGTTTGTATTCTTTCCCTTTATATATATATATATATATATATATATATATATATATATATATATATATATATATATATATATATATATATATATATAGTTTATGTATATGTCATTTGCATTATTTGTTATTTTTTTAAAATTTATTTTATTTCATTAAATGCTATTGATCTAACATGTTGGATTTGACCATGTTCAACTCCAAGTTCGTTTTCTATTTGAACTGAATCGTTGAATTTCTTTAATTCAGTAAACAACTTAAATATTCTCTATGTGTATGGGTTAACTATCATGATTATTAGCTTCGCATGAGACAAATACTTTGTGTTTACCATATTTTATAGTCTAATTATAAAAATCTTTTAAACATTAGGAATCTTCTAGCAGGCTATTTCGATAAAGGTAATATTTTTTTCTTAGAAATTGTTAATTGTGACCTGAAGTCTAGTAGATGAATCTATAATCTTGTTTGTATAAATCTAACTCAATTGTGCTTTAAGATCTTAGCAAATTCAATTGTATTATTTTTGTGTCCATCGTTTCATTGGGCTGGAGTTTATTAAATCAAATTATTTATTCAGTGGACATATAAAGCGCACATAAAAATAACATTCTTGAAAATATAGACTTGAATTTACTGTCGAATTTCAAAAAAGGATGTATCCTTGGATTTTAGAATTGTGATCCAACTAAAGACTGCTTGTAAACCACCACTACACAGTCCACCACAGGCACATCAACACTTTCATCACTGGATTTAATTTGGATTTCCAATAAAGTTTATTCAGAAGTTTAATAATTAGGAATTGTGTCTGTGAAGATAGGATTATTTGGGATTTAATTTGCAATACGTAAGTATGTTTGTTTTACATTTTCTTTTTGTATTCTAAGGAAATAAATTATTTGCTGAATTTTACAAAGGTTGTTGCTTCTCGCTCTTTTCTAATACTTGCTCTAAGACCATAGAGTTACACTCACGCATACCCCCCACATACATACATACATACATACATACATGCATACATACATACATACATACATACATACATACATACATACATACATATATAACAATATTGTTAAAGGTTAAGTTCACCTTATGCTCACTGTATGGTTGGACCACTCAGATACGGTTACTGAGAAAAGAAAAGAATCTATAATATATATATATATATATATATATATATATATATATATATATATATATATATATATATATATTCTATTTAAATTGAGGTTAGTTCTTTTGTTCTGTACTTTCACTTTATTCAGCAGTAGCAAATAGATTATATTATTTTTCTGCGATCGCTGTTTTTCCTAGTACAGTTAAAAGAAAGGGAAATGATGAAAAGTTTTACGTTGCAGGTGGCAATTTGTGCTGGTTGCAATGCTTATTATCCATGGGGCGCATGCGTAGTAGGTATACTTGCTGCAATTTCCTATCAGCTCTGGTCATACATTGTGCAAAGTCTCCGTGTGGATGACCCACTGGACGCTGTAGCGGGTAAGATGAAATATTAATACAACTACTACTACTACTACTAATTTTAATCATAATAATAATAGTCTTGGAATAAAAAACTACACTGGAGTTTCAAATGATTCAATTGGCCCAGAATAAAATATATCTATTTGTTTGATTTTAATTTGTATAAAAATGCAACTGATTTAAGTTTGTTGTTGTTGTTGTTGTAGGGTTTAACGCCATTTTTCAGCACACGATAGGCTATACATGGCGGCCAGTTATAATGGTGGAGGAAGAATCCGGGAAGACCCTGGAAAGAACCACCGACCCTCGAGAAGCTACTGGCAAGCTTTCTCACATACCCACACTGGCCGAATCCGAGACTCGAACCTACGCAGACAGAGGTGAATGGCAGTGATCCGTAACGGAGAGCGCTTTAGACCACTCGGCCACTCGGGGCCCCCAACTGATTTAAGTCAAAGTAAGCATACGTTCTAAAATGAGATTCATGGCTGTAACATCCTGTTTCAATGTAAAATTTGGCGAATATATTACAGTGAAAACAAACTTTAACAAGAAGTAGAGCCAGGAGGATGGTGGGAGTGGAACGTGAGCTTCAGTTCCTCCTCCCAAAAGAAAAATAACCAAGAAAAACAAACAAAAGCGCCCCCCCCCCCAAAAAAAAATAAATAAAAAAAATAAAAACACGAGCCCTATACAGGTGGAACATTACCTAGGGAAAGTTTTCTTTACAGTTAGATGGTTACAATTATTTTCCGGAAATACTTAAAAAGTAGGAACTTCTTTAGGTTTCGCTCCCCCGCGCTCCTATTGCCTCCTTGCTTAAGTTCCCTCTAAAATATATATTTTTATCAGCCTTTTATTTAACGATCAGTTTCGGAATGATTTTGAAAGCGGTCTTTAGATACACGTTTCTGTAAGTGCGGGTGTTCGATTGAATTTTGACCCCGTTGTAAACATGATCAAGGTTCACTTTTCAACAGATGAGGGTCACATTTCAATTATTGAATACTGGATAACCCACAAATAACCAGTTTTGCAATGAACTATATACAGATTGAAAATAAAACCAATTCTCACCAGCACACTAGCTTTCCCTGTAAATTGGATAACCGAAACCAATTTTGATATTCTTCGTACAACTCAGCTATCATCCCCTGTAAACTGGATAACCGAATCCAATTTTGATATTGTTCGTACAACTCAGCTATCATCCCCTGTAAACTTGATAATCGAACTTAAGATATTGTTATTGTATACGGTTGTCAACTGTTTGGACAGATGATACGGTTAAAGACATTTGGGACTATTTTTGGAAGAAAAAATAAACCACACAACAACCATACTTGTTGAGCTATTGCGAAAGAAAATCATGTGAACGAAACTTTTAATCATTTTAGGAGCCTGAAAATTTGCACTTATCTAATAGCCAGTTGGAATTACTTCACACATGAAAATGACTCATGGTTACCAGTAATACCATTGATAACATGTGTTCGCATTTTGATTTCGAGGTACGCCTGTTCCCAAAGTTACTTGATGGACTTTTCTCCTTTGAGGCATTATTTTGATAACAAGCAAGTTGATACAGCTAATTAATTTATTAAATCCTTTAAATATTAATTCTTTCATATAATTTGAGACAGTTTTTTTATTATACATACAGTAAGTAAATTAAGATATCGGTCGATGTTGAATTAAATATTGTGGAACATGACCTAATGACCTTTGTCCATCACAAGCACAGCTCCACTGCCATAATTGTGCTACTGTATATTTTCTGCTTTGCTCAGTCTGTCAAGACGGTTAGCACATGAGGCCACATTGTAGCCACCTTTGTATGGTGGCCGATGTATGTAATGTTGTCGTTTCGTAGCGACGACAAACCAAAGAAATGCCAGCAAAGATACAAGCAGACAAAGTATCATGACAAAGCGATAAAGTGCTAACGTGACAAAACAACAATCTCAACTACTGCAACAACCCAACAAAACTTTGTCGACAAAACAGTGCTATATGGTTGCTCTTTCGCCCATTTTTGTCGAGCTGGCGCCTGGATATTGTTGAACTGTCGCGTTTTGCTAGGTGGTTTTGTTGGTTTTGTCAAATGGTAGTTTTATCACATTGTCAGGTTGTCAGCTTCCGGTTGACATGCGTAATGTAAGTATTTTTAGATTGCCATTTGCAATTTAGTGTTATATCCCCGCATACTATACCTTGGCTGGAGCAGGAAGAAAAGATGAGTCTAGTAACTTTACAAGATAGCAGTATTCCTCGTTCATTGTTTTGCATGGAAACAATTTTATGCATTTTCTACATGCACAATAATGCTTTTTTTCCTCTTTAATTCTCAACGATGACATTATCATTTACGGGCATAGTTTGCCAGTAATTCGAGCAATAGGGTAAATGCAGTGTAAGAATACTTTTGTTTTACCATACGCATTGTGTGAAATCGCATGCGAAAAAAACAAGGCGATAAAGCGCCAACTCAACAAAGCGAAAAGGCGTTAAGACGTCAAAACGCCAAGGTGAAACACTACAATGTAGCTACAAAGCGACAACCCGACAAAATCAAGTGGCTAAAGTTATAACACGGAGCAAAACAAAGTGCCAAAGTAAAAACCCAAACAAAATCATGGAGTTCCAAACAAAATCATGGAGTTAATGGAACATTATCGTATGCCAACGCGACAAAATGATACCTTCGGTTGGTCACACTAATTTTGTCGTTTTCTCGAGCTATTTTGTCGCGTTGTCACTTTTATCGCTTTGTTGCGTTTCTTTCTTTGTTGTTTTTGCCACTTTTCGCCGCAACAGCGCGATAGTGTGACATGGAAGATATTACCCATCATTCTTCATGGTCCAGTGGTACTGCACCGCTCCAGATCACACGAGTGGGGCTGGGGGTCTAGACGCTGGCCTAGTGGTTCTTTGTGACAGACCTTTACGGCTCATCAGCACAATATTGTCTATATCGTACTAAACGAAGGTAGATATATTAAAAATGTATTAAACAAATTGAATTGCACAAAATTACAGGAAGATCACTTCTTCCAAATAAATGTAAACGTAGATACAATATAAAATAGTAAACAGTAAATTGGAAAAAAATATGTACGATGTATGTAAAAGCGAAGTTAGCACATGTAACACCTTAAAACATGACCACAATTTTTTTTATCAACCGCATTATCTTACATAGTCAAAACTTTTCTCGGGTGGTACGTCTTCGTACAGTTTTCTTCAAGACGTTTACGTCAAAATACTTATGTATTACATGTTGAAAGTCGACGCACTTGACAAGAATGTACTCTATTGTCAGTCTACACACTCCTATTCGAGGTTCACCTTTCAGGAAATATGCATGCAAGAGAGATTGCAAATAGCTTACTGTGGATCTTCCCCGGGTTTTCTCGGCTTCTTCCCCTACCTAATATATTGGCAGCCATTTTTTCCTATTCTTTGTCTATGTTTTTGTAGAATATTGTGTCAACTGTACCGGTGCACATACATGTATATTCTACGTCCGCATTGTCCTGTTGATTAGACGTGTCTGGATTTTGTGTTTCATCCGTTTATATGTCTTTATTGTTACATTTCGAGGTTCTTTATAAGTTTTCAGCCTGTTATAATTAATAGCACTGTGTGTATCCCAGTAAACGGTAAGTACTTTTTTTCACATTGCTTCGACAGTGTATGGTCCAGTTTACAAGGCACTACGTTTCCTTCCTTTTCTGGTTATTTTCCTTATTGTCTGAAGTAATACTTCATCTGCTACATTAAACACAATGTCTTTCTCTTGACTTGGTGGTGAAGCTTTTGCTTCTTTTGTGTATATTTTTCCGTGACAGAGACAAATTCAAACGTGATTCCTCCTTCGCTTCTATTGCTTCAATATCTGCAATAACATGGCGTGGGGAAATCAATGCATCTTTTGTTCACTAAACGGGTCACCATATAGCAAAGATTAGTATGATATTAGAAGATTTGAATTTTTGGATTATTATTAATTATGTACGTCAAAGTCTTCAACATGCCAATGATATTTTCACCAAAGATTTGCATGCGTGCCTCTTGGTGTCTTTGCTTTGTGATGTGACGACAAAGTCATGGGGTATCAAAGATCAGTAACCAAAAGAAAAGGCACAATTATGATTCTACTTTATTATGAAATATTACAAGTGATGATAATGGTCTCTAATTCCGAAACAATACGAGTGAAGCCACATAAGCGAAGCGCATAAGTTGTTATGTATATTTGATTAAATTTATATTTGATTTAATTTAATTGTCTGTTTGTAAGTTTCAATTTGTTTTTATTTCATTACATGCTAAAGAAATGTAATTTTGTTTACTGGAATTTGATATTTTCCAGAAATTAGTTTGACCTGACCATTTATTCGTAAACACCTAATGCTGAATTAGTACCTTACCTTGATTCAAAATTAGTAACAGTTCGAGGAAAGACCTTCTTTTTTATTATTCTTAATGTGTGATTCATAGGGTGGAATCGAGGCTGACTGGGACTACGTGACTTTAGACGTAAATAACACATACGATGTTTTAGAAATTCTGGTTTTACAGGAGGGTTCGCCCTCATCCGGGAATCTGTTTTGCGTCTCAAGTTAATGTATAACCTTTGTTTATAGAAAATTTAGTGAGTCAGGCTTCTAAACACTTGATATCAAGGTGTTCGTTTTGTTGTGACCAGTTTGATTTTGAAATTCTATTTTATGGAATTATTAATTCTCTTTCCCTAGGAAGAGTTAAGTGCTCATATAGAATTCTAGGACAAAGACATCTAATGAAATTTTATTCGGAAATTCAAACACCGGAATATTATTTTCTGTGGTACAGTAAAGAACTGTAGGCAGATTGAATATTTTAATACAAATAATACTATCATAAAGGTTAGAGAATGTGTTTTAATACGTACTCTACGGAGATTCGAACCCAGCTCCGCTTGTAAACGGCACCCATCGCCTACTATCAATCATTTTTCTATAGAATCCAGGGATAGCACTTTCCGTTCTGTCTGGTGTATATTAATAATTAATTCTCTGTCTGTTTCTCTCTCTCTGTCTGTCTGTCTGCCTGTTTCTCTCTCTTTCTCTGTCTGTCTGTCTGTCTGTCTCCCTCTCTCTCTCTCTCTCTCTCTCTCTCTCTCTCTATATATATATATATATATATATAAAGAGAGAGAGAGAGAGAGAAAGGGTGTGTAATCCAGTGCTTTGTACCCCTATATATAAAGAGAGAGAGAGAGAGAGAGAGAGAGAGAGAGAGAGAGAGAGAGAGAGAACGTGGATTTGTATATACTGGCATGTAATTAACACGCTATTAAAGTTTATTTGGCAATCCCAAGGACAGGTAAGTAGTTTGATAGTAGCGGTTTGTTCTTTTTACTAATCTGTGGCCTCCCATGGTTTTGTCTTTACATCACACGCGAGCCCGCAAAGCCAAATTATCACGACGCGTCGATGAAAGACGAAGTGGCAAAATTGTTACACACACGTCTGCACAATTCCTTAATGTGGATAAAAATAAATGTGATGGAGAAGGCTTTGACTTAGATATGTAACAATAATCCAAAGAAAAATCAATCGCTATTATCATATTTCTCAAGCCGTGCGATCCATTCTTTCTGTTAGTCCACTTGTTTGCTGTTGATAAGGGTGTGTAATCCAGTACTTTGTACCTTTTTGGTTGTAGCTATGAGATCCCCTGCAATAAGAAATGGGTCTTTTCTTTAAACAAATGCGCATTAAGCATTCTTTTTGCACACTGTATTATTACGTATATTTAATTTAATTGTTTTTCCGTTGGTTTAATTTTTTTTAATTCCATTATTCCATTACATGCTATTATAATGTAACATTATTTACTGAACTTGACCTTGTCCAGAATTCAGTTCAGTTCTGTTTGACTCGATTGACATTTTTATATATTTGTTTTATTTCATTGGTGTAAACAACTAAAAATAGCTTCATTATGCTCTATGGGTAAATTAAACTTTGTATACAGTCGATGACCTTGTTTCAAAATCAGTGACAGTTTTGGTAAGCAACTTTTTTTTCATTTTTGAAATTCTTTCTCAGAGTAAGAATCATTAAGTTGAGTCAAGGTCATACTTGAAGTACGCGATGTTTACCACGTTTCATATGCTAACAATGTATTTTGCGTCGTAATCAGTCGTATAACTGATGTTCTGAAAAAAGGTTTGTCAGTCGGGCTCTAAATTTTGGCACGTTAAGGTGTGCATTTTGCGCTGTATTGTGACCATTTTGGGCTGAGTTTTTATTTCTTCAAATTATTGAATTCAAGTGAATATTTTCCTTGGAAATACAGTTGTGTTCTGATATAATTCTTGGACAAGACATTTGTTGAAATGTATACTGAATTAAAAACTGGAATAATATTTTTATGGTTCAACAAGAGAGCGTGGACACTGCAGCACTTCGTAGGATATTCAGGACGTCATCACCTTCTATCTTGAATTTCATCCGCATTCAAACTGAGATTCACTTAGAAATTTTCGTCGATACGACTTCTGTTTATAATTCTTGAATTATTTATGGACTTAAATCGCAATACCTCAGTTTTCTCTTTTTCACTTAGTATTTTAGGCAAATACAATATTTGTTAAATTTTACAAAGCTTGTTGTCTTCACTCTTTTCGTTTGCTTATTTTATGAACATATACTCCTAACAGTATATAGCGTTGATGTATTTTTCATATCTAAACCAATGTCTTCCAGTCCATTTCGGCGGAGGAGTATGTGGCGTCATTATGGTTGCTTTTTTGGACAGAAAGAATGGAATTGTCTTCAACTGGAATCCAAAGGCAGGGCTGGTGAGGAATGACTAAGAAATATATTATTCTGAGTCAGTATTGGCGGAGTTCTGTAATAATTAATTCACTAAATACAGAATTAATTTCTTAGAGGTAACTTACGTACTTACTTATTGATATTAAGTTCATTTTAAGTTCTTAACAATGGCAAAAATTAAGCCCCTGAATACTTCTGTTAATTGTCTTTTTCATAGTAAACTTGGAACCACTACCTGAGTTATATATAAGTCGCGGTTATCATTTATCTTTAAGACTGAAATATATCGAACTCTATTCACCTATTGATATATTTTAGGTACTTATCAGAAAATTGTCTAATAATCTGTAAACGTATGAAAATGTTCTGAAAATACAAAGGCCTCAAAAGGGAACGAAATAAAATGAAACATATATAACAAAAAGCCCAATGGCATGGGGTTACGACTCTACGCATCTTTTGATTTTCGATTTACAAGTACAATATTAAACTCGGCCAAAGTAAAAATGAAATAAAAAGGATTCAAGCACACATACAATAATTCTGTTGAGCATTTCGTTAGATGGAGGTTTGAAATATCACGAGGGCGTTAACCTCCTTCCACAGTATATCGTTTACTTTTCTTTGCAAATGTTGCCAATGAGGTAGTGTCGCATTCACATACGTGTTGGGACTCAATATTAGTGACAGCCATCTGACATCACGTTTTGCTTAAACGGATGGTGTTGTGATCAACCAAACATTAATACTTTCCAGATGAAACACAAGGAAATTGAATATATAAACAGGAATGATTCATTAAACAAAGATTGAAATGAACGTTTTCATTTGGTTGAATTAATTATGCATTTTACTACTGAGCCGACAGAGAATTTTATGAGATAAGAAGGACCCATATCAGAGTCAGCTGGCGGCTTGCATGACGTGAATCCAGCTGACCCCATTGAGATCCCCCATCATGAAACTTTCGATGCACTTTCACTGCATGCCATGATCATGTAGATTTTTATATTGTTGTACGCTGCCATGCACTCATTCGGGTCTGTGTATGCATATATGTATTACGGAAAATCAATACTTAACAAAACAACGTCGCGTCAAGGAATCTATTAAAGGTGATTCATTTGTAATAAAGAATACACAATGCGATTTGATTGTTTAAAGAAAACGGTTTTTATTTGAAAGTATTAGAAGCACATTTTTAACTGAATTGATCTATTCTTTTACGATAATGTGGTATATAATATTACAGTTATAGTGTTTATACTCTGACTTCGCCCTAAGAACAAAGAGCTCGTAAACTTGTCACGTTGTAATCTGATTACTAACGCCACCACCATATCAAGCAGCAGCGTCACTATAACGTATGATTACTAAAAACCCATGCCGGATATGACGTGATTTCGTATGTCTTGTGATGATCCAGTGTATTCTCCTCCCATGGGACGTTCTTATCCAATACATTCTCCTCACATAGGACGTTTTCAAGTACTTATTAGTTGAAAAGACACGAACAGTAAAAGAATACTAATGTAAACGAAATTTTGATCTCGTATTGTAAAAATAAAAATCAATATTCAAGCCAAATTTGATTTTACAAAAATTATAAACAAAAGACACCTGACCAGCCTGACGTGAAAGTCAACAATTTGGTCCTTTGTAGGGCTAATGGGCATGCGCCTAAATGGCCATATTGTACACTTTGTGTGCAGCTGAATAGTATATTGCAATATCTTACATTGAAATTGATACAACCAACATTAAGTGTGCTAACTGCATAGAATTGATATCAGGGTCCTCCTTTAACACCTACTAATTTATTCAACCGTATTCTGAATGAAACTCTTGAAACGAGAGATGCGTGGTTAGGGACAGTTGCTAAGTCCTTTAAATTTACAACATTGCAGACATGTTATAGTACGGGCTGACTACTGAGTCTCTTCCCTGACTTTTCTAAGTGACATGTAGTGGGCTTAGGTTACTATTAGAGACATATAGTGGATTTATGTGACTATCATGCCAAAGGATGAGATAGCAGTTGATATTTGACTGCCAATTAGTGGCAGTCAGTTATTGTGTTCAATGCCCGTTTACGATGCCTACGAAATTCCGCTGTTGCTTTCACCAACAAGCGGTGTGGAGTTGAATACAAGAGGTTAAAAACATCATCCCTACACGATATATGAATTTAGCACACTCAGGGGAGCAAGCAGATCGCCGAAGTCTATGCAAAAGGGTAATGTAAGAAGAACAACAAAAAGAAAATATATTGTTAAGCAAGCAATGTTCAATCAAACAAACGAATAACAACGAAGATTTATTGAAAGAACTGGAAAACGAATTAACACTGCAAAGAGAAATAGTACACATAGTAATCGACACACTGTAGGCAGTGGAAGGAGACTTTTAACATATTTATTATTTTGCAACGAATCGAGTATAAAGATTTAGAACACATTGATAAGGTTCTAAAACAAATGAAGATGAACATGGAAAAGGAGTTGAAGAAGTAGAACAAATAGAAGGCGACGAGTTTAAGACTTGAAAATCTGGTAACAGTATGATTTGGAACACTTCTTCTCCTGATTTCTGCTGATCATAGGTATCCGCTATATCACTTATAAACTGGAGTCATCGCCAAAACCAGCCCAGATGTACATAATGCAAACAAAACAACAGCCTAAAAAAGTCCGGCGCGATAGTCAGGATTAAGGGAAGCAAAATTGATTGGAACAGATTAATGTCCTAAAGCAATGACTAGACCGACAGGGGAAAACAGTTACATCCTGTAAACATATTGTTGATTTTGTACAATTTAATACAGATTGTATGACACATTTTTAGCGGTTTTAGTCAGGATGCTATTGTAAACATTTGTAGAACATAAATTCACCATCTAAAATGTCTTTCAATGAGTTTTGTTTTACTGTTATTTGCTTTGCCTGTGATAAAACTTATGCTTAATGCTAAATACATTTGACTTAGTCTTTTTAATGTCTGTTTTTTAAAATAAATTATTCAACATCTATTTTGATAAACTACTTCAGCACCTATTTTTATATACTATCCAACACACGGTGGAAATGACCGAGACCCTTACAATTACTAAGAATCAAAAACTGTTTGGAATGCTTACACAAATTATACTTAGAAACATTCAAACATACTATCACATAAACATAAAAGGTTTAGGATTTAAATGAAAGCGGATTAAATATATGCACACTATCACATAGCAACAAGGGTAGGAGAGTTTATAAACACACTATACTACACACACAAGATGAGTACGAGATTTAAGATTGAATCATTCGCGAACAGGCAAATATATACACAAACACAAAAACACATATCGAACAGTATCTCTGTTTCTAAAAGAACTGGGTGGCCCTGACAGGGCCGTTAGGTGTTGTAAGCCTAAAATTTTCTAACACAGGTGGCAGTGTTTCATTGATCTTCTCTGAAAGCTTGTCTGCTTTAAGAGTCCATAGATTAAAACGCTCTTGAGGCATCCTTGCTTTTCCACAAATATTCTTCTCTTGTGATGCATACGATTGCCCACGTTGCCTTGACATACACCGGGTAGTCTGGATTGAAGAGCACACTGGAAGCAATAGCCGTTGACTCCACACAACGCATCCATTTTCTTGGTTTGGGTTAAGAATAGGTGATATATGGGTGAACGTACCTCTATAAATAGTCTTGGTCTGGATCGAAATTGATTGGCAAGATCAACCAATCAGAACGAATGTAACATAATTCAGTCACTATGTGTTTTCCATCTTCCCAAAAAAGCGAACTCGTTACGTCGGTTTCAATATATATAACTACGAGAGTTCATACGATATACTACTGCTTAAGTACAAGTTAGCCAGATTTATAACCAGACTGATATACTGTTGTGGTTGTTGTTGTAGGGTTTAACGCCATTTTTCAGCACGTGAGAGGCTCTATATGGCGGCCAGTATTAATGGTGGAGGAAGAACCCTGGAAAATCCCGGAAAGAACCACCGACCCACGAGAAGCTACTGGCAAGCTTTCTCATATACCCACATTGGCCGAATCCGAGACTCGAACCCACGTAGATAGAGGTGAGATGGCAGTGATCCGTAACGGAGAGCGCTTTAGACCACTCGGCCACTCGGGGCCCCGCCAGATGTACTGAATTCAGTCATACGTTACACACATTAAAGCATAAGTAATGATCGAGTTATTTTAATTCGGTGAGATTATTTTAGTTGGCCCTGTGTTATATATTGAATGTGTACCCTAGTGAAGATCTCATGTTTCAAGGACCCAACGATGCAGAGGGAATATACATTCAGTTATCATTTCCAAGCTTTTACAAGATTTATCGGGTAAAAACTTGATTATGAGTTCTAATGGAATGATTTAAAGGGTAGCGAAGTAAATTCGTGTGCGCTTTAGCGTTATGTATATTTTTATATTCTTGTTTAACCGTGTTTCATGCAATACATGGCTCAGTCATTATATTTTTAGTTGTGATATTGACGTGAAGTCATAGAAATTGTGGGG
The DNA here is from genome assembly GCA_028554795.2 of Sinohyriopsis cumingii. Lineage (NCBI taxonomy): Eukaryota > Metazoa > Mollusca > Bivalvia > Unionida > Unionidae > Sinohyriopsis > Sinohyriopsis cumingii. Next base: position 18,438,053 of record CM068836.1, read on the forward strand.
TTTAGTGTACTCTGGTGGTGGTGTTGAAAGTGATGTTGGCGTCGAGGACGGTTTTGGTTTACTCGCAGTGAATTGATGGAGAGAGAGAGAGACAGACAGACAGACAGAGACAAATAGAGAGTCAGAGAGAGCATGTGTGTGTGTGTGTAATTTGTATTTCAAACGTAGCTTTAACAATTTTTCACTCATATCACTACAATGTCTGCAGTGTGGCAGTTTATAGTGAGGCCTAGTTATACACTTGCTGGAGTTTATCTTAGAGGTATTAAAATGACAGTTTGAGACTATCCATTACTCACTATAGTCTGATGGAGGTTAGTATACCTGCAGAATTAATTTCTTTTAAAATTTTGGACAAAAGTCAACGTGTTCAACAATCCAGCGATAAGCTTGACATGGCCCATGGTTAAGCTGCTTTTCACATGACACACGTTTCTCATCAGACCGATAGCGGAAAACGCAAACTTTTATTGTAGGAACAACTTTTTGTACCTAACTACATATTGTCCAGATTAATAACGATGAAGATCAGGAATGATTAGGCCCTACTATTATGGTGGCTCGTACCTACGCACGGAAGACCTCTACAAAATAATGGAAACAATTATGGAAAAGCATTTGAAAAACAACGAGTACAAGCAAACCTTTTTCAAAGGAGCACACATTTCCAAAGAGACCAAGACGTGCTGGCCCTATGCTATATACTGAAAGTGTACCCTAGTGAAGATCTAATGTTTCAAGGACTCAACGATGGAGAGGGAATGTACATTAAGTTATCCTCACCAAGATCATTTCCAAGCTATTACAAGATTCACTGGGTCAAGTCGTTATTGCGACAAACGTGACCATGTATTTACCAGTTAGGAAAAACATTGTGGAGATTGATGTCGTGACTATTTCGCCTCCAAACCTTGAATTCCTGAAGGACAAAACGGGATTGTTTGCTCTGGTTGCAAGCGAACATTTGTCAGTTAAGCATATTACGAGAAACATTGCATGTAAGTTTTCCAACAACAAAAAAGTGCTTGCATAGTTTAGAAAACGTGTTTCACTTGCTGACATTTTGTTCGTACGAATAACCAAAAGTAACACGTTTATCCAAGAAAGAAAAGACGTCATTTCTGTATCTAGGTCGTTGAATTTGATCATCAGTGTTAATTTAACGTAGCCTTAACAATTTGAGTCATATCTTTACCACTTTAAGTCACATCTTTACGATGCCAGCATTGTGGTTTATAGTGATGTCTAACATGTAGACATGTGGAATCACGTTTCACCCATTCACATTATACTGACAACAGGACGACCAGTTCTAACACTAATCTGTACCATTTTTATAAGTCTTTGGTTTGACTAGGCCAAAGTTCAAACCCGTGTTGGCTTTAATACTCTTTCTAATTTTGATGAGTGGGTTTTATACCCCACTAACGACACATGGAACGAAGAGGAGTTGCATCGTTACGGAGAACTATCTTCCGCAGGCTACCGTTATTGGTCACAATTTCTCGGGATACGAAGGACAATTTCTTTTTAGATATTATTCCAAACAAGGATCTGAGTTTCCAAAATTGTCGATGAACAGAGCTGAAATCATTTACATTAAATTAGGAAATGTACAATTTACAAAAAATGATTCCATTAGTTATTAAGTTTTAAGTAGAATTCCTAAAACGTTTGCAATGACAAATGGCTCAAGGCCATTTTTCACTCTTCTTCGAAACAGAAACCAGTCGACGTGATGTACTCCCGCTTACTATAATGACTCGGATGCTGTGTGAACAGAACGGCAAGAAGCTTTCTGCGCCTGGTACCAGACTAACTCTTTGGATTGTAAAGAAGAAATGTTGATATATTCTATAGCCAATGTAGAGATATAGCTACGTTGTTGTGAAAATTGTCGACCATTATTTCTAGATCACGGATGCATCGATTCCATGAAAGAAGCTACCATCATTGCCAAAGCGTGTGGATTAGTCTACCGAAAGTAGTGGAGCAACAATAACCACTTGGATCGTCTTTTAGCCATTCTTTAGTACAATCCTCTCAGTGTCGCTGACTTCGGAGGAATTCAAAATTTAATCGTCCAGCAAAATCCAAATGTAACAATTTACGTCTGCAAGATATGCAACAATGGTTACAAACACGATGGACGTACACGTTACACCAACTCATATGACGAAAATTTTCCAGAAGTCAAATTAAAATAGTTGCAGTTGATCATCTATGGCAAGTTGATTAAGCCGATATATCCCATTTGGCGGATTACAATCCAGGTTATAATTATTTGTTTGTGTTTCGGTGTGGTTTGAAAATCAGTGTGAATAGTTCCTTTGACCTTTAAAACAAGTTCCAACAAACGGTTTCGGTCGGTAGCATAGTTGTATACGTCGGAAAGGGATTTAGTTCTCGTTAGTTCTCATTAGTTCTCGCGTCTTCAGCATGAGGTTGCCAATAATGTGCTAGACGTGTCATTGAAAACCATCCATGTAACTAACCAGACAAACCCTTACAAGGTAGTAATGGACAAAAATATACGACTTTAAATTTTAGTTTCTGCTGTTCTTGTATGCATACGACAAGTAGAAAATGAGTGGTCTAGAGTTCTCTGCTATCCATTTTGGGTGGTATATCATGGAATACAATAATATAACAATATTGTTGCTACATAAAATGGCATTAGAAAGGGTAATAAGCACGACACATCATACAAATCATTTATCTCAAGGATAACACGTTTATTCAGTCCTACCAAAGATTACTTCACTCCATATGAAAAGCAATTGTTTCAAGACGAATTTTCCGTTGAATGTTTGAAAATCACAAGTACACCTTTTTTCTATAAATAAAGCAGTATACGACGAATAAATTAACTTTCATGCTGTCAGATTTTGTGGTTTCGCCCAAAGTATAATGGTCACGGAAACCGTTTCTGTTGTACCTGGTCTCTTTCACAATCAGTGGCAATGCAAACACTAAAGTCTTCTACTGGAACATATACTATATTACTATATAAAATCGATATGCCTACGTTAATTTCAGCTCCTTGCCTGGCAACTTGCCGGTTTGGCCACCATTATTGGGTGGACGGCAGCATGGACTTTGCTGCTGTTTGGAATTATGAAGCTATTAAAGATTTTGAGAGTGCCAGAGGAGGTGGAACTCAAAGGTGAGGCTCTTGATGAATATATATATATATATATATATATATATATATATATATATATATATATATATATATATATATGTATATGTATTGCAGTTTTCCATCTGTATTGAGGCCAAATTGGCTATGTTGGTTACATCAGTTTTATAAATATGTTGTGCTAGTAAAATGCAATTGAACAGTTATTTCGTAGAAAGATTTCGGCCATTATTCCTGACACCTTACAAAATCGTAACATATTTTTGTTCTTTGTATAGGTTAGTACCCCAGCTATCAATCGGGATTTCGCATAATTAGACGAAATATGGCATAACATATGGCTTATGCAGAGTTTTCACCCTTCATACACTAATGCTTCAGATAAATAAGCATTCAAATTTGCTGTAGGTGGATATATCGTGATTGATTGCAATATATGTAATATAGTTATCATGAATAGAGTATGATTCATAGACCCAGTCTCTTTGTGAAGGTTATATTTCTTTGACTATAATTTGTACTTTCAAAATATATTCCTTTTTTAATGAAGAGAAATAGATTACATTGGGCGTTTTTTATTTACCTAAAGTGTCTACGTTTATTACATTTAGCATCTTTTTCATATCTGGTATTTTATTTAATTGAACGGCATAACTAGCGTTATTGACCAACCGCCATTATTCTCAGGTTTGGACATCCCCCACCACAATGAGCCAGCCTACCCAGTGGAGGCATATGGACACGGCCATGTGGAAAAGATCGTACAGATCCTCGAAAACACCCCGATGGAGGTCTCTCACTGTAAGCAAAACTACTCCTATGACATTAGGACACTTTGCGTTTTCTACAGTTATTCTCTGTGGAGGCAAAACAATATCAAATTGTTCAACGTAATTTCTCTACAATCGGGTCAGACGAAAATCACCTCACTGACACAACATCTCGTTCAATCTCATAATCTGCTTAAATGATAAAGACGTTTTTATAGGCGATTACCACATTAAAGAAACTCAAAGTAATCGTTTCATGATAACGATACATCAGACACGAGTTACTTTTATGTGGTGGCTAATGCTAATATCAGTCAATACCGGCTGGAACATTGTTCTCTGCCAATGTTATGAAGATAGTTATATATTGATTGGTATACGTTCAGTGCCTGTAGAACGAGATGCAGATAAATGAGAAAAAAGAAACGGCCACCCCATGAATCCCTTGAATCACGAATGGAGCAGTTAACTCTTGTGTTGCATCCAATCGAACACAGCATTACACATCTCCTCGTCCTTAATGCATACACCAGTCTAATCCCTGTCAATTTGCACAGAAACATTGAACTTAAAACCAAACATCACGCACTTTGATATAATATTCTTATTTACAGAAACATTGAACTTAAAACCAAACACCACGCACTTTGATATAATATTCTTATTTAATTATTCTTTTATGTTAATATTTTCCTGGAGACGAACTAATTAGTATACGTAACTATTTGGATCATGTCTTAATTGATTTTTCTCCTGCATAGACTTTGTGCAGTCATACACAATAGTTGTCTAAGTTTGCATTTTGAAGTGTGAAATATTGGTACTTAAGTTTGGATTTTGAAGTGTGAAATATTAGTACTTTTTGGGGAAATACATTTCATATTTTTCATTCATATTCACATACTAAAATGAAAGATTTCCCATCATACCATACAACACCTGATTGTGTGAGCGTTACAAAATTGTACCAGCAGCAAAGGAAATGAGTAATTGGTGAACTAAAACAAATAAATAGAAACCACCTTACATTTCAGACGTGGAAATTTATCTTTGATAAAGACATCTAATCAGACACCGTTCGCGTCTCCCTGAGTTTATGTCCCTTATGTCTTTGATAACAACGATAAACCCGATGACAAAAATGATATTAACTAAGATAGACGAGGTCAGTCCAATCCTATAGCTTTCTTGAGTAACGTATATAATATGATATATGATCAGGCTGTGAAAGTGATGCAAAGTTACGAAAAGGGGATGGGGGTAGGCGTGTTGTGCCGAAGAGTAACCTTAATCTTGAAAACTTAGTTTCTGGAACAAATATGGTATATAAAAAGAATGAAATTTTTCCCAATACCGGATGCATTTGATTTTGTGGTATCAAAAACGATATATTTCAACGTTACAATATCACGTTTTCGATACTTCACGATGAAATATATCAGGTATAAACATAGAGAAAGAATATATATATATATATATATATATATATATATATATATATATATATATATATATATATATATATATATATATATATATATATATATTATGTTCATTTTTTTTCTGCGTTAACTTTTCATTGTCAGAATCGTTCAGTATTTTAGGATACTGAACTCGCGCACAATTTCATATTGCATTCATAAAGGAACTACTTTCTACTGTAAAAAAAAAAACAAACAATGGAGGCAGACACTAGCACTTTTGATTTGTAAACAAATCATGTACACTCGCGTAGTAGGCGCTTTACGTATTGTTTGATTAAATTTGTTTCTGAATGAAGCAAAGCAGGTGTTTCGTGGACTGCCACATACCAGCTGCTTTGGCACATTCCGCGTTAACTTTTTTGATACAATGTTTCGGTATTAGGCTGGCTATACAGTAGACGTCCAAGAGGGTCTTTACAAATAACATGAAAGTGACAAGGTATAAGCTGTCTTCTTTAGCTGGCAATAAGAATGGCAAATAAATATACTTACAATTTTACATCCTGAGTTTCCTCAAAATGTACTTTCTTAGTTCTGCATATCCGAATTACATGAGCCATGTCACAGGTTCTCAATCTTGATTACACATTTCAAAATTATATTGTAATTTCGAATATAAGTGCAATTATATCTATCCTTACTGCACTCAAAATGAAATTAGCATTAAATTCCATCGCGTCTTTTTGATAATTGCAATTGAAAGACTTCATATTTTTCCCATATTATGATTTCAAACATTCAATGACAGAAACAGAAACACATTTGCAGATGTCAACACGCTTCTCCTTCGCTTTCCCAATCCGATAAATTTCATGTGGAATTGCCATATATAAATCCAGTCCATAATCACGAAATCGAATCATTCCAGATCAAATGGAAAAGTTGGTGCAATGCGCATTCATTCACAATATGACTCTAAATTTCAATTTTAACTAGACACATTTTCTTTCCAAAGTTATGATAGCGTGCGACTAAGTTCAAATTTATCTGGGCGGAGTTATGTGCGCGGTAATAATGATGTTGTTGTGTAAAGATGAATCTGCTCTTGTGTATTTAGTTTTGGAATACGGCATACAATCAGTAACTTTGTTTCCTGTAGTGTATTTGGTTAATGTAATTAAGCATTAGGTAGAATAAGAAAATGAGCATATAATAAAAAGGTTACTGCATTTGTATGGGAAAATATGAATTCGTTTTGTCGAATGGATATACTGCACTCCCATGTTCGTGCAGTATTCCATCCTAAAATCTCGTTCATATTTACCCATACAAATGCAGTAACCCATATATATATATATATATATATATATATATATATATATATATATATATATATATATATATATATATATAATAACTATGTTCGATATATTCTATATATTGCAAAATTTATAAGTGTGTGGTTTACACATTCTTCACCCACGCCGTTTCCTACTTATTTGTAGCTAATCGAAAGATTTTCTTCTTTGTAATGGATAAGTTCTTTCTTTGTCTCTCAGTTATTTGGAGTGCATGATTAATTTACTTTTCTTACCTTTTCGAAAGACTATACTTTTTGTTTTTACCAGGTTTATCGTTAATTTCCAAATGTTGCTGTATTTTCTGGTTTATTTAGAATTCTTTGAAGTTGAGTAGCAGTTTCAGCTAAAGGAACCAAGTCATGAGCAGTCAACAATTGAAATAAATCAGCAAATTCTAGTGTTACACACTTATTCCGGCTAGAAATACGTCTTTGCATCGTTTAGAAACAATGAACATAAAATAGCTGGTAAAACACAGCATTGCCTCATCCCATTCAGACAGTTAAATATTTCTGTCAATCACAAAATCTTTGATATTCGCTTATATGGCTTTTAGTATCGTAAGCGTTCTACTACTAATATTTTCATTTACTAATTTATGATAAAGCGATTGTGTCAATACGATCGAAGTCGTATTCATAATCAACACAAAGGGCATAAAACCAACATTTTTTTTCCCTCAGATATTGACATATCAGTTTGATTAAGGTGAATATATTATCTTCAGTGGAATATCCTAGTCTGGAACCATCTTGCTCTTCACCTAAAATATCATTTTCTTTGATCCATTTATCTATTCTCTCATTTGAAATGGAGGTAAATATGGTACAAAGCTAAGGACCCTGTAAGTTTGAGGCATATTTATTTTCCCCTTTTTGGGAATGGGTGTGAAAACTGCCATGGAAGTATCCAAGATCAAATAATTTTTTGAACATATATGCTAAGATATGTACCGTAATATATATAGTTGCCTTAAAAGATTACTCAAATTTTCATCAATTACTCCTAATTTTTCCGACTTTGAACGTTTTATAGCATGTTGTACTTCTAATTTAGTTACTTTACTTTCCAGATGTTCATGACGAATATTAGTTGTTTCGTTTCATGTACATTTTTGGTCGATCTCCTAATACTTATTAAATAACTCAGATAAAGTATTGGTATCATCCGGTCTCGTCAATTACTCCATGCGTGGTGCTCAGTCATTTTGAAAGTCTCAATAATAATAATAATAATAATAATAATAATAATATGTCACAATTTTATGCAGTTTTATTAGTTTTGTTTACGCTGAAATATAGATTTAGATTTTCCCGATGAAAATATAAATGTCTTATCATCATCTACGACCAATCTGTCATTTATTGTACCAAACAAGACGATGCAACAGAAATTACACCACAATTTTTTGATTGTCACCTTATCGCCAACATCGTCGACGTCAGCGTCGTTACTTTCGTCATCATTTTCGTCCTTTTGTCATAGTAAAAATCATATGTGAGTGATCTTTGTCTTAATTTCAGCGTACCAAAACTTGGCGTTTGTGCTGCAGGAACTGGACGACAAGGGTCCATACGAACATCCGGAAGTGAAGGCAGCACTAAAAAAAAACGACACCGTCACCAAATTTTAAATGGATGTGTCTTAGTTTTCCTTCAGCAACCTTCTGTGTAGAAAACGCAGGGTTGAGAATAGTTTAGGAGAAAAGTAAAATTCTTTTAATGTAAATACCTTGACTTGTTCATTTTAATTCTAAATAAATTTCTGCTCTTTTTAGAACTTGAAACTATCTGAGAAATGTTAGTAATTTGTTTTAAACCAATTGTACTAGTTGAAGAAGTAAATAATAACACAAAGTAGATCCATAGGTTATGTAACACTAGCTCCTTAATACTCCCACCCCTTCTCTACTGCTAGCCACATGTTCTCTCCAGGTCGCCCATGACAATCCACCTCAACCCACCAAACCTCCGCTCTGTTATCTATCCACCTCGTCGTACGCTCTTTACAACTGATTGGACCTAAGATATCTGCAGATTGTTGCCGATTAATCCACCTAACCCCCATCTCTCTCTCTCTCTCTCTCTCTCTCTCTCTCTCTCTCTCTCTCTCTTTTACTGCAGCCCAATAACCAATCTTTTTTCTCTTCAAATTTGAACGATTCGGAGTTCCGTAAGTTTTGCTTTGGTTTTCGCAGGTAGATATCCGAACTCAGAGTTAACCACGGGCTACATGAAAATGAAATTTCATGCCCAACCCGAAAGATTAATGCATTGGTGATGAAATTCTCTGCTTATCACCATACAGCGATGCACTGGCGATGACATTGCATGCTCTTTACCATTATATTGATGTATTGCTTATGAAATTCCATGCTCCTAACCACTAGATTTATGTATTGGTGACGAAATTCCATGATCTCTACCTATAGATGTATCTGATGAAATTCCATGCTCGTTACCAATACGTTGGTTTAACAAGAAGCTTGCCATGCCAAACTGAGATGCCATGTAATACCTGCACCAGTGTGGACATTCGTAATTTTATTGTTACAGTTTTTCATAACGTAATACACCCAATGCTTATTGTTTCCATCAATAATAGCTGCCGTATTCGATGTAGCAAAATAATGCGTATATTATAAGAATGTCACAATATAATATCGACCAAAATCTACATTGTCACCATTGTTTGCAAAAGAAAAGTGGTTTGGATAAATGTATAACACCTAATTAAACCGGTTTATTTTCATGACTTTTAATTTTATACTGATATTTGAATGGACTTTAACATTATTTGATATTTTTTAAATTTTATTTTAATATGTTCAACCATTTCACGTTTTGTATTGTCATATACAAACCAGTATAAAGCTATTGAAAGCTAATTCTTTGAAATTAAATGGCTTATTCTTGGATTCTGAAATACATGTTACTTTCCTTTTTTTGTTTGTTGTCCATCTGACTTTCTTCCCGTCTTTATTCTTTATAATAACAATAATATAATAATAATAATAATAATAATAATAATAATAATAATAATAATAATAATAATAATAATTTGTCGCAAACTTGAGAGCTTAGATACGTAAATAGCCTAAATTTAAAGGAAGTGACGCTTGCTTGTGTCAGTGTGTACTTAAGTTAATATATAGCTATTTGTATAGTAATAAATTAGATATACATTGTAAACCCGTTTATGGCATATTTAAGATCGGTTAATTGCTTTTTTAAGCAATCCAGACATTTATACCAATTAATAAATACCAGAGCTTTGCCAATTATGTTTCTATGTCTAATTTATGACTGCATTATATTTGTAGCTATTAAACATCTAACATATCACACTTTGTCAAAGTCTACAGTTTCTTTCGATATCATTGTAACGACCTATGTCTATCAGAAGATGATGATGATAAGGAAGAGGAGGAGGATGAAGAGGATTATTATTATTATTATTATTATTATTATTATTATTATCATTATTATTATTCTTATTATTCTTCTTATTTATTATGATTATTAAAATTATTATTATTATCATTATTATGATTATTATTATTATTATTATTATTATTTATTATTATTATTATCATCATTATTATGATTATTATTATTATTATCATTATTATTCTTATTATTATTATTATTTATTATGATTATTATAATTATTATTATTATCATTATTATGATTATTATTATTATTATTATTATTATTATTTATTATGATTATTATAATTATTATTATTATTATTTTTATCATCATTATGATTATTATTATTATTATCATTATTATTCTTATTCTTATTCTTATTATTATTATTATTATTATTATTTGTTGACATTCATATCGAATGATTTACTCAGATAATACCTCATTTCATAGCAATTAATTTATTGTATGTACACAATACATCTTGACGAGTTAACAAAGAATGTAAGAGCCTAATGTATACTAATTCTAGCATGCATTGCCTAATACATGTATCACACACACACACATACACATATTTGGTTGATATCGAGAACTATAGGATGAAACCCAGTACCAAGGACATTTTATCCCCGGATATCTTGGAGTGAAAATAAACTCAGTTATCGGCAGTAAATTTATAGAAAATGGTGATGTAATGAGTAGGGTACTGTTTATTTATAGCATGTACTACCAATTCAAACGACGGACACACATAACGATTGACTACAAACTGCAAGCAATGTCACGTCATGAACTCCGACTAAGATTATCATGCAAAATTAAAATGATGAGAAACATTATGAAGCTGTTAAGACTTTGAGATTTGGTTGATAATGTCATGAAAAAATTATAGATCAGGCAAACATATTGTTCAAATTAGGTAAGTTTCCAATATTTTATGAACACTGAAACTGGTTGTTTGCTGGTAATATTGTTGAGTTTGCTTTATGTGGAATTTTTTTTTTGGTTTCTTAACAGTTATTAAATATGAAGTTAGCTTGTTAAATCTGACATAAGAATAAAAGTTATCACACTGATGGTCAAAGAATAAACGTTATCACACTGATGGTGAATAATATACTATAACAAGAGACAATACTAATTTTCAAAGATCATGAAGACTGTGGACAATGGTACATATTGGTCGACGAGAAAATCTTTATATAAATAGAATGAACTGATTTTACGGTCGGCAAATCAATGTTCCAAACAAATGACGTGTCAGAACTCATACTATCGATCGAGCATTATCTAACTTAAGAACAAATGGTTTTAAATATTTCTGGCGATCCAAGATTGCATTAACGCTTATGTAGGGTCTGCTACATATGTAAGAGATTAAAATCAATAAGTAAAAATTCTGGACGCAAAATCAGTTACAAACAAGAATTCGTTTAATGGCAATTACTCACAAACGCTATTTGGACTACGTCATGCACCGAAATCGATGTGGATTGAGGTGTATTTAATGATCTATGACTGTACTGTTGGTGCCAGATACACAGTGATTACTTTGTACTTACAGTACTCAGTTGGTCGAAGTTCTAGACCGAGTTGGATTTAAATCATACACCAAAATTATAAGGTTTTTACAACTGTAATTATATTTAATTAGTACTATGTGCTTGACCATTCTCTGTATTTGAGGGTAGAGATTTGGCCTATCTGACTATTCTCGTATTTTATGTATTGTTTTTAAGTTCTAAACTTTTTTCTTTTTACTGATCTGAGTTCATGGTCTTGCCTTATTTACTACGATGTTCAATAAGCGAAGTTATGTCCCAGATCCTAGCCATTTTAAGGTCTTAGGTTTTCATACAAGGTTGTGGTAAACAAGATTATTCATTATGTTCTTTTTTTCCCGTTAACTTTACAATGTCAGATTTGTGTAGTACTTTTCAATATTGCACGACTTCAAACTGTACGACACGTGTGCCTAAATATAGTATAGTGTATCATGAACTACTATGTAAACAAACCACATACACTCATGTGGTAGACGCTTTAGCTTTTGGTTGATTAGATCTTTTTGTGAGCAAGGTATTTCTTCCTTTTAAAGTAGAGATAATAAAGTTACGATGTCGACGAGTTCGCTGAGTCACAAACGAAACTTTCAAAAAAGCAAACTAATGATAATGTGAACAACAAATATGAAAGATACAGTAATTGAAAATACCATTCTGTTTAACAGTTATTTAAAATAAATATTCGTTACTTCTCTAGAATGGTTTAGACTATGACCAGTGCTCGCTAGAGTCTATAGAAATATAGCATAGAAAAGCATATTGAGGCCAAGGACTATCGCATATCTATGAGATAAATACTATTTTACAAGTCTGTCAAAATACTAACTTCAAGAAAAAAATGCATTTGAAGGTTCTGATAGGAAACTAACAGCATCAAAACTAATAAGCCAAAACGACGATAAAGTATTATCTCTGCTGGCTAATTGGACTGTCTCACAAAGCAGATTTGCAATTGTCCCCGTTTAACTATTTTGATACAATGTCAGGTTAGCGATACAAGCCGAATGTCATAGATGGGGTTAACCCAACAGCAAACATGCTAGTGACATGGGATAAAGATGTCTTCTGTGGCTGGTAATACGAATGGTAATAAATATACTTACATTTATGTATCTTGAACTTCCTCCAAATGTTATTTCTTGGTTAGTTCTGAAAATCCGAATGTCATGACCCACGTCATGAAAGCCATGGTATACACTGAAACTGTACTGTAATTTCGACTACATTTCCAACTGAAATAACGTTGTCCTTAATGCATGAACTGACCCAATAAGCCCAGTCATTCATAAGCAGAAAAGAGAAAATATGAACTCGCTTTTTCGGACCAATACTTTACTCCCAGGGTCGTGGAGCATTACAGAAAAAAAACATTCATATTTCCACATACTAATGCAGTAACCTATAATTCTTGTATTATGATTAATCTCTCAGAATCTAGTAATCTTACAGTTGAGTTCAATTATAATGTTAGAGGAATTATTCAAAATATTAATTGTAAATTACAAAGTGCTCATTGACTTTTAGATGGAAAACACTTATTCTGAAATAGTTGGTGGACATTTTGGACTTAACAGTGGTATATCAGTAACATTAAAGACTATTGTGGTATATCTGGACATTCAAGACTATTGAAATTCATTCTGAACATTACATACTATTGGATTAGACATCTCAGATTGTTTGGGATTTAGTTAACAATACTGTGAGTGCTTTTTAAACTTCACTTTGTAATTTAGAGAAATTAATTGCTTGTTTAATTGATGCTTGAATTTATGGTTTTACCTATTTCTGTTACAATTTTAAGACCTAGAGGTTTAACAGTAAGCCTGAAAGGAATAGCAGAATTGTTTATATAAAAAAGAAAATCTCTGATCGTAACTCCTAAGACTAATGCTTAGTCACTGACGCTTATATATTTACTCTCAAAGTTCGTGCAAGTACCGATATACTGACAAGAAAACACTGCACTTTCGCAAGACTGTCACGGTATAGTTTCAGAAAAATATTCCGTTTTTATTAGAATCTGATATTTTCTTTTAAAGATATATTACCCGAAAGTAAGCCTTTAAAAATAATCGCTGACTGTGAAATTGAACTGAGAAATACACAATAGATGGTTATGGAAAATTTTAATCGGGATATAGTCAAAGAAGTATGCGCATTTAAGAAAATCATCGAATATGAAACAGAGCTTGTACGAAACAGACAGTTATTAAACACATTACCTTTTAATATGAAACAGAGCTTGTACGAAACAGACAGTTATTAAACACATTACCTTCTAATATGAAACAGAGATTGTACGAAACAGACAGTTATTAAACACATTACCTTTTAATATGAAACAGAGATTGTACGAAACAGACAGTTATTAAACACATTACCTTCTAATAGCTTTTACAGCTTGATATCTTCTTCATCTTTATTTATGTGAAGAATGTTAGAGGGTTATCAACTTGTCGGCACCTTGATTAGAGATAAGAACCCAAGCCAAAGTTATAGTACCCCCTCCCTCTCTCTCTCTTTGTCTGTCTGTCTGTCTCTCTTTCCTGAATATGGTAAAATTCAGATCAAACAGGCTGACACAATAGACTTGGCACCAACTAATTTTTCAGCCTGCAGTTACAAAAAGAAAAAATGTCCACATTTAGATAAAATCAGGGATATTATGCAACACACATATAAACTCAGATACAATCAATAAATAATCGTAGAAACGGAAACAAAATAGATTTGTAGAGAAGTGTTAAGTGAAAAATGGGCATTTAAAACACAATCGAAAGAAATGGTAAGGTTTGAAATAAAATTTCGATTATAGAAAAGAGTCTAAATTTCTGTAATATTCATCTATGTGTCAGGAACTTTGACGGAAGATCCATATCAAACAGAACGGGTTGTGAATTCACAGACCAAGAATCATCAGCCATTTTAAAAGTTACATCCATTTCGTGCTCAGAGTTGTGAATGCCGAATGAAGAGTCGTTTTAAGGATTCGTCACAAGATATCTGAGGGCGGGGAGTCAAACAAGGGCGTGGTAGGTAAATTGAGGGCACTTTAGCACTCGAGGTTTTTCAGCCAATTCTTCATTTGAGTTAAAGGTTTTACATGAAAACATTGTCTAAAAAACTGATTTATTGTAAGGCCGCGACTTTCTTTTGACTTTACCGTGATCACTCACTTAATTACCTCTCTCTCTCTCTCTCTCTTAATTTCTGCCTCCCTCTCTCTTTTCACACACTCATGCATCTAGATACAAATTGCATATCAGTATTTGGAGTCTACTTACGAGTGGCTTTTCTCACTGATATATAGTTGATACACGAGCTTAATAATTAGCAAAACTTGTCAAATAACCGAAAGATGTTGAGAGATGAGAAAAAGTTAGTGAGGAAAGCAGATACGTGCATGATTATAGAAACGAAGAAGTTCCAAAGAGCAGCGAACACGTTTTTAGCACAATCGAGAAGGTAATTTCATGAATGAAGAAATATGAACACAGAATTGAATTTGGAAAACAACTTGGAGAACATTCACAATAATTTAAAAATTCCAAATAAGGAATGCTAAAAGATCAGTCAGCATAGCATCGATATGGCGATTGAGAAGGTGATACGCAAGAGTATCCATGTTAAATTTTAGATTTGACGAATTGAATAAATGTAGTATTAGGAAAACGTGTTATATATTCAAAGTGTTTTATTTTTAAACTGTTATATCTGATTAGCCAAAATGAAGGGCATTTTGAGATGGCGCAAGAACGATGTCAGATTGGAGCTGAAGGGATGTATGACAGGAACAGAAATGACGCAGTTTAAAAGGGATGTATGACAGGAACAGACAGGACGCAATTTACAAGGGATGTATGACAGGAACAGAAAGGACGCAATTTAAAAGGGATGTTTGACAGCAACAAAATTGACGCACTTTACAAGGGATGTATGATAGGAACAGAAAGGACGCAATTTAAAAAGGATGTATGACAGGAACAAAATTGACGTACTTTACAAGGGATGTATGACAGGGACAGAAAGGAACTCACATTGGCTGAATCCTAGACTCGAACCCACGCAGACAGAGGTGAGATGGCAGTGATCCGTAACGGAGAGCGCTTTAGACCACTCGGCCACTCGGGGCTCCCAATAGTTTATGTAACAGAAGGTCAGAAAAATATCATGCTTTATAACGCAGGGATATGTTTCTGATCTGTTACAATATCTGAGAATAAAATTAATCATACACAGACTACAGAAATCCGAAATATTGAGGAATTAAAAATAAAATTAGAAGAGGAAAATTAATATGAATGAGGCAATTTTTCGAATTCAAGACAAAACTCTTTTGGTCGTGTAAATGTTAACTGTTTTCATTTACTCTTGTTGAATAGAAAGTTACGTTAACATGAGCTTGACAAAATAAATATATTTTACAACATCCAGATGATAACACGGTAGGTAAACTGTCTTTTTCAGCCAGATAATACATATTACAGTTGGCTATTACAAGTATTTTAGAAGATCATGGAAACAGTATACTATAAAACAAGAAATGAAAATGAAAAATGGTTTAATTCCAGATGGGTTGAATTATGCAGGCATACAGTAAAATGAGAATAACTGATAACAATTTATTTCTAATGACTACTTTTTAACACAATGTTCCATGAACTTGGGAAAATAGATATACAGTATTTGTATCCGACTAGAGCTCGAAATAACTACGATTCAATAGTCCCAGATAGTTACAACCACATAATAAGATGTTGCTTGTGTGTTCATGTTATATCTACGTCATATCTATAAGACCAAAATTATTTTAACTGATAGGCCTATTGGTTGAACTGACTAAAGCAGTTTCTTACTAAAAATGGTTTTGGTTAAAGTTTTCTTCATTTTTTTGCGATGATATAGTTTTACAAAACGTTAATGGAAATTTGAAGCAGTTGTAGAGAGGTATAATATTCATATATAAACATTATAGAAGAAGACATACGTATCCATTTCTCACCCATGCGATAGGGAAATCTGCCTGTTTTGCTAACCTTGCTATTCCTACCCCAGTCTGGTAATCTCATACCAGTCGTGTCAGTCATCATGTCCACGTGGTAGGGACTACTTTATCAAGGGACGCAACCATTGTTGTCTTCTGCTTGCTTGGCTTAATGGGGTTGTTTTCCGATTAAACCAGCGCTGACACTGAGAAATTTACCAAAATAGCTTTTGGAAGAGAGAAACAAAAAAAACAAAACCCCCAAAAAACCTATAAAAGAAGTTTAAAATCGAAAAGATAAAGATAAGACAGAGAGAAAATGGACTATAATCTAGGGAACATCTTGACTCTTAAAGGTAGGAGAGAAAAAATCGTAAATATGTCCACCCACTGGGTACTTATTCCATTTATACAGTATTTTTCCTTTGGACGATGGATGTTCACAAATTTTGCTAAACACGAACTAGTAATTCCTGAAAATGTACCAGAGCATGAAGCAGAAGATCTTTCCTGTTTTCTCGACGACTAGGAAACGAAAGAAATAATGTGTCTCTGAAATCCAAGCAACTTTCGTCGTAAAAAAACAAACAAAATCAGGAGTGGAAATTAAAAAGAAACTGAAGAGAGAAAGCATATTTACAGAAGTGGACGAGCAATTTGTCACAAACATAAAACATTGGGACACATACATCTTCTGTAGAAAAGCAATGACACGCGCCCTATACATGAAGTGCCGGCACGTGACATACACAACATTCTCTCAAGATTTTTCCTTTCAACTCGTCAGAATGATGGAAGGGATTACGAGCATTGTGAGGTAACAAAGGCCTTCATATTGACTGATAACACACAATTTTAATTTATAGAATAATTTATGAGCTAATAGAATGATGCATAGCGCAATGAAGATATTACCAGCTTGTTAAAAGAGAAATGAATTTGTGAACGAGTGCATGGATGCATAGATAATTACACAAAATAAATATTATGTAATTGACAAGAGATTTATATATAGTTTTAAAAGGTAAATTACACGTTAAATTAAAGAAATTGGCTCATAAAACAATTTAGAGCCCCCCAACGGAGAGAGAGAGAGAGAGAGAGAGAGAGATTCGGTACCCTAGCAATATAGCCACTGCTCTTTTGATAATTAAATATTATTTATTATAGATATGATGGGAAGTTTTAAACGATACAGTTGCAGTTTGGTTTATGACCCTGACTTTTATCGAGCCGTAGAGGTCCTAAATAGTAAACAGAAAGATCTAAAGAAGAAAGGAAAGGAAACAAACACAAACTGCAGACGCCATCACTGATGATGACATAGATAACCTGTTTGAATACTTGCGTTCGGGCGAAAGCGCACCGTCATGTTTGCTGAACGCTTTATGGTTTAATGATACTTTGCAATTTGGGGTACGGGGAGAGGGTGAAGGACACATAAATATAAAGTGGGAAGATATCATTAAAGCAAGAGTGTGAACATAAACTAGAATATTTAGAGTTTAACGAGAGACACACGAAGACGAGGCCAGACGAGGACATAAGAAACACGAGGAATGAAAAACCAATGATATACTATAACCCTCTATTTCCAAATAGATGTCCTGTAACTCTCTACAAATGTTTTATAAGCAAATGTCCAGGTAATTTTGTGACCTTGACCATCCATTTTGCCTTGCCGCTGTAACTCACCTGCATGCACCTTGGCCAAAGAGAAATGATTTTTACGGGCACCAGTCGAGCCCTGAAAAGCTTAACTCACTAATGAAAAAAAGGCTTTGAAGGCAAACATGCCAGATCAGGCTTCAAAACGCATTTAAAGCTCGAGCGTGAGAAAATATCTATGCTAGAAACCAATAGAAAACAATGTTACAGACACTCAGGCTATACACATCACTGGCCACAAACATCCCATCTCTCTTGAAAACTACAGAAAATTAGTAACAGCCAGGGATGTGTTATGCCAAACCTGATTTCTTCTAATTTTATTAAACATCACTATTATGCCCTTGTTGAAACAATCATGTAGGTGCAATAACAAGATTACAAATAATGCACTTACTTGTCAAAATGAATCATTTATACGTCCACACGTTATTCCACATCCATATTTCCATGTAGCACATCCTTTCACAACTAACAGCAATACTTGCAATATTTTCAAGACAGAAAATGTAAAGTTTCCAAGAAACCATGAACTTGAAAGTTCAGCACATGGTTATCGGTTAAGTCTATATTTGGAGTGTCTTTCTTCTTCTTCTTCGTCTTCGTTTTCTTCTTCTTCTTCTTCTTCTTCTTCTTTTTCTTCCAGTAATGTGACTCGCACATGTTGTGAACTATGTACATGTGACGGGAGGTCCAAATGCGGCTACGAACAGGTTAAACACACCCTTGTTTGGAGCTAAGCAATCTCCATGCCAACTCCTGCTCCGAAAGCATCAATGGAATTGGCGTTGTCTACGGTGGCTGGTAAGGAGTTCCACACATACATGGGTGCGATTTTACAATCAATATTAATTCCAACACAAGTATGTCACAAACATTATCATCTCCTCCAAAGAAAAGGAGAGTTAGATACATAGTGGCACAGATCTCTATTACCCATTACTAATCCAAGCACGGTCACCGTGCTACTTGTTATAATCTTCGTTAAAACATATTCAGAGCTGTGTACCTAGTATCATTTCATTATTTACAATTTAACCTTTTCTACATTGGAACTGACGATAATGAAACATTCTCTTGTAATAAATATTAATTATTTATTGTTATTTTCATATAGAATCTACTTCATAAATGTGATAATGCATCAATACTATACAATATTTTATGTTTGTCTTAGTTGCACACGAGTACAAACTGTGTACTTCGGATGGAATCGTCACGCCATAGCCTTCATTAACATATTTAAATTATTGCGCCGCCGTTAAGATTTGCGCGTGAACAATATTGCAAAAGTGAAGAGTAGATTTGCTTTAAAGGAAAATATTGGGTGAGAAAAATAATCTACGTTTGGGTTTGCACCGAAACAAAGAAATCGCTATCGCAGGTTTACATTATATGTCTCCCCACGAGGCAAGCTAGAGAGAGAGAGACATACAAATAGACAGACAGAGACATATAAAGGTAGAGAAAGAAAGACATAATGAGAGAGTAGACGATAAAAAATTAAAAGAACCTTAATTTTTTTATACAGTAGTTTTATGTGAAACGAAGAAGACAGACTATAAGAAAATAATGTCAATTTTTATCATTGGTATCATTTACTGCATCCAAAATTAAAGGCTTTTAATATATCTATACATTTTCTGATTTCATTTTTTAAGAAACATTTTCCGCCGTTTGGTCGTAATAGATCCATTAAAACTTTCCACTAATAACGGGGTTTTATCTGAGTGAAAAAATACTCAATAATTTTGTCTCCGATTTTTCTGTGACACTTACGTTAAAAATTGCTTTCCTTCATCGAAATGTATATTTTTTAAAAAGGTTTTGTCACTTCAGTTACATTGATAAAAGCATGATGCATATCAAGTCCCCACTTATTCTCACTTTTCTAGCCAAAAAAACATTTTGAAAAGACATTTATCACTGTTGTACTTTAACTATTATTAAAAGTTTAATATGTATTGAAGTCATCTATGTTTACCTAGCACTAATCATCATGCATGTCTGAAAAAACTTTTCCGTATATGAGTGGTTTTTTAAATTTTACTTTCATGTGCAAAGTGGACATACATTGTCACCCTCATCCCCCGTATCAACCATGTATATGAGATTGTCAGAGATCAATACGAACAGGGTCTTCAAACATACAGAAATTAATTTGATCAAATGTATTTTATAAGTTATCACTGAGTCCCATCCAGCAGTCCAAACCAAAGCACATTCTTCATTTGATTGGAGAGAGAAAGCTTGCAAGAAATAATTGTGCCTTCTTGTGCACCAAAGGTGCTTAGCACATGCAAAAATATTGATCCTGACCTGCTCCTATTGATGCAAAGAAAACAAAGATTAGCAAAACTTGTATGTGAAAATAGATCAAGTGCCAAGAAAAGGACGAGACAATGAATACAACAAATATTGAAAAGAGTTAAAAGTCGTGATAAGGGCTATTAGGATAAATGTGAAACTTTTACAAATATGTGCAGATAATTTGTAGACAATGATTGTGGTGGCTGATATAGCGGATAAATGTTCGAGGGATGAAGGTATGGGCTATGATTGGGAAGGATGAAAGTTATATTATAGTCATAGTGATGAAAGTAACAATGATGATCGGATGCAATGAAAGAAATAGATGGAAGAATAAATTTAGAAATTTAAAAAAAACAACAAATAGCAATAGTAATGTTGATATTTCCTTAATGATTAGATGTCATATGCATTTTTTTCTGCTTGATCTTGTCCAAAATCAAATCCACTGTCTACCTGACCAGGGACATTTATTTTGTAAACATCATAATACAGAGCTACTATGTATCAATGAGTGTGAATTAAATATTCGGATCATTATCAATGGAGGTAAACATGGTTATTGGGATCTGGGTCTATAACATCATATTTCAAGTGGGTAATTTCTAAACTTGCTGACAACTTTGAATGTTTTATTAAAAAGACTGACCTACATATGGGCTCTAGTATCGTGTCTTAGTTTTAAATTGAATGTTGTTTACATTACATTGCATGTTCTTGCCGTATTTTCAAAAGCAGAATAATTGTTATTGTTGTGCTATGTTTTTAGTTTGTGTGGATTTATTGAATAAAACTATTATTCACTGGAATTACAAAGTGATCAATGATATCCTTGACTGGAACATTAATTAGGAATTATAGTGAATTCAGACAAGAACGTTTTTGGATTATATTATTGTGATATATCAAAAGACTCTTAGCATATCGCCAAAATCCGGGCAACTGGCACATTAGCACGTTCGCGACTACAGGCACATCGAGACATTCGTATTTCGAATACATTCGAATCGGAACATCATACACCTGGACCTGTGATAAAACGTTTATGACTACCTGGAATTTAATTCACAATACTATAAGGTCTTTCTCAATTGTAACTTTTAATTCTAGGGAAATATTTGGTGATTTTTACAAAATATTTGGTTTTCCCTCTTTACTGCTACTTAGTTGAAGATCATAGAGTCATAACGGATGTCAGGGATTCAATGTAGTGCAAAGAGTAGTATGGTTAATTGAAAATTAGGTAAAGTAGCATGGTTAATTGGTGAAAGATAAAGTAGTCAGAGTATGCTGCTGCTGATAATCATGACGACGATTATGGATTTTGGTGATGCTAAAATATAATAATAATAATAATAATAATAATAATAATTATTATTATTGTTATTATTATTATTATTATTATTATTATTATTATTATTATTATTATTATTATTATTATAGTGATATTAGCAGTAATAATAATACCGGTGAAGTAAAGGTAGTATGGCCGTCATAAATGGGTGGGCAACAAGAGGCCACCAACAACACAACTAAATACAGTGCTTCTAAGATTCAAGGCTGCCATTCCCATTTTGTTCTATGCATTTGGCAAAAGTTCCAGTAGCTTGGGTTTGCAGGCAACTAGAACAACGACGTTGTTTTTGCAATGCACATTCCTATGCTTATAACACTGGCTTATTACCCAATGAAGACAAGGTGCGTATATATGAGGGGCAGATCAAACTGCAATCATTTATTCTTTTTTAATTACTTGGAAGACACCTTCACTGGACAAACGCGGCGTAGGGGAAGAAGAGGAGGTGCAATGGATCCAATGGAGATATAGGATTACTTTGTAGCGGTAAAAAAGACACACCTTGCACAAATAATGCCATCGAAGATTAGCGTAACGCAGTTGCAAGCTCTGTGCAAAAAGATCATCCGATCCTTCCAAGGCTGGTTAAGAAACTTCAGGAAGAGCAAACTATCAATGAATGAATGTTTAACGGGCATTTGCAGGCAAAGCTCCTCCACTGCAACGAAAGAAATATCTAGATTTGGATCGTCGTCTTTTTTGCGTGTCTGTGAACCAACAACAAGCAATGGAACTAGTGGATCGGTTGGAAACACTAATGGACTCATTTCGTGCAGGCAACAACGCACCATACGTAATTAATAAGACTGCCTCGATTTGTTCGCGGCTGCTCACCAATAACAGCAAATAATTGGGGATGTTTTGTTGTTTGATGCAAGAACTCACTGAGGACATCAATGATATGTATCACGACACTGATGTCGTAGTCACTTTCCATTGTTTTTCGTATCTGTAAATACAACCCAAAGCGTCACCACAATGATTACAATTTTATCAGCGAAGCCAGAATTATATGCGACTTTTTCTACACCAATCACCACAGTTAATCCCGCAACTCTCGATCGCACTACCCAAACCTAAAATAAAATTATCTATTATGGCAAGTCTAATGTGTCAATACTAACTTGGAGCCATCATGGAATCATTCATAAAGAAACGAAAATGCTCAGTCACGGAATGCACAACCAGTCATTAAACACCCAGGGATTATTTCTACAACAATGACGATACTCCAATATCGACAGCGATGTCGCTCGTGGACTAACCAATGGATGTCAGTTCGTTCTCACAAACCATTCTTGGAAATACTAGCTCATCGGGATTTGCAAAAATGAAGATTATAAGTTTAATGTGACTATGCCTGGCTATTGTAATTTTGATACTCGATTCCAGATGTTCAAATTCAAAATACATAAGTATCTGAAAAGACCCAGTCCCAACAATGTTAGCCAGAGCATGATTCGCCTACTTAGGACAAAGATAACAACTGCAGTGATTCAGTTGTAGTTTGAAACATCAGGAATGGGGGTATATAGACATAGGTTTCCTGGGACACGCCAGGTGCTGTACTTGCTATCACTATTCTCTCTTAGAGTGCATAATTAGTGTCCTCATGAATACTTGGGATTGGTAGTTTACATCTTGAACCAATGACCTGAATTGTAAATATGTGTCAACAGTCTTTTGTTGCTTCACATTTATATAATTAAAGGTATATAATTCCTAGTTATTGTCTATTTTCAATAATGTTATACAGCACATTGCATATCCAGAGAAAATAAATTTGAGTTTAATAATTTCAATTAAATTAAACACTAAACACATCAACGACTGTGCTTCAGGATCTTATAGCATGAAAGAATAATTTCTAGATAAACAAAATTTATATATATATATATATATATATATATATATATATATATATATATATATATATATATAAACTCAGAAACAAAAGAAGAGCCAGGATGTAGTATAAAGTACTAAAATTATAATACAGAATTTGGTAAATATCAGGTAGACCCGGCATGGGGAGTTTTCAATTATCCAGACTAAGATTGAAATAAACATGATGTTTACAAAAGAAAAAGAAAAACGAAAACTGATTCAACGAAATTCTTGTAAATGTTTCAAGCCGAACCTAGATATGTTTACCATGCCACAATGACAAAAATACAAGAATCCATATTTGCAAAATTGTATGACCACCGCAACACCAATCTAACTGAAACTGAAGGACAAACGAAAGATTATATCTATTTGAAAGCAGTTACTTGCACCTGAAAATCAAACTCTCAAAAGGGAAAACAGCAACATAGGAACCGATTCGAGAGTGGCTCACGTCAATAACTTTAAAGATTCCTTATTCAGCAAAGTGGATAGGTCCTTGAATAACAAAACTGATGAGCACATACCCTTTGTAAGCGTTCCTTGACAATATCTTGTCGTACGGAAATGAAGCTCATACGTGTATGCTCCAAACAGTCGATTTGGTTCAGCTTTAGTGCCCTTTATCATGTATAATTGATTATGTGAGTCCTTCAACCACAAAACGCACATCAATCATGTTACTAGTAATAAGAGAATACATCAAAGTTTGAACTGTACAGGGTCTTTCGGGGCAAGTAAATACTTATACACAATTTAAAACTTTACGTTGAGTAGACAGTCGAGCTTTGACGAATGTACTCATTTATTTTAATCATTTCTATACACTCAAAATTTCCTTTAGAAGTAGTGAATTATCATTGATCACTAAACGGAAAGGTACACCATTCGTCATCCAAATCTAACCGCGGGTTACATAGAAATGTTTGATAAGTTACAGCAGCTAGAAAAACAACGTAAACGTGAAGGTAAATCTATCAAAGAATTTGAATCATTAATATCTGAGACCGAAATTGATTTGGAAGCATTAGTTATACGTGGTTGTATCGTTGACGATATTCGAAGTGAAGTGGATCAACATGAAAACGAGTAAAATTTGTGATTAAGAGACAATGTAGAACTTTAATGTAATCGTTTTACAGCAAAAATAATTTAATAATAACAGTAATGATTGTTATTCTCTTTTTGCTTGATTACAACGAAATGTTTGTTTATTACCCTCAGTCGTCCTTACTATATGTTTGAGTTTATTCTTGGCCTTCAAAGAGACACATTCATCGGCAGGCAGCTTGGAGTCAAACCCGGCCTCCCCCCCCCCACCCCGACAGTCAAAGACGTGATTATTCCAATTACACCAACCCCTGCCATGGCGACAGAAAGCACACCTCATGCGACGTCCACGATTGCTTACACGGTTATATCGCTGAAGTATTCGTCGGCTTTGATGATCCATTATATTCTAATGCTCACATTCAAATTATTAACCTGTAGTTGGTGTACCGTGGCACTCTGCATGCAATGCAGATATGTTCAGTACATTAAAGATAGCCTGCTTGAGGTATAGTTTGGTCATTTTTGACTAATTTTGAAACAATAATTAACAAAACTACTTTCCCGCAACGATTATACACAGAGATATTTTTCTAGTTATATTATCCTTCTTCTGGATTTATCGGTTGTGTAGACGGTCCAAGTTAGGGGAGGGGTGATGGACAATAATGATGAATTTTGTAATGACACTCGTTACTCACCATGGTGTTTCGGTAAAAAGTGAAAATACTCGTCTCGATTTTCTCCCCCACGTACCTGCTCCAGATGCAACTGTGTCAGAAAGCCTTTAAGCAAAGTTTGTTTATAGATTATTATTTATTTCAATGGCTGGCTGTGTGCCACCACTTATTTCATGCTTATGGCCGAATCGAACCGTCTCTCCAGCACAGCTATTTGATGAATCAGTGAGTTGCCACGAACCCGATTTGAACATAATAAACATTTGGGCTTGCATACACATTACTCTAGAATGGTTTATCTGAGTTCTTTATTTGCTTTTTCAAATCTTTTCTTTTTTAACCCGCGAGGGGGAGCTTAATTAGAAATTTTTCTGATTTCATACATGGTTAGATCAAGAACAGTTTGAAACGATCTAAATGTACCCTGCGATTTTTCTCCACTGTTAGTATCGTAGCAATTTCGTCATGATGGTTGCAACAACATTGAGCTTTCCACAAAATTCATCAATAGGTTTAGAATTGTCCTGGACATTTTGTTTCCCATAAATAGTTAAATGCCTTTACGTTTTCGTCGTGAACATATTTCTGCAAAGCAATTTAGACGTCCACGTATTATTTTGTTATTTTGTCGCCACATTCTGGTCTCGTTCTGGGTCGTGCACAGCAACAACTTTATTGTTTTTCATGTTGAGTTATCCCCGCATTGTATCTCTGGCGAGAGAAACACAACTTTGTACTTCATCTGCGATAAGCGCACGGGATATACCAGAATCTTTAAGAATTACCTAACCCGTTGATTTTGACCAAATTGGCAACGACCGACGCTAGCATTACATTAACAGTATCTGTTACTTTAATGGTGCTAGCCTGTGTTTGGTCAAATTGATTTTCAAATAAATTGGCCCTTATCTACCCCGATACAATCCACCAATGCAGTTAAATTGTATTTTGTTAACAATTTTTGATGTGTCCCCGAACGCAGTTTGTTTGTCGTCTCTCCGTGTGTTTTATCCTTCATAAATATATGTGGTCATGCTGTAATTACAGTTACATCAATTTATATTTCTGCAACGCATTCGCCCGATTGATTGAGTTTTTCACGGCAATAAGTGCCGCTATAGCTTTTGTCCCGCAAATTGGAGGATCTACCGCGTTGATACCCAGAGCGGTGCAGATGTAATTGTTCGTGGCATTTATCGCTTCCGCTCGCGTTGATATACTTGATAAATTCTCCTGGTGACAGCAGACCATAAAATGCTAATGGTACTGCTGAGTAGAAAGGGAATACTCATCTGGATTCGGCCATACGTTGGTTCTTTATTTGTTGATGGGAGAGCGCTAGTTCATTTGATCCACCCACTCACCAGTGTGTTTGATTATCGCATTGTTAGTCAACAGTTGGTTTAGATGTCCATCCTTTTTCTGTAATTTCGATAGTGACTCCGTGGTTGCATATGCTGTTGGGCATGTTAATAATGTTAAAGAAGGTATGGTCAAATGCGCAGAGTGACAGTACCGCATTTAAGGTTTTCCACAGAGCCGTCAATGATCTTCATTCGTCCACCATCCCAACAACAAGTAGTATTTTGTCCGACAAATCGCCATCTCTCCTTGTATATACATGATAGCACCAACTGGTAATACTCTCTAGCGTCCTCAAAAATGCATATTTACGACGGAATGTCTGAATCAATCCAGATGTCTCAGTGAAAAAATAAAATTTGAGACAGCGTTGTGAAATCCTTCTGAGATATCTGGAGCCCTGTGTCAAAGTTCTCGTTGTGTCCCATGAAATTCAAAAGTCTGTGGTATGCTGTGTTTCTGTTGAAAATCTACGAGGATTTCTTCAGATATTCTTCATGTCCCTTTAGTCTTACCGATAGTTCAGAAACTTTAAGTCGGTCAGAAGTTTTTGGGTTCCTTATCAGCGAGATCAACCGTCGTATATCTTGAAACACTCTAAATACATGTCGTGGTGCAGAAACACCATATCGAAATGCTATCTGCCACATAAACAGACCTTCAGCTGCACCTTGAACCGCCTCTGGTGTCAATGTTAGCCACCTCAGCCCATACTGACTGCAGCCCTGCATAAAACTATGTAGTTGTTGTTCTTCAGTCAACGATGGTATCAGAGTGGATATCCGCAAAGACAATTTTGTTATCGTAACCTGTCCGTGTAGCGCTGCAATTGTGTCCGCTACTGCAACTTTAGTACGCAAGATTGTCCCATCGTCAGTACCACGTCGTTCCAGCACAACTATGTGTTCTGCCCCAAAACTATCTTTCAAAAGCCCCCTGCAAAATCCGAAAATATGGGTTAGTGGAATTACAAACCTAAATTGACTTTGTGACTTAATTTGCAATCGACGTGCTGAGAATCCCAACCTAAATAGCAAAACCTTCAGCAGGTGTCGCTATTATTTTCGCTGGTTGCTGATCAACAACTAAATCTTGTGCAATTTGTACATTGAGATATAGTCACTTATCATAATTATCCGTGATGTCGTTAGCGAATCATCATCGAGGGCCCAGAGCTAGTCATTGGAGTATCTTGTCAGTCAATGTCCTGACCACGCAATGTTGTCCATGCATTCTTCAACTTCCTTGCGTCTAAGAGTTATTTGGAGCTTTTAAATAACGCTATGACACTATCGTTGACTAAACCACAATCGGCGTATGGATTTATCATCTTGATGCATGAGATTTCCTTCGATCATAGTAAATGCTTGTGCGTGCAAGAAATTCCTGCCTGTATCCTGAACCTGTAATACTATTCATTGGAACACGAGCAGCATAAGAATAAATATTGATAATCGAGTATAGATTCGTCTGAAGGTACTGAAGAGTCCAAGGTAAATGTGGGTTCTGATAACATTTCTTCGGTACTTGGCAGTGGTAGACCAATAATGGTCTTCGGTGGATTTATCGCTGTAGTGGTCAATGCGGCTATTGGAAATCATTTGCTGTCGCCAAGTGGAACTCTGGCAACTAATCTAGATAATCTATCATGTAACTCAAAAAATCAACACCAG
Source organism: Sinohyriopsis cumingii (assembly GCA_028554795.2). Taxonomy (NCBI): domain Eukaryota; kingdom Metazoa; phylum Mollusca; class Bivalvia; order Unionida; family Unionidae; genus Sinohyriopsis; species Sinohyriopsis cumingii. The sequence continues at coordinate 18,466,724 of CM068836.1, forward strand.
GCGGAAAGTCTCCTTGCGAGAGTATCAGATGCGTTAATAACCTTATAACCCCAATGCCATTCTCACAAATGTGTTTTGCCAGTGAAATTCCATGTTCACGAGCCACTGGGGCAATTCTGTTAAATAACCCATGAATAATGTCGGTAAGCCTATCTCTTAAAAAAAAAAACTCGATACACAGACAAGCGTCAATTTACGGGAAACGCTGAGTAAATATGTACAATCGTCATTGTTTATTTCATCGGCAGTGACTAATAGCCGACAGCACTCACACCAATGTGTCCTTGACATGCAAACTACCTTGAAGCGTTCTTTACATAAATCAAGCAAATGACCACCTTGATCTGTCATTGTAAATCTCATATGAGAAAGAAAACTGTTGTGACATCGCATAACCATTGGCTACAGTTATAAGATCGCACTTATATACACTCGGAGGAAAACACCAAGATGTATGACCTTGGTGGGTAAGGTTGTTGCCGGCGACCACGTCCCAAACTGTAAAACTTCACTCAACGGCGATGCATGAGCAATGTACCGCGTTCGTCGATGCAATGTTAATGATGGCAGTAGTTATATGAAGTTCATTGCGATCTGGAGAATTATTTATGGTTAGTTCCCCAGTCGCTTCTGTTGGCCACCGGCGCACGATCTGAACGGTAATTGCGTTTTTAGAATCTCGTCCTGTTATCGAGATTATAAACCATTGAAATTAGCATTGATTGCATTTATTTCTCAAATATGGTCTTGAATTTCTTCGGCGTGCCATTCCGCTGTCTTTTTCCATGAAAAAAATAGCGTGTTATTGGTTGGTAGCCTACCAAACGGCCCCGAAATAATCCTAACCAATTATAATACACACACATCTGAGTCAATGCTATCTCACGTGTGCTACTGGGTAGCTCCATAATCAGGTAAGGACATATAACATATTCTGGTCTTTTTGCCGATACTGGCACCATCGTTGAAGAAATCTAAGTGGTATTTGCATGTATTCCATCAAGTTGTGAAATTAGTCTGTTGTGATTCACCGTGAAACCCATTATATTGCTAAACCGGCAGCATAATTTAATCGCCGTATACGTCAACAATCACTTTGTTGATCAGCGCGAGGTTTACATGTGGTGTCCATGACACCACATGCAAACCTCGCGCTGAGGAGGAGGAGTGAAAAAAGAGAAAAGATGTCACACCACATGTAAAACTCGCGTTCCACCCCCAACTATCCGCACAAACGTACGCGAACGCATACAAACACACTCTTTACTATCCACACAAACGGACGTGAAAGCATACAAACCCCAAATATATTATCTTCGCAAACATAAGCGCACGCACACAAACACACACATATTAGCGAAGGAATGAGTGTTTATAATCACACTACTCCACATTCACACAAATTGGCAACTTAAATAGTCTCTTTCTTCAGATTTGGGTAGCTCTGAGAGTGGCTCTTTTTTGAACTCCAGATGCGGTGTTCTCACCATGGACTTGATTTCGCTGTCCTGTCTCAGGATGAGGTGAGGTAAGATAGGCCTTTTCTTTCCCTCCTCTTTTTTCTTTTTTCCCTCCTTCTATCCTGTCACTTTCCTGGATCGCCTTCAAGGTCAGCTCGTCCAGGAGGCGCCTGGCATACTACAGGTGCCTTTGGAGTTCTAAGAGTTTCGAACTCCTGCTCATCTTCTTTTAGTTGACGAGGCAACGATGGGTAGCCAGACTGACGAACGCTTTCACTTTATAAGTGTGAAGCGTGGACGTGAAGCAAAATAGCCCCTTTCACCAAAACGTACAAGGCCCATATTATCACAAACATGTAACGCGCGGACCTTAAGGAAACACTCACTCACTATTTACCTAGAAACGCTAACTACAAACAAAAACATACAGACTATTTGACAAACTACGGAAACGAAGTGCTTATAGACACACTTCTATTTTTGACATAAAACAAAGAAACGAAGTGCTTATAGATACACTTCTATTTTTTTGGCATACAGATTAATAAAAATTCACAAATGTTTGGCAATTTAACTAGCATGTATTTTATAGAGTATTGGGGTAGCCCTGAAAAAGGGCTGTTTTGTGGACGGAAAGTTATGGCAATCTTTTATTATCTAAGATGGCGTCCCCGACTGGCGACAGGCTTTACGTCAGGATAAGATCTGCTTCTTGGAGGAGAACACTTTTGTGTCTACACGGCAGCCGACAAAACATCTGTCTGGTTCCTGCTGTTACTGCTGCTGCTGTTGCTGTTGCTGATCTCTCTGCTTCTGAAGTCTCTACTTCTCCGTCCATTCTTTAATCTCGTTTTTGATTTCCTCCCTGAAGAGCTCTTCTATCAGGTCTTCAGTAACGTTCAACATTCTGACATTCTCTATCTCTTCAGGTTTGGGTATCAGACTTTGTCTGACACAATGTATATTCACTTAAGCTTCGTTCAGCTTTGCTAGTCTTGAATACATATTCATAGGAGGAAGAGTCAGCTATGGAAGGTCAGAATGGAGACTGCTTGGCTTTATATGGTTTAAGCGAGAACGCGATAGAAAACATCTTTACGATGTTTTGTTGGGTCGGAACTCTATGATATTTTTTAATTTAGGGTGCGGGATAGAGAGAAGTCAAAGAGCATATATAATGATAAAAATTTAAAACAAACGACATACACACTTTTTGAAAACACAACATGTTTTATTCAAACAACTAACAACAAACTATTAACGAGAAAGCAAACAATGTTTCAAACAAAGAAACTATTTTTGACAAGATTGGCAATGTTGTGAAGTGTAGTGAGATTTCCACGAATGGATGTCATTGGGCCTTTGATGTACACTACGTTTCCTAGCACACACCACAGGATTCCAAGAAGCAGTGTAGGAACTATGATTCAAACGGTAACAAAGTTTCCAGGTATCCATTTTGTGTTGTTTTATTCTTTCTTGTTTCTTTTCACAGGTAATGATAAATCATCAATTCGAACCGAAATTTTTGCTTGAAAATCTCTGACAAGTAACCGAAGTTTTCGTTTTGTCTTCCCACTCTGATCAAAGAGAGCTTCTTTGTGATGGATCTCTAGAGTAATCAATGGATGAGAGGAATGATCTCGCACGTCTTTATACCACTGATGCAACACGTCTTCTTCCAAGATAAGACCCCTAGCGTCCTCCAGAGACTCGTCCAATTTTTCTTCTTCACTCATCATCAGATATTTATCATGTTGAATTTGACAAGGATGACCGTTTTTACATCCATAGCAATCTTTCTTGATCGATTCCGTACATATTTTGCCAGATGTTTTTCAAAACAGGAGACAAAATGTTGTTCTTGTTTTTGACATATGGACTTCATCACTATGACATCGTTTTTGTCTTGGAGTTCTGTTTCCACAATATCCTCCCATTACATTTCCAAACATTCTCCACTATTCAAAGAAGGAAAACAGGCTTCCATAGTTTCTAATATTATAGAAAGACTTCTCTCAAACTGTTGATTTCTATGGTATTATCGAATTCGTTATACACATGACATTCATCGTGTTGTTTATGGGTATTTGCTTTGCAAGCTGAAGTTCCACACGAACCTGGCCGGATGTTATACGGTCCCTCGTCGCTGTCTTGGTCTGAGGTGAAATCAAAGTCCCACAAAGTGTAACCTTCTGCATAATCCTAATGCCGTGACTGGTGTTGGTTCTTAACTGTCCTGTGGCTTCGTAAAAGGGACAAGTACGAGCTCAGGTAATTCTTCTCGTCACCTTAGTCCGGTTCGAAAAGCCTGGCACACAATCTTTTGCCATCTCGACTGACTTCGATTTTTCACGCGTTGTAGTGCTGATACTCAAAACGCTTTTCCTCGAAAGCTACATTGAAGGGTGTTATTTTGATGATACCAATGATCAAACGTTTGGGTAAATGTCCTTGGAACAGATGATCTTCGGTCATCGATTGATGCCCAGCGGGAATGGTGAAAGTTTTCACTTCCACGCGTCGTATCGGATACTTGGCGGTCGTTCTGCTCAAAGTGTGACTGTTGTCGTTTCCCAATTTAGGTAACACTTCCACATGTCGTATGTAGATTCTGGTTTCTTGATTGGTTGTTTTGAAGTAGGCAGACTCAGCTATCAAATGGAAAGCAGCACTGCTACAATTAAGTCTCAGACGGACATCCACTACATTCACCAACTACTTTTCTTGCAACCCATGTCTAAATGCAAACTATCCATCAGTTCTCATTTTTGTTGGGTCTTTGATTTGTTCCGTCGACCGCTGAATTACTCACTGTGGTTTGGTTCTTTATCTGTAATCACAAATCGGTATTGTTGAATTTGCCTGCCGCGTTAGGTGTCCATACCACACATGCATCCAGGTAAGTTTTCTTGGCTTCTTTTCCATTCATCAATATATTTTCCAGGTACGCTCGCTAAGGGTAAGTGTCCATGCTTCTACTGACCATTTTGTTATTCAAGCACATATCCACACCACTAAACAAGGTATGCATGAAATTGTTGACGGGGTCTACATTATCTCACTCTCTTATATCGGGACCGTCCGTCGATGTGTCGATCACTTTCACTTTCAAGTACAAGTAACAGCTATTCAGATAACTTGCTGTCCTTTGCTTTCAAACTCGATGGGAGCTGATCCTGAGTCCAGGAGAGAAGAGACGTTATAAAATTTGACCCATTGGGGTTCTCGCATCGTCATCATGGTGGGTGGCATGGCAAACAGATCCAGTTCCGACTTGGAACAGGCGCAAGACTCTTGGTGCATCATTTTCTTTGTTTTTTAATAATGAAAAATGTCTAACTCTCGCACGGTTCTTCTTTTCTTGACCTTTATAGCTCTAGGGATGTTAAGTCGTCTGGAGGGTTTCTTCGTTGTCTCTTTCTGTCTTGTCCTTGCCGTGACGTTAGAGAAGCGGGAATGCCTGATTCGGTAGCGTCCAGAGCATTTGCCCGTTTGAAGCAAGACTTTTGTGTCTGCTCTCAAGAAAGCTTCCTTGGGATTTTGTTTGCTGATGATGACATTTTGGAGAAATTATTCGCCGTGCATCAATGCGGCATATTTCAAAGCATCCAATCTTTGTTTCACAATCGGTTTCAAAACCGGTGCCTCCGAACGAAAGGCCGATTTCATCATATCTCCTATACCATGTCCTCGCTGGCGAGCGACACCTTGGTACACTGGATACACGACTTAAAACTCGTTAGAGAATCGTTTTCGAAAATGGAGTTTCACCGTGACGTTTGCTTTGGAGAATCGAATATTTTGCCCCAGATCTACGTTTATAGCAATGTTGACAGTGTCGAAACACGACTTAATTGACGGACAAATATTGAAGATGTAAAACTTCGTGGTGAACTTGATAAGTATTTTCACTTCCTGGTCATTGGTTGTGGCAGAATCCACTTTGAAAGTAATGACACGCAGTAACAGTACGGAAATGTGTCCCACTACGTTGTACTCCACCACATCAGAATAAACAAAGATCAAATTTAGTCCTTCGTCCTGTTCTACAAGGGATGCAAAAGTCACTTCCCAACGGGCTTCGTGATCTAATTGGATATCCTGAAGTAATTTGGCCGTGAGACAACACAAAGTATTTCTGGAAAACACCTACATGGAACTGTCACTGGATAACAAAAAATTGGTTTTGTCGTTCATAATTCTGCTGCTGTCCGAGAGGTCACTCGAAGTCAAAGGAGTGTCTGAAAGACGATTGATGTTGTGGTGATTGTTGGAGTGGTGACTGACGCTTGAAGCAAGGTTCCCGTTGGTCCCGTTTGAGGAATATGTCATTGAAGGTTTCGGCAGAAGCTAAATAATCCTACTGCTTAGTAAAATGTCTACAATTGTTTGTCTCCTTGTTGCAAACTCATATCGGCAATAGCCGCACCGGTGACACAATACACCACAAAAATTGTCTTCCAATTTATAGACGGCTGGATGACGCCACGCACTCGTCCAGTAACACAAACAAATTCGGTGGTCCAGTTGGGTAAGTAACTTTTGTCGAAAGTGCGTTTTCTTGTGCCAACGCGCGCCCAATCTTCTGCTACCAACACTTCACCTTTCTTGGGGACAGCTACCGTCGGGGACGTACCAAACAGGCGCTCAAAAACAGTCACTGCGTTGTCGAGAGTCACTTCTACGGGGTGGGCACATCCGATGCTCCGATGGTAACATTGGTTGTACACTTGGACAAGGCACGGTATGATGTCGATGTACTTGGGAGTGTGTTCATTCGTACAATATTTCCACATGCGTTCTTTCAAGGTGCGTTGAAAAAGTCCCAAGATGCCGACTTTGGTTTCGGGTTCTTTTGGTGAAAAAATGAATTTCACTTTTCTTTAATTCTTTTTAGAAATTTTGGTTAAAAAGGTCGGTACTTTTGTCGGTTTACCATCGAAAAGGGTGACAACCACTTTGTTTCAACACCATTTTGAGGGCTCACACTAATGCGATGCTCGATTTGGAAGTTAATGGCACGAGCCAGGCAAATTTAGGAAAGATGTCGATGACACAAAACAAATATTTTTAGGAGGCCAAATGAGAGACATCGGCTAAATCGGCTTCCCATCGATGATCGATGCCCTCCCTAAGGTGAAATTTTTGCAGCACGATGCAATTTCTGAACTCCTCCGTTACCTGCAGGATAGATCGTAGTAAATGCTGGCCAACACCTTAGCCATTCCGAATAAGACACCCACCCTTCGCTGATGCTACTTTTGATGGGACGAGATGGTGGTTTGGAAACAGATTTACTTGTCCGAATAGGTATTTTTGTGGTGAACATTTGGCGAAGAACGTGTCAGTGCTTCGCTAAGCATTCTTTCTGACGTGGAGAAAAAGGTATCGTGCCTTTCAAGACGTTCAGACAACATTGACACACAATATTGACGAAGTCGTTGGTAACAGTTTAAATGATTTGTTTTCGCATGTGTAGAGGGACTTTGGACAGAACGGACAACATGTCCCAATGTTTGACTAAACGAGGAGGAAGTCCTTTCCTTTTCTCTTTTTCAGGAGTAGAGAGGAATGGCTTCTGGGGAGTGACATTTGTGTTTGTTTGTTTGTTCAGGGTACACAACTTTATTTCTGAAATCGCTAAACAATCCTCACCTTTGTTTGCTCCTCTTTTGTATTTGGACGACTGCGTCTTTTCAGAGGATGACGTCAATGCTTGCTCAGTGTTTGAAATGGATGGCTGTACTGTTTTTTTCTTTTCCATTTTCCGGTTTGGACAGAAGAACGACGATGGTGACGACATGCACTTCTTTGAGGGGGTATCATTGAGCGATCAAAAGCTAAAAACTCTGATCCCGATCCTTTATCGCAGGTCTTTTTATTAGTGGAATGCGTCGCCACTGATTGTCTTTACTTCGTATCACGTTAATGATAGGCATCACGCGTCGTGGAAGGGTTTGCAAAGTACTAAATCAGTTCGTGTTTGGATAAACCCAGTAACCTCTGTAACATGCCCGATCCTTCTTGGACATTGAATTTGGTGGCTGATTCTTTGTGAGCAGCTGCCACTGCAGCTAAAGGGCGGTGAGAGGGTGTCACCGCTGCAATAGAAGTTCTTGGAGACGCGAGTTTCTAGTGGTTTATCAAATGAAGAAGAAAGATTGGCAAATTGGGTTTGGTAGGCATAACCAGCAACGGGGAAGTGGAAGAACATGAGGCTATTGGAGACACGGTCACCGTCTCTGCATGTCGTTGTTTGCGAATGTAAGGTTACGTCTTTACCGAAGTGCCTCTGTTGAGGGTAAAAGCTCCTTTTTGAAGCCTTTACTTGGGACTTTTCTTTTTCCTGTGGGCTTTTCTTTTTGCTGCGGGCTGTGACCTGGTCTTGACAACACATCTCTTCTTCTTTTGAGTCTTTTGGTGTATTAGGATCCAGTTTTAAGAGGGAACGAATGATGACATCTCCTAGAAAACTGCTGCCTCCAGGTTTCAAAGCGATTTGCTGTTTGGTTTGATTGTCAGTGCCGGGATCGGCCTGTTCGTCAATGCTACTTTGATTCTGTCAAAAAGAGCGCTTGGTTTGATGTGGAATGTGAAAGATGCCTTGTAGTAATTGACGTGTTTTCACCGTAAGTCATCATAAGACATGTCTGAGACTGGCTTCTAAGACACGAGCACGTGTTTGTGGATTAGTTTGCCACTGATGCCGTACAAGGCACAAATTCATTTCACGGGAAGATGAGACTGACGCGACGTCATGTTGAAGCTGTATGAGGCAGACCCAAAGTGGCCAAGGCATATATAGATTTTGGTTTTGTTTAGTCGACGACGGGAACCGTGTACACGACAAGCCTTCCTGACTGTTTGGCAAAGACTTGCATTTGATATATCTCTAGGGCTTTTAAACAAGACCACGTAATGAGCATTGAGACTGATGTTGCGATGGACTTTACTTTGTTGAAACAAATTTTGGGTGATGTAAATGACAATGACATTACGATGATGCCCTTTGCGCGTAAACCACAGTTAAATTTCTTCTTTGTCTTCTCCTACATGTTGTCGAAGATAACCAGACGGATCAGTCTGGGCTAAGACACGATCCCGTCGTCTTCGCCAGGAATGCCTTTCAAAAACACGACGTAATCGCCCTGACTTTCTCGCACGAGGCTGCAAGCCGATTGCCACACTTTATCACACCACACGATCCGTTGAGGTGCACGATCGATCAAATGATGTTATGTTTGTCTATGACTTTGAAAGTGGAGAAAGGGAGAGCAGATACAGTATAGGTAGCCATAGTGTAGGTAATGTCACGCTTGACACGAAGACAAACTTGACAAGAGTTTTTATAAATATTTTTTCAGGACACGTTTTTTTCAACATATTTCTAAAGTGGAATTACACGAAAGACAAAAATACATTACACTCAAAGTGCTAGGTACATCTATATAATACACATCACAGCGATCACAGTGGAGTATAAACAAGTGACTGTACAATATGTTTTTGGTAACAAAGGTGTCATAGGGTCAGTGTATAATGTTCTTACAGTCTCTACATTCGGTACAGTCACACATACTGGCCTTTCGGGCATGACCATGACAGTCCTGTTCTGAAGGGGGTGGTTGTCCCCGGTGATGGGTTCTTCTTCTGGCCCTGTCACTAACACAAGTTTAAAAGTTGCTTTTTTCACTGGACGATTGAATCTAAGACTACAACTTCCGGGCATACTTGTCCACATTTTTGGTCCAAGCCTCGAAACTCTGTCCAGTGAGGGTGTAAGTCACAAGCTACACACACATCGTCGTACACATCTTCAGTCCCTAAAACATGACGAATCAAGATTTCGGTAGATGCATTCTCTCAGCTCAACAGGCAAACCACGAATGTTCTCGTATAAAGGATCCATTCAGTGTCCTCCATGAATCAGGAATTGCTGGGTCGTGGCAATTTGCCTAGTTTATATCTTTCACTAAAGAAGTATCCTTCCATAATCAGTCTTCTTTTAATTTGGAAATGAGCGTAATTTAAAAATGAAGAAAGTATTTTGAGTTCGACCAACTCTCGGTAAATGCGTTCTCTCAACTCCACAGGTAAGCCATGAATGTTTTCTTGCAAGGTATTCATCCAGAGTTTACTGAGGTCTTCCCACTGAATGTAGGTAGTGACAATGTCAGCATGTTCCAGGTAAGCCGAATCTTTCTGCTCACACTCGTGAAGTGACACACCGCACTTGACTTTATCCCCTTCGCCCAAGTAGAAAAATGCTACTCTGGCTAATTCCCTCCGGGGTAGGTCTTCCCAGATATTTAGGCAATTTTACTTTGAAGGTTTGGAATCGACGTTCAAAGTTGCAGTATTTTTTTTCTCAGGCAAACGAAGAGGGAACGAATATTCGTCTTTCACAGGGTCATTTCAATAGGGGCGAGTGGAAATCCGCAGAAGGTTGCTCAGGGTTGGATGCCATCTGTAGGCTGGTAGACCCATGGGTTCACGTGAAGGATTACATTGACAATGAAAAACCATTAAAGTGATAAGGTGATCTGTAACTTGTGGCATCGCTTTCGCAACCGTCAGGTTTGACACGCACATCATCACTTTCCATGGTAGGTGTAGTGGTAGTAGTATTCATAGCAATTTTCCCATGATGCCCTGCAGCTGACGTAGTCATCTCAAAGTTCTCATGATGTGATAATGAATCGCTGAGGTCACATGTACATCATCCATGCAATCGCAAGGTACAGCATCACACTTGACATGAGAATCCCCGAACGTGAATGCTATCTGTTTAAAAGTATTCATCTTTCTCGCTTGGTCTTGGTAGATACAATGAACTATCGGTCTTGGATGTTTTCCCTTTTAATATGATGACCAATATCGAAGTGTCCGTACGGCAAACTAAAGTGATTGTGATGTCGCACTTTCTTCTGGTACACGATTTGATACACTTTTTCCAAAGGTCGACTGACGATTTTGTGTGTGGGTAAACGTACATTCTTGTAAGGTTCGTAGGTGGGCACTTTAAAGTTTTCATCCTCTCCTGTCTGAAAGGATTCTTTCAAGTCCCCAAAGTTCACCACTGGAATGGTGCGATGATTGTGAATCAGTCCTTTTACTTTACACTCGTTGTGCACTTCTCCTTGTTTGTCCCGCTATTCGAAGCCGTACTTTTCGGGACCGCCACTAGCAAAGCTTAGAATCTTGTAGTCGGGGTGCCAGTCCGTTCAGGCTCATAAGCAGTCTCCTTCTAATTTAGGGTAACAGTGACCCAGGCGATCGATGTAGATGCAACTGCCTGTGTCAAAATACAGGACGGGATCTCCTAAAAGTTATATAACTTCTTACAACTTTAAGCGAGCATGGGCTGTCACATAAGCCGCAAAGATGACATTTCCAAATTTGTCAGCTTGTACAAAGTCCAGTTCTTCTTCGTAATTGACCAGGATCAAACACTCATGAACGACGTACACGTGCTTCATGTATTTGGTTTTGTGGTGAATCATCTCGAAGTAGCGGGAAGGTTCTGCCCAATACTTCATCTTGGATAAACACGGTCGTTGTATCCATTTTGCTCCACAAACAATGTAACATCACTTTGGCAAACTATTGCCTTTCTTCGTTTTTCTTCACGTGGTCTAAAGTGATGCCTTCTTGCTCCCAGTATTGCACCTTGAATTTCTTTCGGTCTTCAGGAGTGTGACGCCAGGAAGGATATCCGCTGTATTCTTGGTTCAGTTTAAAAAAGGCACACATGTAGTCTGCGGAAATGCCTTTCTGAGTCTCGTCGCCCTTGTGGTATTTTTCAGTCAAGGGAAAGTGGCAAATTTCCTACACTTTTAACTATTGGTATCCGAGGTCCAGAGCTTTAAACAATTCCATGCTGACCCACGTTCCCATCAAGGCGCGTTTTTCCTGGATGTGCTGACAAGGTCTGTCTTGATTCGACGTTTAGGTGTAAGTACGACACAAGGGAAATATAAGTTTTCCTTGGCAATTTTGAGGTAAACGGGATGGTACAAGTCCGTGGGAGGCAAGACTTTATGGGTTTTAAGCCTTCGTATTGTTGAATGTTGTTCAGATCGATGTGTTTCGTCAGCAATTGCATACGTAAGGATAGAGCGAACACACGTTTAATTATTTCTTCTACTTTCTCCTTGTCGGCGTAGTAGAGCAAAATGGTTGCATTCGTCATCCTATGTACAAACTGTCCCTCGGGTTCAGTGGGTCCACCAGCTTGTAACTTTCCACGATTCGTTTATAAACGTTCGCTGACAAATAGGGCAATGCACACGTTCTTGTCCTTCGTTCAGACACGGTTTGGAGGCCCATAGTGGCCTTTCAAGGTATACGTGGAACCAAGACGTCTTGCACTTTTTGCATTTCAGGAATGCCACAGGGTGTCTTTGGATAGCACCACTTTCTGTAATAGGATTTCTGCTTCTTTTCGCTGCTTGGCTCGGTTCGATGTTTGAATAGTTTGCTTAGCTCTTTTCCATTTGGCCGTTTCGTTCTTTTCGGTATACGTTGTTATTTTGAACGAGACTCTTTTTGGTGCTGAGAAATTCGTCCACCAACAACACATTTGTGCGTCTTCTCCCTTGGGGAAGAGGCACATGGGCCATGAACAGTGTCGCTTTTCCATCGGTGATGTGAAACTTGTTGTTGGATTGTTGCACATGTTGAATCTTGTCGATAACTTTGAAAGGTGTCAATTCTGCCGGGCTGCTAAACTCGATCCAAACGGGGGCTTCAAACTGTCATGATGAATGGAAAGTATCAAGCGTTCGTCTTCTTCGGCTTCACATTGCCGTTTCAGTGTGGTTAACAAAGAATCACACACATCGGTGAAGAACCCATCTGCCTTTTCCAACGGTTCTTTAAACTTGAAATCTTTAAACTTCACCGTGTATGTGTAAGCCGTAGTTATAAATTTTCTAGAGGAACGTTTTTCCGTCTCTCGAATGTGGTTGCACTTTTTAGGAGTTAATGGTTGACTTGGGTTGGGTGTATTCTCTCTGGGTAGATATTCGAACTCACTCATGTCATCTTCAAAATCACTGGCATGAATCTGAGCCAAGACCTCAGCTACGGTGCGAGGCGATAAATCACGTTTATGTCTCTTACTTTCTTCTCTTTTCTCCATAAAATGATGTAATCGTTTCATCTTCACTGCAAAAGTCAAATACTACATTTTAAACGCCATGGTCAGGTATACCCATGTCTAAACAGTGTCTTCCCTATATAAAGGGCCAGAGTCTTCCCTTCCAGTATTCGTTTCCCTCTTAAACCGACCAGAACGATGGAAGAGCCCACACAGATCGAACCTCTGAACAGAGCTAAAGTAGGTGTCATACGAAAGTTTTCTTCAGACAAGCCGACTGACTACTCCCTTTCCTTTTGAGATTAAAGTCAAAATACTTGTTATATCTGTAAGAAAAAAGGACATTGGACTACATAGTGTCCAGACCATCAAAAAAGCAAGATGGGTGTCAGCAGAGACAAAAGTCAAAATAACCTGTCATCATTGTCATAAGAAATGACATTGGTCTTAAGAATGTTCTAAAATCAACAGGAGCAGGAGGGAGAAAGGGGTTCAGAACAGGAAAAAGAGTTACTCTCCCAAAAGGAAGAACACATACACGTCCAGAAAGAGAGAAAAGAGAATAGGGAGAGAAAGTGAGGTAGAAGAGGAGGAAAAACCTATATAAGTGAAGAAATTAAAGAAGGCACAGATAGAATGAACCAACACACAGAAGAAGTCTGTTAACTTTTTGTGCTGAAATTGGATTGTGAAATAGAATAAACCAGACAGAAAACGTAAGTGTTTCTTTGTTTTAATGTTTTAGAATAAGGACCCACATTCACGCACGCACTCGCGCACGTCATGGGAAAAATAGGGATTTTGAGTTTTAATTGATTTTGTCAAAAGGAATGATATCTATTTTGGAGAGACTTGTGTGACCCTGAAAATGACTGTTGGAAGTTTTCTTTTAATATAAAAAAAACAGGAACCGGACGTAATCATCTTTAATTGCCTTAAGCCTTTGCACGGCCAAGGCTTACTTCTGGATTTGCTCCTATCTATGATTTGGTAGAAATCACAAGGGGCAGTATCTCAGGCGTCGTAACAGAGTTAGACTGTTTGGCTCGGGATGGTCTTTTTCTCTTAGATCGGATTAAAGAAGTCTGATACATTTGTTTCAGACTCCTTAACTCTGACAAAATGTCTAGTAGTACCGTTACTGTTTGACTTTTATTGTCCTACTTCTCTCTTAGACCTTGTTTCTTTTCTGATGCTGCTTTCTTCTTCCTGTAATTTCCTTTTACTTGCCTCTTCTTCTTGCTGTTGCTCTCGTTCTTTCTGCACTTATGTTACATGTTTAGGCTCTAATAAACAGTAACACAAGAAAGGCTGAAAACTAGAAGCTTTGAAAAATATAATAATTTATTTCCCTGGAAATATTCTGTAAAAATGACAAAATATGAACTTACGGTTTTAAGAATCAAATCCAAAAATAATCCAAGAATAATCCACGAATACAATTTTAAAGTCCTAACAACAAAATGTTCTAATGATTTCAAGTTCGAGTCCCGAAGAAGAATCCAAGATGGAAGACGATGATGTATGCTGTAACCTGTAGTGTTGAAGTCAACATTTCCTTTTAGAAACAAGAAATAACACTCCGATTTTGGAAATCTGAATAAAATTTTTATAAAAGCTGTCCTTGTTCAAGAATTTCATATGAGCGCACGTATTTTCCAGGAAAAAGAATTAATCTTTTTGAATCCAAGTCATATGAAATAACTCCAAACGACACAACACCTTCCAGTGTAAAGATAAAGCCCAACTGAGAATATCTCTCCAAAACTAAGGTTATATCGTATTCTAAAACGCAAGGGTGGTCACGAGATCATGTTCCATAACCTCATTGAAAGTATTTACCTGTTAAAAATCACGTACACCCACGTAAAAGAATTGTTTACATCTTAAACAACGTAGTCCCCTCATGATGTCGACAACAACCAATCATTTTAAAACAAAAATAGAACTTATTTAAGTGATTTGTACTAATTTTGAATCAAGGTCAGGATCTAGGTCAACACCTGGTGTTTACTAAAACTAGCAGTCAAGGCCAAACTATTTTCTAAAAAAAAAGTATTAGGTTCCTAATAAACAGAACTACATTATTTTGACATATAATAAAATTTGAAGAAAAAAGATTTTAAAACTTACAAACAAATAAATCAGATATAATTCAATCAAATATACATAACACTGCTGTTGCAACAATTTCTCCAATTCTTCTTTCTGTCTCTGTTTAAAATCCTCGACGTGTGGAAAAGAAGGAGAAGATGGTGAAGGTACTGGTACCGGAACAAATTCTTCCGAACAAGAGCAAAAATCCACTAAATCCCAATTAAAATCGGTCTCTTCTGGAAGTAGGACTGTGTTGACTTTAATAGCCTCTGCTATGTCATCCATTTTCGTCTCCGGTGTACCCCAATTCAACGTCTTCTTAGTTTTCGCCATGTTGGAAACCTTTGTTGCATTGACTCACTGCACACAGACGCTGGCGCATCTATGCAGGGAATTTGACGTCACAGTCAACTCTCTTCGGATTCGATGAGATACTCCACACTTTGACTGGATTTTGTAACGCGTATTAGGATCAGTGAAAAATTCAATCCGTTTCGATCCGATTTCCACTATAAATAACTGCGGTTCACGATATTCCCTTCACCTGTTCTCGTCACAAGACGTGGACTATCGTCAAATCATCTACCCTGGTATCGTCATTGCTGTTCCGTACGAACTTACCCATGTATGTCAAATCATCATGGACAATGATCCGGATCACCGACACGAGCGTCTCTAAAAGAAGAATCTATGTGGAGAGACAAAGCTGTCTGAACAGAGTCCTCATCTACGGTCCAGAAGTCAGAAGAAATTTGAGGAAAGAAGACCTATGCGATGCTTTCTTAGTTGTTGTTGTTGTTGTAGTGTTTAACGTCATTTTTCAGCACACGATAGGCTATACATGGCGGCCAGTATTAATGGTGGAGGAAGAACCCTGAAAAACCCAGGGAAGAACCACCGACCCACGAGAAGCTACTGGCAGGCTTTCCCACGTACCAACGCTAGCCGAGCCTTGGACTCGAACCCACGCAGACAGAGGTGAGATGGCAGTGATCCGAAACGGAGAGCGCTTTAGACCACTCGGCCACTCGGGGCCCCCGCTTTCTTAGTTAACGGAATGATATTACCAAAATAAAGCAAAAGTCCTTTTCAGAACCACTCACATGGCTCGAAAAGATATTTATTTTCTTTGCAATATATATGTTTGATGTTCATCAATCTATGCATGTATTGTATGTTTCATGTGTTACATATGTCTATGTCTTTGTTTATATATCTACTGCATTTGTCTCTCCCTATAGTAGCGCGTATTCAGGTCTCGCTCTTGCCACATTGGTGCCAATATCTAGTATGGTGACGTCACCTCACCTATTCCAGTCCTATTCACCGATTACAACAACACCACTCTCCCTTTGTCCGTATACAGAACCAATATTCCCCAGGTTCAATTCGAATGGTCCGTAAATGTTTACAGGGGTCCGTAAAAACCTTGCCCGTAATCGTTCCAACGTCCATTTTGACTGCGGCTTCCATTGTCCATAGGTTATCCCACTATACTAAATATATAGTATAATGTAAATATAAGGTCCACCCGAATTTAAAACCAGGATGAGAGTCAATGTTAATTTCTTGTACGTTCTAAATTGTCGAAAAGGTTTATTAGTAAATTTAATAAAGAATACGGCAAATATCAGGTACACCAGGTTTTTCCTTGCGGGGTTACCAATATCCTGGACTCAGATGAAGATAAATATTGTAACTCCATTCGTAATTATCCTAATATGTAATCTAATCTCGCAGAGAAATAGTAGCTATGTATCAATTTGTTTGCAAAATAAATGTCTCTACTCAGATATTCAGTAAGTTCGATTTTGGAGTTAAGGTCAATTACAAAATACAATTTTACATAACATATAATCATGGAGAAAAAGCCACAATGCAAATTAAAAATACATAATAATATATGCATCCGTGTTTTTAACATTCAAGTAGTCGTCGTTTCAGTTTAGTTTAATTATTTTGTATTCTTTATTTTCGGTATCTGTAGCGGTTCATGAACACAATTAAATACCTAATAATATGCAAAATTCGACAGGCAAAACCACGAATTTAGGTACCCAAGAAGATGTCGTTTATATTACAGTGCATTACAAATATTACAAAGCCTTTAGTCCCACGAAAAAAAATGATGCAAAATAATTGTCTCAAATGAAATCAGACCCTAAAATCTACAAGTTAATCTGTGCTTGGTACGCCTTAAACATGTGCCATAAAATCTGGTAGCAAAACTGATAGTTTGATAATTGCCAGGATAAAGTCACAAAAATCATAAGATGTTTTTCACGTCAGTTATCTTCAAAGTGCTTTTAGATTTACATTTATGAAAGTCTCATTTATTTTAATGGTTTTTAGTAACTTTGAAGTTATCTCAACCTGTCGAAAATATGGGCATACAATCATACAGATAATTGTGTGCGCAGGAGAGGACGAAAACCAATTACCTGAGTTTGATAGGTGTATGCATCGAGCGAAATCATAATGTTTGATAGTAATACGATGATACACTGTAATGCAATCTATGGAGAAAATATGGTGAACTTTGCAACTTATTTCAGACATTTATGTCTGACCTTAACTATTGGCATTGATGCAGTATAATAACGTTTCTAATGCTTCTCTCTCTCCCCCCCTTTCTCTTCCTCGTACATCATATAGCCAATGTTGTACTGATGTGCCGTTAAGGGCCAATCCTCTCTATTCTGCGTTCGCACCCTTTTATGGTATTGATATATTTAGTATCATCATTACATTTTGACAGTCAGTTTTTTGTCGATCTCGGTTGTATCTCAGCCAATCAAAATTGTGTTCTTTTCCCTCGACTTGAAATAATATGTATCGTGATTTACTTGCAGATGTTATCATTATAACTACCTCAGTCATCGTCGCCCTCGATCAACGGAATTAAAAGAAAGTAGTTACCTAAGTAGGGTGTTAATGTTGTAGTTTCCGCATTCGGAATCCATTAGGTACTGGATATGCTTGCATGCATGCGTATGTATGTATGTATGTATGTATGTATGTATGTATGTATGTATGTATGTATGTATGTATGTATGTATGTATGATTTGCGACATAGGTCAGGTGACCATAAATGTAAACTTGTTTTTATCAGAATTATTCATTCCTATACTTATAGGTTACTGCATTTGTATGGGAAAATATAAACGAGTTTTGGGATGGAATACTGCACGAACTTGTGAGTGCAGTAGATCTTTCCCACAAAACGAGTTCATATTTTCCCATACAAATGCAGTAACCTTTTTATTACATGCTCATTTTTTTTTTATTCCACCTAAGGTTTAATTATATAAACAAAATACACTACAATAAACAACGTAAATGAATGAATGCCTTTTTCCAAACTAAATACACGAGCGCAGATTTGTCATTACACAATTACATCATTATTAATGCTCATATAACTCCGCCCATATAAATTTGAACTTAGTCGCGCGCTCGACATGAGTTTCGAAAGAAAATGGCGTGTATAGTTAAAATTGAAATTTGCAGTCATATTGTGAATGAATGCGCATTGCAACAACTGTTCCATTTGATCTGGAATCAATATATTTTGTATTTTGTTTCGATTCGACGAAAGTTTGTGATTTTGGACTGGATTCATCTGTGCAAATTATACATGAAGTAAGTCGGATTGAAGTGGCGCGGGAAAAACGTGTTTACGTCTGTAAATCTGTTTCTGTTTCTGTCATTGAATGTTTGAAATCATAATGTGGGACAAATATGAAGTCTTTCAATTCCAATTATCAAAATTACGCTATGGAATTTAATGCTCATTTCATTTTGAGTGCAGTAAGGAGGATGCAATTGCACCTATCATCGAAATTACAGCACACTTTCGAAATGTGTAATCCAGATTGAAAACAGATGACATGGCTCATGTAATTCGGATTTGCAGAATTAAGAAAATACATTTTGAGGAAATTCAGGATGTAAAACTGTAAGTATATTTTATTTTGCCATTCTTATCACCAGCTAAAGAAGACAGTATATGCCTGGTCACTTGTATGTTATTTGTAAGGACCTTATCTTCCGTCTTTTATATAATGTAGCTAGCCTAAATCCGTAACATTGTATCAACGCTGAATGTGCCAAAACAGTATTTTTTACGCGAGTATACATGATTTGTGTACAAATCAAAAGTGCCGGCGTCTGCGTCTGTTTACAATAGAAAGTAGTTCCTTTATGCACGTGAATGCTATATGTGTATTGTCGCGTGCATTCAGTATCGGGCGGGGAATACTGAACGATTCTGACAATGTAAAGTTAACGGGGGAAACAATGAGCATTTAATAATAAGGTCTATTTAGTGGAATCTGTTCCTTACTTGTGTTCAGTTACAATTTGCCAAGATTTACATATTTAATTTATTCATTGGAATTGCAAAGTGGTCATTGATGTTTCGACTCAATCACTAGTTTGGATTTATTGTGAATTGAGTCAAGGACATTATATAATATGTGACTGATATACTGTTAGCAGATTACCACATTCAAGGCCGCTTGCACATCAGATAATTGGAATTCATTCAGAACATTAATGAACTTCCTTTTGGATGTAATTCACAACACACATGTTCCTTTTAAACTTTTACTTGGCATCCTAGAGAAATAAATATTCGTTCTCATTGCGTTCACCCATCATGCCGTTTTCTTTGACATCATCATGCAGTGACACAAAACAAACGCACAGTATACATTCCCAAAGTGTCTGCCATAGCACACAGCTCATGAATAAACCAAATATTTTTGAAACCCTTGACCAGCTTCCCTCCATCAATCCCTGCTTGTATCCACAATATTTGATCCGTCATTCGCGTCACCTTGACAGCACAGTTAAACTAGAAATTTGAAGGAGTGAACCTAAATGCACACCGTTTATAATTTCTTTTCAAGAAAGTTTGGTAGACATGCTGTATGCATGCATGTCTGTATATGTGTATGTGTATGTATGTATGTATGTATGTATGTATGTATGTATGTATGTATGTATGTATGTATGTATGTATGTATGTATGTGTGTGTGTGTGTGATTTGGATTTTTAACGTAGCTGTAACAACTGCAGTGTGGCAGTTTAGCACTGGGGCATCGTGACGCAGACATGTAGCATGATGTCCCGCTCGGTCACATTATCCTTACACCAGGCCGACCAGTCCTAACACTAATCTCTTAATGGTAAGTGCCAAGCGATGCATCTGTAAGTACCATTTTTGTAAGTCTTTGGTACGACTTGGTGTGGGATCGAACCCACAACCTCCCGCATCCGAGGCGGACCCTCTAACCACTAGGCCACCGAAGCGGTCGCATGTATGTATGCATGTATGTATGTATGTATGTATGTATGTATGATTTGCGACACATGTCAAGTGAGCATAAATATAAACTTGCTTTCATCAGAATTATTCATTCCTATACTAAGGTGTGTTTAGTAGAATCAGTTCTTTCCTTGTGTTTATTTACAATTTGCCAAGATTTAGGTATTAAATTTATTCATTAGAATTACAAAGTGCTCATTGATTTTACGACTGTATCACTATTTTGGATTTATTGTGAATTCAGTCAAGGCAATTATGTAATATGTGAGTAAGATACTGTTAGTAGATTACCTCATTCAAGGCTGATGGCACATCAGAAAATAGGAATTCATTTAGAACATTAATAGACTTCATTTCGAATCCAATACACTTGTGAACTTTACGAATCATTTTGGATGTAATTCACAACGCATAAAGTTCCTTTTAAACTTTCACTTCGTATCCTAGAGAAATATTTATTAGTCGAATTTTACTAAATTTGTTGGTTTTCGCTTTATCTGTTAGCTAGTTTAAGACTATAACATGTGACTTTGACTTTAAATGATGTTGCAAGATATTTAAGTGGTAGAGACGGCTAGGTTTAAGGTTGTTGATGTTGTTGTATGGTTTAACGCCATTTTTCTGCACAAGATAGGCTATACATGGCGGCCTGTATAATTGATGGAGGAAGAACCCCGGAAAACCCCGGGAAGAACCACCGACCCACGAGAAGCTACTGGCAGGCTTTCTCACGTACCAACGTTAGCCGAGCTTGAGACTCGAACTTACGCAAGGCTGATGGCTTACGCAGACAAAGGTGAGATGGCAGTGATCTGTAACGGTGAGCGCTTTAGACCACTCGGCCACTCGGGGCCCTAGGTTAAAGGTATTAACAGGACGAAGTGTATGAACTGAGTCATGCACATAGATGGTACGATAATACAGATTTGAGCCTTGCGAAAAAGAAAGTCCACTCTTATCTTCCCTCTATTTTGCCATTGCTTCCACTCAACATGCCTTTTTCTTCGACATTAACATGCAGTGACACAAAACAAGCTGACAGCATATATTCCCAAATTGTCTGTTATAGCACACAAATTATGAATAAACCAAATATTTTTGAAACCCATGTCCAACTTCCCTCTATCAATCCCTGTTTGTATCCACAATATATGATCCGTCATTCGCGCCAACTTGACAGCACAGTTATGCTGGAAATTTGGAGGAGGGAATTTAAATACAGATCTTTCATAATTCCTTTTCAAGAAGTTTTAGTACACATGATTAATTGGGATGTGTGTGTATGTATGTATGTATGTATGTATGTATGCACGCACGCACGAACGTACGTACGTACGTACGTACGTACGTACGTACGTATGTATGTATGTATGTATGTATGTATGTATGTATGTATGTATGTATGTATGTATGTATGTATGTATGGTTGTATGTATCAATGTATGCATGTATGATAAATTGAACCAAACTAATGCACGACATGCAAGCTAACTTAACAACTCGCTTACCTCCTACCGCAGAACAACTCGATAACTGGCTGCGTTCATTGCTTGACAAATATGCACCAGCTACCAAGTGCAGAGTATCAATTCAAACGTGTTCTCCATGGTATAGCAGTGTTAGGGACCAGCGTCGCGCTGCTAAAAGAGACTGCCGTAAAGCTGAGAGGCTTTGGCTTTCCACAAGACTCACTATTCATAAGCAAATCTATGAAGCCTCTAAGAAGAATGTCACAGATATAGTCCATGTAGCGAAATCAGCCCACTATACTACTAAGATCATGGAAAGTTCAAGATGCAAAGAGTTCTTTGAGATTACTAACAAGCTAATGTCAAGGAACAAATCTACACCACTTCCAACTACCTTCTCTCCAGTCGACCTTCTGGACATGTTTGCAAATTTCTTCCATTACAAAGTACAAACCATTAGAGATAAGCTTGACACCACAACTTCAACTGACTTGTCGTCGCCATACAGTTGGAATACAGAATTTGAGCGTCAACCATTAACAGCATTTGAACCTGTTTCTATGGATTTCGTACGTACAATCCTGATGAAGAGTGCACCAAAGTCATGTGAACTTGATCAAACTCCAACATCCCTGTTGCTTGAGTGCTTAGATCCAGCATTGCCTTCACTAACTGATGTTATTAATACCTCTCTCTCATCCGGGGAATTCCCATCATTTTTCAAAACTGCCGTTGTAAAGCCTCTGCTGAAGAAACCAACACTAGACCATAACGATTTAAAGAACTACCGCCCAGTTTCTAATCTCCCATTCATATAACAAATCTTAGAAAAGGTTGTTCTATCCCAGCTTGTATCTCATCTAAATTCAAACAGTCTTTTTAACAATGTACAATCTGCATATCGCTCTTGCCACAGTACTGAAACTACTCTTCTAAAAGTAGTTAATGACATTCTCTCTGCGTTGGATAGCGGAAAGATTACAGTCCTCACCCTCCTTGATTTGTCTGCAGCATTTGATACAATAGACCATGATATATTACTTCACCGTCTCCAGCATGTATTTGGCATTCATGATACAGCCTTACTGTGGTTCAAGTCCTACTTGGTCAACAGGACACAAATTGTGTCTGCAAATGGAAAACACTTCAGCCCAGTTGATCTATGTTGTGGTGTTCCACAGGGGTCTGTTCTTGGATCTTTTCTCTTCATTCTGTACACTCAGTCGCTCTCAAGTGTCATAGATCATCATCCAGTGTCTCACTAAATGTACGCTGATGACACCCAAATATACAAATCTAGCCACCCAGCTGAAGTTGATGATACCATCCAAGGCGTAGAGAGGTGCATTTCTGATGTGAAATCATGGATGACATGTAACAAGCTGCAGATGAATGATGATAAAACTGAGGCCATTCTGATTACAACACAAAAACTTTCTCATTCACATCCTTTACATCAAATAATAAATATCAGCAGCACCAACATTACATTCACACAATCAGTACGAAACCTAGGTGTTACTCTGGACGGTATTCTCACATTGCACCAACATGTCATGAACATATACAAGTAGTTAAGTGGGGCACCCTAGCGACAATGGGAATTAGCATTACAGAGACCCCTGGGCAAATCTAGCGACAATGGAAATTTAACATGGAGAAAAATCGTGGGCAAATCTAGCGACAAGGGGAATTTAACATGGAGAAAAATTCGTGGGCAACTCTAGCGACAAGGGGAATTGAACATGGTGGAATAAAGTGTGGGTCTATCTAGTGACAAGGGGAATTGAACATGGGATTTTTTTTATAAAAAAAATAAAAAAGGGGTAGGCAATTGAAAAGTCATTCTCTTTTCGAGAAATATGGCTGGCCCTGAAAAGGGCCTTTGGCTTTCTTCTGCTTCTTCTTCTATTTCCTCCATTTCCTCATCCATCCCCTAATCTTTACCCAAATTCCTTTGTTCTTCCTTTTTTCTTTTTCAGGTAACCAGTCTGGGTGACCCATAGCCCTGAACTTCTCTTGTATCTTGATCCAATTGTTGTTGAGTTTGTCAAAGGCCTCTTTTTCCTTTAAGTTTTCCTTATCCTTTCGTTCTTTATTCCACTTGTCTTTGATCTTTTTCACTTCTTCCTCCATTACTTTTCTCATAAGTTGTTCCGATTTCTTAAGCTGGTCTAGGCCTTTTTTGACAAAGGACCACTCTGTCCATTCCATTACGTCTTCCAAAAAGCACCTGGCTTCTATCACATTATCCATGGCTTCCTTTAAGTGACCAATCTTTACATACTCTGGATCTGTAAAGCCTCTTAGTCTTTTTACTTCTTCTTCTATCATCTCTTTCACCAGATCCATAGATAATTTTAGGTTGGTCACTTGTCTTCTGACAAAATCTCGGGTAAGTTCATGCTTCCATTCTCGTTCAATCCTTTCCACTGCATAAGCTCCATCCAGCATCCAATACCAAATGTCTTTCAACTGGTTAAACAATTCTGTTACAGCTACCATCTTCCTTGTCTTTATTCCGTAGAATGGTTCCAACGACGAACGTGGTGGGTTCTTATAGTGAAAGCGCGGACGTGATGGAAAACATCCCCTAAAACATAAAATTGATCTTACCTAGATCATGACCAAACATCGCGCGGACATAAAGGAAAACATCCCCCACTTTTCTCATTTCATATAATCAAACCCAAACTATACTCTCCACATGCGCTAAGAAACAATAAAGAAACCCATAATCTACTTTTCACACAAACTTCCTTGAACATTTACAAACAAAAACACACAAACACATACACTCTCACTAATAATAAAGAGTTAGTGTTTATATTCACACTACTCTACTCACACACATTGGCAAATTAATAGTTATTTCTTTTCTAGAGTATTGGGTAGCCCTGAAAAGGGCTGTTTTTTTGGAACTTCATGGACACCTGGTTAATGGTGGCACCTTCCAGGCCTGGCGCCACATACACATCTTGTCCCCCAGTTACTTTTTACCTTTTTGGGGGAGAGAGCAGAGGCAGGATATGTGGCTTCAGAATCCCAATTTTCGGTTTCTGGGATTCTGAAATTTTTTCTTCTTCTCTCCTTTTCCTCCTCCTCTTCTTTGTATCTTCTCTCCTCCTCTTTGTATCTTCTTTCCTCTTCTTCTTTATATCTTCTCTCCTCCTCTTCTTTATTTCTTCTTTCCTCCTCCTCTCTCATCCTTCCGTCTTCCACAATGGCTTCCGCGGCCAGTTCATTCAACAGGCGCCTGGCATATTCCAGATGCACATGAAGTTCCAACAGTTTAGACAGTCTCGTGTTCATTTTTGGTGTTGATCAATCAACAAGGGTAGCTAGACTGCCCAGCGAGTTTCAATTTATATTGAAAGCGCGGACGTGAAGGAAAACATCCCCCTAAAAAACATAAAATTGATCTTACCTAGATCATGACCAAAAGAAACAACGCGCGGACCTAAAAGAAACACTCACTCACTTTTTTATGCTACCCATCACTATTTTAAAATTTTTTATAAATCACTTCAATAGACTATCCACATACGCAAAGCAATCCAATCTAACTCCAAATATACACCTCAAACACCAAAAAAAAAAAATCATTTTAATCTACTATCCATACCAACTTACTTAAGCACTTACAAACACAAACACACAAACACATACCCTCACATTTTTTAAAAAAAAGAGTTAGTGTTTATTTTCACACTACTCTACCTACACACATTGGCAAATCGATCGTTATTTCTTTTCTAGAGTATTGGGGTAGCCCTGAAAAGGGCTGTTTTTTTGTTTGCTATGGCATTCTTTTTTTAGTTTCTAAGAATGCGATGTCCTCTGAGGATAGACTTTCTGGCGATAGGTCTGCTTCTTCGGAAAGAGAAGAAGAACTCTTTGGTGTCGATACGACAATTGACAAAGCCTCTGTCAGCTTCAGGTTGCTGCTGCTGTTGTTGTTGTTGTTGCTGCTGTCTCTGAAGTCTGTACTTCTCTGTCCATTCTTCTTTTTCCCTGTTCATTTCTTCTCTGAAGAGCTCTTCTATCAGGTCTTCAGTGATTTTTAACATTCTCACATTCTCTATTTCTTCTGGCTTCAGTATCAGACTGTGTCTGACCCTATGCAAATTCACGTAGGCTTCGTTGAGCTTAGCTAGTTTGGAGCACATCTTCGTAGGAGGATGAGTCGACAATGGATGGTTAGACTGGAAACAACCCCGGTTCTTAAAGTCAAAGCGCGGACGTGAAGGAAAACATCCCCCACACGGTTTTCGAGCCGCAACGTTCAGTGAGTGTTATGAGAGGGATAGTAAGAAATCAAAGAGCATCAATCCAACATTCTTATAGCTAAACAAACCACAAAGGCATTTTTTTCAAAACACAACATTTTTTTTATTCAAAAATCACTTAACACTAAACAACAACTCTAACATTTTTAACAATAATCCAACATGATAACATCAAACAATTTTTTTCAAAACACAAACATTTTTTTCTCAATTGACAATCTACTTTAAACAGGGCTGACAACGTTGTGAATGAAATTGTGATTTCCATTGTTGGAAATCATTAGGCCATTGATGGACACTACGTTTCCTAGCTTGAGACAAAAGATAAGCATAATGGTCACAGAACCATTTATCTACTTTCACATCGTTTCTATTAGAAGAACGAGGATCAAAATGAGTTACTAAATGTTCTAAGGAATAGCCCAGGCTGCGATGATGCAGAAAATACACACAATATTGTCCACACACCAAGGAATCTGTGCCTTGTAATTTCACATTATTGAATCGGGTGGTCTGAGAATTTCTTCTCATAAAGTCGATGATATCGTCTTCCAAAGGGGGCAATCTGTACCAATTGAAATATTCCACACATCCTTCTTGAGGAAAGTAAACGGCTACCCAGTGGGTTCCTGGGAGATGACTGTCGTCCGTGTTGATCACGTAAGCTTGATGGTCTTGAGGTTTGCGATGAGGGAGTTCATCTTTAGCACAGACGACAGGATTCCAAGAAGCCGTATACGAACTGTGGTTCAAAAGGTAATAAAGTTCCCAGGTATCCATTTGTGTTGTTTTTTTCTTCTTTACAGGTAATAATACGTCGTCAATTCGATCCTGACTTTTTGCTTGAAAATGTCTGACAAATAACCGTTTCTTCGTTTCGTCTCCTCACTCTGATTCAGGAGAGCTTCGATACGATGGATCTCTTGAGTGGTTCATGGTGGACAAGAATGTTCACGCAAGTCTTTATACCACTGATGTAACACGTCTTTGTCCGAGATGAGACTCCAAGCTTCGTCCAGATACTCGTCCAATTTTTCTTCTTGACTTAACATCAGGCATTTATCGTGTTGAATTTGACTGGGATGATCGTTTTGACATCCATAGCAATTTTTCTTGACCAATTCTGTTATTTTTTCAGCCAAGTGTTTGGCAAAACAGGAGACTAAATGTGCTTCTTGTTCTGGCCATCTTGACTTCATCATGATCACTTTTTCTTCTTCCACAGTCTCCTCACATTCCATGTCCAAAGTTTCTCCACTAGGTAAAGAGGGATAACAGTCTTCCATGGCTTCTAGTAATCTAGAATTACTTCTCTCAAACTATTGATTTCTATCGTATTATCAAATTCGGCATACAGGATGACGTTCACCGTTACATCAGGGTCTCGGTTTGCAAACTGAATTTCCACACGAATCTGGCCAGATTTTATAGGGTGGAAATGTCCCTCGTCGCTGCCTTGGTCTGGAGTGAAATCGAAAGCCCACAAAGCATAACCTCCTGCGTAATCCTCGTACGTAATGCCGTGACTGGTGTTGGTTCCTAACTGGCCGGTGGCTTCGTACAGGGACAAGTACGATCTCAAGTAATTCTTCTTCTCAAAGTCAGGTTCAAAAGGTCGGGTACACAAGGTCTTGCCATCGCGACTGACTTCGATCTTGGACACGCCAAAGTGTTGAAAGTGGAAAGGATTTTTACCCAAAACTCCGTTGAAGGCATCATTCTCGACGATACCAAGGATTAAACGTTTGGGTAGCTGTCCTTGGAACAGATGATCTTCGATCATGGATCGCTGTCCCTTGGGAATGGTGAACGTTTTCACTTCCACGCGTCGTATGGGATACTTGGCGGTCGTTCTGCTCAACGTCTGACTGATGTCGTTTCCCACTTTAGGTAACACTTCCACACGGCGTACGTAGAGCCTGGCTTCCTCAATGACAGTTTTGCAAACAGTAGTACCTATCAAATGGAAAGCGGCACTGCTACGATTCAGTCTCAGGCGAACATTCACCCCGTTTAGCAAATATTTCTCTTGCAACCACATGTCCAGATGTAAACGATCCATCAGTTCTAAACTTTGTCCATTTTTGATTTTGTTTCGTCTTTCCTCATAGCCGTCATTGTCAGTTGTGTCAAACTTGCCGGCTTCGTCAGGTTCCCACAGCACACAAGCATTGAGATGAGTATTCTTGGCGTCTATTCCGTACGTCAAGACATTTTCCAGGTACGCTCGATAAGGGTAAGTATCCATGCTGCTGCTGACCAGTTTGTTGTTCAAGTACAAGTCCACACCGCTAAACAAGGAATGCAAGAAATTGTTGACGGGAGCTATTACCTCATCGCCATCTAGGGTCGAATTGTCCTCATCGACAACTTTGACTTTCAAGTACAAGTAACTGCTATTCAGATCGATGTAATCTTCGGGCTGTCCTTTGATTTCAAACTCGATGGGAGCTGAGGCTGTCAATGAGGAGACGGGGTGAAATTCCACCCACTGGGATTCTTGCATCGTCATCATGGTGGGGGGCATGGCAAACAGATCCAGTTCCGTCTTGGAACAAGCGCAAGACTCTCGGTGCATCATTTTTTCTCTGTGTTTCAATAATCGAAAACGTCTAAGTCTCGAACGGTTCTTCTTTTCTTGGCCTTTCTAGCTTGAAGTCTGGTGAAAGGGTGTTTTCTTCGTCGTCTCTTTCTGCTTGTCCTTGCTGAATGCCTGATTCGGTAGCGTGCAGGGCATTTATAGGTGTGTCTCGTCGGCCCAAAATGTCTTTGCCCGTTTGCAGCAAGACATTTTTGCCTGCCCTCATGAAGGCTTCTTTAGGGTTTTGTTTGTCGATGATGACATTTTGGAGAAATTCTTTGCCTTGTGTCAGTGCCGCATCTTTCAAGGCGTGCAATCCGCGTGTCACCATCGGTTTCAACATCGGGGCCACCGAACGAAAGGCCGATTTTAACATATCTCCTAAACCGTGTCCTCGCTGTCGAGCAACCCCTCGGTACACTGGATACATGACTTACTTACGAGTCGTGAGAGAACCGTTTTCGAAAATGGAGTTTCACCGTGACTTTTCCTTTGGTGAATGAAATATTTTGTCCCAAATCTCCTTTTATAGTAATGTTGACCGTATCCAAATACGGCTTGCTGACCGGCAAATAGTGAGGATGGACAAATTCGCGGTGGACGTGGTAAGTGTTTCCACCTTCCTCGTCAGCGTTCGAAGCAGAATCCACTTTGAAAGGAATGACACGCAGTAACGGTACGGAGTTATGTCCCACCACGTTGTACTCCACCACATCGGAATACACGAACATCAAATTCAGTCCTTGATTCAGTTCTACTGGGGTACGAAAGAACTTGCTAAAAGACTCGTTGTCGTAAATCACTGCTAGCTCACCTTTTTGCTCAAATTTCTTTCTCATCTCCATGTCTCCGCCCAACATGTCAAACAATTCAGGACAAAATAAGAAAGACATCATTTTACGCCCCTCAGGAAATTTCATCAGGAAGCGACGAGCTGTTTTGTGGTACTCCAGGGTGACGACACCTCTTTTGACATCCTCCAAAGCTTTCAGAAACACGCCATTAAACCTGTTGGCTATGGTGCTGACCAAATGTTGACCACTAAAATAATAGCCTGGGGGAATGAACAAGTGATAGGTGGTGTACTTTTGATTTTTTGTGCCAGGGGTTTTCTTGTCATATTTGCCATGGCTATCCATCCACTGTTGCAATTGTTCGTCATGAACTTCCACATCAAATTTATTTTGATTGGGAAGGACATTGAGGACTTGGGTCGGGTGAATCATTTCTACTAAAGCCCATTCCCAATGGGCTTCGTGATCTAAGGGGATGGCCTGAGGTAATTTGGCCGTGTAACAGCACAACGTGTTGTTGGGAAACACCTCCATGGAACTGTCACTGGGTAAGGTTAAGTAAAATTGGTTTTCGTGACTCATAATTTCAGAGTTCTGTGGCTGTCCGAGGGGTTAGTGGACGTCAGAGGTGTGTCTCCGTCTAAAATGGGGTCCTGATTGTGGTTGGAGTGGTGACTGACACTGGCACTGGACACAAGGTTCCCGTTCGAGGAGAATTTCAGGGAGGGATTAGGAAGCAGGTAACCGATGCAACTGCTCAATAAAATGGTCCACAATTGTTTGTCTCCTTGTTGCAAACTCAGATTGGCAATGGCTGCCCCGATGACACAATACACCACGATGATTTGGCAGAAAAGACGATTTGCGTTTTAGGCACATGTTCTCCACACCACACCCACAAGGGTTGTTTTTGTAAATCTTGCACAGAAGAACTAGGTGAAGAAGGAGTGGTCGACGTAGCTGCGTCTGCTGTGTGAAAAGGCATGATGGTCACTTCTTTTTATAGTCGATGACTTGCGAAGCGTCGATCCAAGAATCAAAACTGGGTGGATATCCTTTCCAACGTACTTTGACTTCTTTGACACGTCGTTTGCCCACTTTACGGGTTATGCGTTCGAGAATGCTTTCGATGTTGTACACGTCGTCTTCTTTTTTGGTGACACGTTGTAACTCGGGCAAATAAAACGTTCCTTTGAGCACTTCTCCGTTCATGTCTTCCAATTTATAGACGGTAGGATGACGGCCATGCACTCGTCCAGTGACGAGAAACAATTCGTCGTCCAGTTAGGTAAGTAACCGACGTGGCAGGTCGTGGTTTGCGAGTGTAAGGTTGCGTCCTGGCCGAAGTGCCTCTCTTGCGACTAGTTTTCTTCTGTGGACTTTTCTTTTTCTGGGGACTTTTTCTCTGTTTCTTTTTCTGGGGGCTTCTTTTCTTTTTCCGGGGTGGTGTCTGGTAAGAGGAGGGTCCCGCCACTGGAGAAGTTCTCCTTGGGGACTTGGTCTTTTTCTTCTTGGGGCTTCGTTGGACTTTTTTCTTGGGGATAACTTTGGTGGCATTAGGATCCCATGTTAAGAGTGAGCGAATGATGACGCCTCCTAGAGTACCGCTCCCTCCAGGTTTAAAAATGATTTGTTTTTTGGTTTGAGTGTCGATGCGGCGATCGGCCAGTTGGACCAAAGCGACTTTGTTTCGATCGAAAAAGCGTTTGGTTTGATTCGGAATCTGAATAATTCCTTGGAGTATTTGACGTGCCGTCACCGTGAACCATCGTAAGACTTCTTTGAGACTAGCTTCTAAGACACGAGCTCGTGTTTGTGGATTTTTTTCTCGACTGATGCCATACAAGGCACGAATCAATTTGACGGGAAGATGCGACTGAAGGGACGTCATGTTCACACTGTGTGTGAGACAGACAAAAAGGGTCTGAGGTTTTTATAGATTTTTTATGGGGAGTGAAATGAAGTCGAGGACGGAGACGTGTACAGGACAGGCCCTCCGTCTTGGCACCAGTGGTGAAACAAGTGGGTACGAAATCGCAAATCCTCGGGAGTCGTAGGTTTCAAATCGACGAGTAAATAGGCGTGTGGCGTTTGAGTGGCATCGTCGTACGCCTGAGTCAGCCAAGGCGTTCCTAACTGTTTGGCTAAGACTTGCACTTGCGATTTATCTCGAGGGCTTTTAAACAAGACCACGTAATGCGCATTGAGACTGATGGCGCGATGGGCTGTACTTTGTTGAAACAAATTTTGGGTGATGTAAACGACACTGGCATTACGGTGATGCCCTTTGCGCGTGAACCACAGTTTAATTTCTTCTTCGTCTTTTCCTAACATGTCGTCGAAAATGACCAAATGGGTTTGACGGGAGTCAGAGACGATTCCGTCGTCTTCTTTAGGAATGCCTTCCACAAACACGATGGAATCGCCTTGACTTTCTCGCAAGAGGTTGTACGCTGATTGACACTCTTTGGAACACCACACGATCCGTTGAGGTGGCCGATCGATCAAATGATGTTTATGTTCGATCAAACGTTTGACGAATTCGGTTTTGCCTGAACCGCTAGGTCCAGCAATGAGCATGTTAAAGGGATGGCGAAGATACAAAGCCTCCCAAATGGCACGATCTAAGTGTTCGTCGATGACTTTGACAGTAGAGGAAGAGGGAGCAGAGACAGCAGAGGTAGCCATTGTGTGAGAAATGTCACTTGTGACACGAAAAACAAACAAGACAAGAGTTTATATACTTTTTCCGAACACGTTTATTGAATGTTTTTTTTTTTCAAACATGAATACGAAAGACAAAAATACATAAAAGCCAAAGGCTTAAGTACAAGGATAAAAGGCACATAATAACCATGAACGTGGAATAAAAACAAGTGTCTGTACAACAACCACATGTTTTGGGTAATGTTCTAACCAGTTCTATAGTAGGGGGTGAGGTCACACAAGTGTCCTCCCGAAAGGGTCTTTCAGGCCTGTCCACGACAGTCCTGTCCTGGGTGACGGGTTCTTCTGGCACCGTCACTAACACGGGTTGAAAAGTAACTTTTTTCCTTGAACAACTCTCGTGCATACTGGGCCACTTCTTGGGTCCAAGCCTCAAAACCCCATTCTTTCCAAGCACGGACATCTGTCCAGTGGGGATGTAAGTCACAAGCTACACACACATCGTCATACACGTCTTGGGTAGCTAAAAGTTGACGAATCTTTTTTTCCTGTTGAGGTCGAGAAGTATCCAGATGAAAACGCAAGGCTTTGAGCAAAAGGAGTTTTTCGTGACCATTTAAGACCATTGAGGTGGTAAGTACTGATCGTACAGAGTCCACAAAGAATCGGCTGGTAAACGAAATCCCAGAAAACAAGTCACTAAGACACACACCACCTGTCGTCCCAAATTGAATGGATACAGTTCTTGTAATAATTGATGGTAATGATCCACGGTTTGAATATGGTCATTGAGTACCTTCCACGGAATCTGTTGGATTACATACGACATAAGTCGTGGCATGGCAGCCTGTTTTTATAGTCTCTTTGTTTCGGACGCAATACACGTACTTTCTAGCCAGTGATGTTCGTTCTCGAGTTGGGAATGTAAATCTTGCATACTGTAACCTGAACTTCAGATTTCGATTAGATGTTTCCTCTTCCGCTAAGTAGATTCCACGGAAAATATGTTGGTAATCCTTTACCTCGTCTTCCTCAATGCGTTGCTCTAGGTGAATCTCGAAGTAACCAAAATGATCAACACGCGGATCATCGGGGGCCTGGAAGTATTGAACAAGGTCTGACCACTGAAACAATTTCTGACGAATCAGTTCTCTTATACCATTCAGGTACCAGTGCTTAAAGATCTGGTGACGTAACGGATGCAATTGTTCTTTACGTTTCACTTGTATTTTCACCAGCTCTCGGTAGATCCTTTCTCTCAACTCCTCAGGCAAGCCCAAAATGTTCTCTTGTAAAGTATTCATGAATAGGTCAGTCCGTACAATTCACAAAAGTAATCCACATAGTGAGTAATTTCTGACCACTGCCATTCAGGGTAACGTCCAAGAATGTCACTGAACTCTTTTGATGTAAACGGTCTAAAGCGATATAATAGGATGAATGCACCATTGACCCAGAGAAATCTAACACACTGGTTGACTTTTTTCACTTTCCTCTTATGAATTTCTCGATACAAAAGTTCTACAGTGACCCATTGAGATTTCACTCTGGCAAACCCCTGCCAAACTTCCTTGTAAATATTCTCTTGCAGTTCTTTAGATAATGATTCAATATCGTTTTTGCAATGAAGTTTAAATACTGGTCTCGGTCATGTCCGACATTTGACTCCTAGCCAATCTGGTTTCTTCTTCTTCGTCAACGACATGGTAAGTTACTTCAATGTCTCGGTCCCACTAAGGGTAAGTAATGACAATTCGGTGACCATCGAGCATGTTCTACGTAGGCCGAATCTTGCGGTTCCCAGTGGTGAAGTGACACACCGCAACCGAAGCACTTGACTTTATCTCCTTCGCCCAAGTAGAAAAATCCGGCTCTGGCTAATTCTTCGGGGGTCGGTCCTCCCAGATACTTAGGCCATTTTCCTTTGAACGATTGAAGACGATTTTCAAAGTCGCAGTATTCTGACAAACGCACAGGAAACGAATATTCGTCTTTCACAGGTTCGTTTCGATGAGTGTTTGGGTGACATGAACAGGAGTTTGCTCAGGGCTGGATGACATCCGTAGGGGGGGTAGACGTGAAGGTGAACATTCCCCTTTAAAACGAAACTCAGTAAAATGTCCAAGAGGACGAGCGGCATCACTTTCGCATCCCACAGGTTTGACACGCACAGCATCCCTTTCCATGATAAGGGTAGTGACACTAAAGTTCCCATGATGCTTTACGGCATCGCTCAGGTCACAAGGTACAGCATCGTACCCATCGCAAAGCTCACAATCGCATTCCACTTCAGAAGCCTCACACTTGAATTGTGCCTTTCTAAACAACTTGTTCTGTGTTTCTCTGAAAGTATTCATCTTGTTCGCTCGGTCTTGGTAGTCACAATGAACTATCGATCTTGCCTAGGGTTCCTTTTTATATACAGACCAATACCGACGTGACCGTACGGCAACGTAAAGTGATTGGGAAGTCGCACTCGCTTCTGTTAGACGATTTGATAGACTTTTTCCAGGGGTCGACTAACGATGTGGTGAGTGGGTAAACGTACGATTTTGTTCGGTTGATAGGTGGTCACTTTAAAGTTTCCATCCTCTCCCGATTGCAAGGCTTCTTTCAATACCCCAAAGTTGACCACTCGACTGGTACGATGATTCAGAGTCAGTCCTTTCACTTTGCACGTCGTGTGCACTTCTCCTTGTTTGTCCCGGTATTCGTAGCCGTAATTTTTGGGGCCACCACTGACGAAACTTAGAATCTTGTCGTCGGGATGCTCGTCTGTCCAGGCTCCTAAACGGTCTCCTTCGATGTCAGGGTGATGTTGAATCGGGTCATGGACGTAAATGCAACTGTCCGTGTCAAAGTACAGGACGCGTTCTCCTAACAGTTCTAAAGCTTCGTACAATTTTAAGCGAGCATGGGCTGTCACGTAAGCCGCAATGATGACATTTCCAAAAGGGTCGTCTTGTACAAAGTCCAGATCTTCTTCGTAATTGACCAAGATCAAATCCTCTCGAACGACGTCCACGTGTTTCATGTATTTGGTTTTGTCGTGAATCATCTGGAAGTAGCGGGAAGGCTCTGTCAAATATTCCGTCTTGGGTAAACACGGTCGTTGTGCCATTTTACCCCACAAGCAATTTAACATCACTTTGGCAAAAGATCGCCTGTCTTCGTTTTTCTCGATGTGGTCTAAAGTGATGCCTTCTTGTTCCCGGTATTTCTCTTTGAATTGTATTTGGTCTTCGGGAGTGTGACACCAGGAAGGATAACCGCTGGCTTCTTGCTTCAGTTTCAAAAAGGCATCCACGTAGTCAGCGAAAATGCCTTTCTGCGTGGGGTCACCCTTGTGGTATTGTTGTGTCTTGGGAAAGTGACAAATTTCGTACACTTCTAACAGTTGGTATCCCATGTCCAGAGCTTTGAACAATTCTACGCTGACCCAGGTTCCCGTCAAGGCACGTTCTTCCTGGGTGTGATGGCAAGGCTGGTCTTGGTTGCACGTTTCGGCACAAGTACGGCACAAGGGAAACATCAGTTTGCCTTGACAATGGTGAGGTAAGACGGGATGGTATAGGTTCGTGGGAGGCAAAACTTTGCACTTGATTAAGCCTTCGTATTGTCGAATGTTTTTCAGGTCGATGTGTTCCGTCAGCAATTGTGGGTGCCCTACAGGAAAGCGACAATATTTGCACACGTAGGGATACAGCGAACACACGTCCAAGTATTATATTTCTTCTCCTTTCTCTTCGTCGGCTTGGTACAGCAAACAGGTGGCATTGGTCCTTCCTCCGTACAAACTATCCCTCGGGTTCAGCGGGTCCATGAACTGGTAACTTTCCACGAGGCGTTTAAACTCGGGATCGGTTTTCATACGGTGATCGTACTCGTGTTCCCACATTTCCACCACTTGGTATCCTTGCTGTTCTAACTTTAGGCGTCGCTGACAAGTGTCCTGGTACAAGTCTTCCATGGTCCGTTGTAAAAACTGATTTTTAGTGTCACGGTCAGGGTAACAGACGGGACATCCGTGAAATAAGCAACCGTTAAACTCGTACACGATCTTGGGGTTTTCTAAGTCCCAGCCATCGACCGAATACGTTCCGATGGTCTTTTCGCCTCCTCCGTTGCGGGCATGCTGAATCCATTTGTCTTCCTTGTCGCACAAGTAATGTAACCAACGTAGGGCTTTGACCGAGTATTGACGTTTGGCATAGTGGGTCGTTTGAGGGCTGATGACAGCCACGGTGTTTTCAGGCATGAGTCGTTGTCGATACACTAAGGAACACGCTTTGGCAATGGTGCAAGCTTCTTTCAAAGGATCGACCCCTCCGTGTTCCATGAACAGTTCTCGAAATTTTCCACAGCAACGTCGTAAAATGTCCACGTCGGAACGACAATACTTTAGCATTTCTTCCTGAAAGTCGAAAGGGTCCGAGGCGTGAGCCTGGTACCAAGCGTAGAAAGCTTCTCGTTGTTCGGTACGCATGTTGTTAGGGTCGTAATAGTGAGCCTCAGGTAAATGGGGTAGAACGGCGTGTTGATTGGCTTCCGTATTGAAAAAGTGTGGAAAGTACCCTTTAGCCATTTCTGTCATTCCAAACGTTTTAGGCATTCGGCTCAAAGGCATGGCCAAATAGCTCATCGAATCTTTAAACTGTACTTGTGCCACTTGCATGAAAATGATTTTGGCTCCGTTCAAAATCACTTTAGGACGTTCGGTGCCATGTTCCGTATAGTACCTCAAAAGAAACTGTCCATCGTATCCGGAGAAATTGTGAGCCATCACCGTGGCATGACGATGACAATCTCCGTAACGTTCGATGTCCTCTTGGCTCCACGTCTTGTCGATGGGATCTAAGACCCATTGGGCAAAATCGGCTAACGTGTTCGGTCCTCGAAAGATTTTTTCACGCCCTCCGGGAATTTTGCTTCAGTGAGGGCAATGACTGAAGATAGGTTCTTGAATGCACTTCTCGCATGCTCGATGAGCTACGCAGAAATTAGGAATGTGAATACCGGTCTCTTGCATGCATTCGAAATCGAAAAAGATGAAATTGCCTTTCTTCTTCTGACCGTCCTCTTTCTCTGGTGGGGGTTGGTATTTTTGCACGTAGCATTGGTGTTCCAAGTCCACGATGTGGTGACAAATGTGACATTTTTTCTTTCCTGAACATACGTGTGCCTTGGCATTATTGGTAAGTATGCCTTGTCCACACGTAGGGCACAATCTCAGCAGTTGACAAGCACATTTCTGCTGTGAACCTTGTGTTTTCAAATGTTGTTGGTAACAGGTAGGGCTGACAAACGTGCGCAGACAAGTTGAACAAGGCACTGGTTCTTCGCTCAGACAGGGTGGAGAGGTCAAACATCCTGAGCATTTCCATCCACAATGTTTGTGTTGCTCTCGATTGTTAAAACCATAATCACATTTCTCACAATAATAACTGTATCCCAGGAATCCGGTGATACTGGTAATGGTATCGAAATGTTCATCGTGATAATAGACATGAATGTATTTTCCGTCCTTAAAATGTTGGCCTCGAAACAACAGAGGCCCGCGCATTTCTTGAGGGTGCACTTTCAAGGTGTATCGTGGAGCTAGGGCATCTTGCAATTTTTGCATCTCAGGAATGCCACAGGGTGTGTCTTTGGACAGTCCGGCTTGTTGCAACAGGAGTTCTGCTTCATTTCGTTGTTTGGCTCGATCGGATCGTTGAATAGTTTTCCAGGTTCTTTTCCATTCTACCGTGTCGTTCTTGTTGGCATAGGTTCGTCCCACCACGATGGCACGGGCTAAACACATCTGGTCTTGAGGGTTGTTAATTCGGACGAGACTTGTTTTGGTGTTGCGAAGGTCGTCCACCAATAACATCTTTTTTGCGTCCTGTCCCTTGAGGAAGAGAGACGTGGGCCATTTTCAGTGTGGCTTTACCATCGGTGATGTCAAACTGGTCATTAGATTGTTGTACGTGTTGAATCTTGTCCATGATTTTGGAAGGGGTTAGTTCTGCGGGTCTGCTAAACTCGATCCAAACAGGGGATTTCAAACCGTCGTGATCTATGGATAGTGTCAAGCGATCGTCTTCTTTGGGTTGACATTGTCGCTTGAGTGCGGTGAGCAAAGAATCCCAAATCTCGGTGATAAACCCTTCTGCTTTCTCCAAGGGTACGTCGGCCTTGAAATCTTTAAACTTCACCGTGTAGATGTAAGCCGTGGTTCTAAATTTTCTAGAGGAGCGCTTTTCCGTCTCTCGAATGGAATAGTATTTTTCAGGGTTGACTAAGGGTGACGAACTTGGTTTAGAGGTTTCAAATTCTGGTTCACTCATGTCCTCTTCAAAATCACTGGCATGAATTTGTGCCAAGATTTCAGCTCTGGTACGAGGCGATAGATCACGTTTCTGCCTCTTACTTTCTTCTTCTCTCTTCTCGAATGAATGGGATCGTTTCATCTTGAGTGCAAAACGTCAAATGACTCAAGTGTAAACACCATAAACTAATTTATAGTCATGGCAGACCAGCGGATATAAAAGGGTGTGTGTCTTGTCCTTTCACTATTCATTTCACTCTCAAACCGAGCACAACGATGGAAGAGACTAACCAAATCGAACGTTTCGTCAGAGCTTTGCGAGGGGTCATTAGAAAATTCTCTTAAGACCAGCCGACGGACTACTCTCCTTCTTTTCGAGATAAAAGTCAGGATACTTGCTATATCTGTCAGAAGAAAGGGCATTGGTCTTCAGAGTGTCCAGACCGTCAAAAAAGAAAAAAAAAACAGGGGCTAAAAAAGACAAAAGTCAAGATACCTGTTATTATTGTAAAGAAAAAGGACATTGGTCTCCAGATTGCCCAGAAAAGAAACAAGAGGAGTCAGAAGAAAAGAAGGATTCTTCAGAAGAAGAAGAAAAGAAGGATTCTTCAGAAGAAGAGAGGGATTCTTCAGAGGAAGAAGAGGAAGAAAGAAGACAATTCTATTTACAAGAGGTAAAGAAACAGGAGACGAAAAGAAGAAGGGAAGAAAATGAGGAAAAAACGGTGAAGAAATTCAAAAACAGAGAGACTAAACAAGGAGAAAGAAGAAGTCAATGAACTTTTTATTAAAGTGTTGTGTTGTGAATTGTGAATTGGATTGTAAAAAGATGGAGAAAAGAATAAATTAATGATACAAGGTAAGTGTCTTTGAGTTTTGATTTTAAAATAAGAAGCTACACTCACGCACTCATACACAGACACGTACTATAAGGGTAAAATGGGTGGGGTTCATTTTTGAGTTATTGGCAATTGAAATTGAATTTCTTTTCGAGAAATGTGGGTGGCCCTGAAAAGGGCCTTTTTTGGTGTAGGGGTGAGTGTAACCAATCAACTTTAACTGCCTTAAGCCTTTGCCACGGCCAAGGCCTACTTCTGAATTGCGTAATGTTGATGATGATGATGATTGGGTTGAAATCACTAAGGGTGGTACGGCAGGCTTAGTCACAGGGTTGACGTGTTTAGCTCGGGAAGGTCGTATTCTCTTCGGTCGTGATAAAGAAGTCTGATACATTTGTTTCAGACTTCTTAACTCCGCTAAAATGTCCAACAGTACCGTGACCGTTTGATTTTCACCCTCTTGTTTCTTTGCTGATACTTCTTGCTGTTGTTGCTGTTGTTTTTTTATTGCCTCTTCTTCTTCTTGCTGCTGCTACTGCTGTAAGAGAAAAGCTTGTTCCGCTTCCTTTTGTCGTTGTATAAATTTCTCCAATTCTTCTTTCTGTCTCTGTCTAAAATTCTCCACTTGCGGTAATGAAGAAGGTAACGAAGGTTCCGGAACAAATTCTTGCGAGGTAAGAAAATCCACAAAATCCCAATGTACCTCTTTTGAAAGTAAGTCCGAGTTCCTTTGGGCAGTCTCCCCTGCTGGTGCACCCCAATGGATCGTTTTCTGAGTTTCCGTCATGTTGAATCACTATCGCATAGATTGACTGCACACAAGCGCTAGCGAATCTATATAGACTACTTGACGTCACAAACTGCTCTCTTCGGATTGGATGCGAGCTGACTGAATTTTGTAACGCGTGTTCGGATTGGTGAATGAACTCAATCCGTTTCAATCCTACCTCTGCCTATAAATAAGCGCAGTTCACTACATTGATTCACCTGTTCTCGTCGCTTCAAGATGTGGACCACAGTTGAGTCATCCACCCTTGTGTCTTCCATGATGTTTCGGACAGACTTGCTCATGTATGTCCGATCCAAGTGGACCGTTTTCCACAGGACAAACACCAGCCTGTGGATACGTAGGATCTACGTAGAAAGACAAGGATGCCTGAAAAGAGTGCTGATTTACGGACCAACAGTGAGACGCAGCCTAAGAACAAGAAGAAGACCAATGCGGTGCCCTTTATGTTAATGAATACATTAACATAAACCCAAAGGCCCTTTTCAGAGCCAGCCATATTTCTCGAAAAGAGAATGACTTTTCAATTGCCTACCCCTTTTTTATTTTTTTTAAAAAAAAATCCCATGTTCAATTCCCCTTGTCCCTAGATAGACCCACACTTTATTCCACCATGTTCAATTCCCCTTGTCGCTAGAGCTGCCCACGAATTTTTCTCCATGTTAAATTCCCCTTGTCGCTAGATTTGCCCACGATTTTTCTCCATGTTAAATTTCCATTGTCGCTAGATTTGCCCAGGGGTCTCTGTAATGCTAATTCCCATTGTCGCTAGGGTGCCCCACTTAACTACTTATACAAGGCTGCATATCTTGAGCTGAGACGCATCAGCTCAGTTCGCAAATATCTTTCAGTTGATGCCACTAAAACACTTGAGTGTTCATTATTACTTTCAAGACT
This sequence comes from Sinohyriopsis cumingii, assembly GCA_028554795.2. Taxonomy (NCBI): domain Eukaryota; kingdom Metazoa; phylum Mollusca; class Bivalvia; order Unionida; family Unionidae; genus Sinohyriopsis; species Sinohyriopsis cumingii. Next base: position 18,507,352 of record CM068836.1, read on the forward strand.
GGACTATTGTAACCCAATTCTGTCTGGTTCATCTCAATATCTGCTCCAGAAACTTCAAAAAGTTCTAAACACAGCTGCTCGGATCATACTTAGAGTACACCTCCCCGCTGCTCTGTACCCTACACTGGCTATCCATTCGATCCAGAATCAAACACAGAATTTGTTCTCTGTGCTACGTTTCACTGTCGGACTCTAGTCCAACGTACCTATCCGACCTCGCCCATGTGTACACACCAACAAGATACTTACGTTCCTCTTCAGACAATCGTATATTCATTATTCCCACTATGAAAACAAAGTCATGTGGACAGCGTTATTTTGCATACCAGGGCCCAGCAACGTGGAATGAATTGCCCACTGAACTTATACACAAAGACACAGTGATCACATTCAAGCGGGCTCTCAAAACTCACTTATTTCGACTGCAAGAACAAACTTAAAGATCTAGTAATGTTTCCTCCCTTAAATATCCTCAGCATGTTTTTTAATGTTTTCGAATTTCATGGTGTTTGTTTTTGTAATCATATCATTATATGATTTTTTATCTTATAGGTTTTGTCTAATGTTATAAAGCGCTTAGAGTTTCTAAAGATTAGGCGCTATACAAAGTCCTCATTATTATTATTATTATTATTATTATTGGTATGTATGTATGTATGTATGTATGTATGCATGCATGCATGCATGCATGCATGCATGCATGCATGCATGTATGTATGTATGTATGTATGTATGTATGTATGTATGTATGTATGTATGTATAAGATCCCAAACCTCATGATATGTTGCCTCTCTATTAGTCAGATACCTATGACTCACCTTATGAAGTTTTTTTTCTGCAGGAACATATATATTATGGAGAAAAAAAATCTTCTCTTTCACATACGAAATGAAAATATGATTAAATACACGTTAATAAATTAGAACAGAGATAGAATCAAAGGAGAAAGTGTATTGTAGAAATTCTTTGACCGTGAAACTGAGTTGATACTTACGAACTGTACGAATTTGTAAATACTCTATATAATATTTGAACATTTTTGCACTCTTAAATCTTGTTCATCTTCCTTAACGCGAACACGCAACCTAATGTATTCAATTAGTTTTCAGATTCATGCTGATAATTCCTGTCATAATTTAGTCTCAGCAAAAGTACTTAATTCGAAAGATTCACAAATACTTTTTCTTAACTCTTGCTTGAAAGTCTGTCTCTCTCCTAAATATGCGGATATTTGGAATAAAGCAGCTTAACATCACACGTGGCAAAACATCTTATTTATCTTCAATCCGCAGGTACTAGAAGGAAATGAAGTCCCCTGTACATAAAACCAGGGACAGTATAGAACAAAATTATGTGAACCTCGGATACGATCAACAAATATCGGTAAAATAGGAACAATCCCTCAGCTTGCGTGTTATCCTTCATTTAAGAAGGACATTAAATGAAGTGACATTCAAAAAATGGTAAATATAGAACATAGCAATAGATAGCCACAACCAGGGAATACATATAGTACAGAACGAATGATAAACGCAAAGATCACAGCTTCTACCTAAGAGGTGTGAATATTGATTGAAGTATAGTTACTGTGAGTATTGGTCAGTAAATCCAAAGCTCCTTACCAATCAGGTGTTTTCTGCCAATATACCCATATATCAAAGGTATTGCAAGAGAGAACATTGTTTAACTGATTTATCGAATCACTATAATTTTTTTTCGACTTGTATGTGATTTACATATGTGTTATCACTGGCTCTATTATGTGACTCTCTCTGTGTCTGTCTCTCTGTCTGTCTCTCTTTCTCTCATTTTTCTGCTTTCATCTCTCCTTTTCCATATACACATGCTCTCCACATATGATACCATATATATATATATATATATATATATATATATATATATATATATATATATATATATATATATATATATATATATATATATATATATATATATATATTGTAACAAATTTGGAGTATGCGCATTTGGTTATAGCGCCCCTTTCTAAGGAATTGTTAGACTTTTGTGATTACTTGTCTGATTATTTGAATTCGGTGCAATATAAATATTCCTTTGCCCGAAATAATTAGCATATTTCTAGGAGCAAACGTCACGGAGTGAAATGTTAGTGAGTTTCCATGACGCCATGGTTTACTCGTAGTGATTTCAGGTCCATGAATAATAAAGTCCCTCCTAAAATCTAGTGGGGTACATTGGTAGTGTGACTGCAGTAGCAGTATTTACGGTAGGAAACCTGTAAATTACACTATGGAAGCAATAAGAAGGGACTCAGCAGACACAGTTTATGTTTATGTCGCCATTGTGGCAAATGTTGTGCATTTGTACTGGCGCAATGTGCTGAAAACCATGAATTGACTGGCCTAATGTGGCGTAGTTAAGAGAGTTCCTTGTGTTAAGGGTTAGTTGTATAGTACCTAACGCAGAAAAAACATGCAGATGTGCGGTTGATATATATTTGGCAGGTTGTGAGATATGTGGTCTTACATTCATTATAGTAAAACTTATGTATAGAACGGACACGTCGGGCTTAATAATTTACAATTGAAGTTTTATGGATGTTTTTGGAAATTTGTGGTAAACTTATGACTTCTAGCGGGAATCTCGCCAGGGTTTGACACCGCTCGGTCAAGTAAAGGCCCCTGGCTGGTAACAATATGTTAACATTTGGGTCAGGTGTCCTAAGTGGTTAGAGCGTCCGCCTCGGATAAGGGAGTTCGCAGGTTCAAATCCCAGCCGAGTTATGCCCAAGACTTATAAAAATGGTATTAGCATCTGTATAGCCTGGTCCTCGGCATTAAAAGGTTAGTGTTAGGACTGGTGGCCTGGTGTCAAGATAATGTGACTGTGTGGGACATCACGCTACAAGTCTGCGGCATGATAGCCCCAGTGCTAGACATCACTATAAACAACCATACTGCAGACGTCGTAGCGATATGACTGAAAAAATGTTAAAGCTACTTTAAAAATTTCGAATTACACACAGACGCATAGATACAAACACACAAATCATGAAGTTTAAAAATAATATAATAGTAGTAAGATTAATTTATTTTAAGATCATGGGTAAAGAAGAAAATAGTATTTTAAGCGTTATTCAGTTTACGTTGTGCACCTGACTTTTGTCATGTTCGTGACAGAGGGTGTGGAGTTTTTCCAACCTAATTTCTGTTATGAATTTAAGCTGTTCAATAATATTTAAGTTCAAGACTTAAACATACATTGTACTGGAAAGCAGACTTGTTTACGATTTGATTGAAGGTTCCATTATAAATGACACACATCTAGTGAGTTACATAAGCATCTCTTGCGTCGTAGGTCAAGTGGGTAGCTGAATATATTGCTTATTTGGTAAACAAATTCATTCCTGTTTCATACCAGTCTTTGGGAATCTATGATCAGAGTTCAGTTATGTTCCGACATTATTCGAGATGATGTTTTGTTTTTTTAAATTGCTCACCCAAATTATACAGTACTAATTGAATTTTTGCATTAAAACACTACCTTGGGATTCTTGAGAACTCATTCAAAAATAGATTGGTACATCAGGACATAAAAGATTATTAGAATTTGTTCTGAACATTCTAAACATTTGTACATGTGAATATACATTTAGGATTATCCAGGATTTAATTCACAGTGTCCTTTGAATGCTCACTTTCTATTGTAGGGAAATTAACTGTTGGTAAATGTTGCTTAAATTGTTGCTTTCACGTCCATCATTTTACGTATTTTAAGACCTAGAGCCACTATATAAGACACATATAACTTGATAAAAGATGAATGTATCAGACAAATGGTGACTTTGTAATGTGTATTCACTTTCTAGTGTCTTCTACAATTTAACTGAACATATGCAGAAATTTATAAATAATTTCTAAGACTTAAAGGGGCTCATCTTGACCAGCAAATTAATTATTCTTTAGAATCATTTCGTAACCATATTATTCATAGGAAATAAACAAAACCCGCCCATGTACACATTAGTAAATACATGAACATTTCTAATAAGGAAAGGAGAGAGTCTGTGAGCACAGCTTTTCTATAATTGCATGTTGAATAAAAGTTGTTTTTTTTTAAAGAAAGATCTCATCCCTTTATTTAAAAATGCTCCATGTTTCTCTTACTTCCATTGAACAAACTGACAAGAAATTTGAGAGAGGACGTTGACAAATGGTTTAGTTAAATTTGGATCTGGTGTCTAGCACCCAGATAATTCTGAACGGCATTACTGTGTTTTGCTCATTAGTCGCATGGTTCTAATATCCGCACACTTCGTAGCATTCCCCGTGTTTAGACTCGTTCTGGCAGAGGATAGGTTCTCGCAAGGCTTGTTGCAGTTTGTTTAAGAATAAGAAGATAAGAATCTTGATCACGTGCATAGCTAACGTATTGACACTATTGCAATATTATTCAAACGTTTGTCTGTGTCTCGCTGTTACAAAAAGCCTTATGTGCATCTCTATTACACTACAAAACATTCCGTGTCGAGAATCAGAATGAAGTACATTTTGCAGAATAGGAATACAGGCATGTCTAAGCTGTCTGCGTGAGGCCATAAGAGACTGGGTACGCGGGGGAAGGTGCGAGGGCCGGGAAATTATCTTGGAGCGACATCTATTTAGAGCTGATGCCCAAAAAACCAGCTTTCTCTTTCTCTCAGTGTTATTTTCCCCTACACTAATAAACTTAAGGAAGCTAAACTGGAGGAGGATCATGAGTATCAGCCATGCATCCATGAGTGCCAGTTGAATGGATATAAGGCCTGGAATATACTGGAAGAAATAGGATGCCATGGTTTTGTTGCACGCACCGTTCTTGCGTGACATGGGAGTAATCGGGATTAAAGTACCTTTCTGCACGAGGATAATCACCAAGGTGGCCAAACAGGCCGAGGGCGTCTCACGTTTGATTTGGCGGAAAAGAGACAGGAACATATAAAAGCTAACTACTTCCGGATCTCTTTCAACTTTTCTCCTCTTTCGTCGGTTTTCCGTTTGCTTAACAAGCACTTAATGATTTATCAATTTAAATAAGTCTTTTCTGAAAACATTGTTTCATTTTAGTCTGAAACTTGTAATGAGCTATATGTGTGTTTTACCATATTTGGTGATCAACTAATGTAACTGTGTGTATCATTAAAATTTTAAACGCAAATACTGGTAGAGATTTATATTTCTGTAATGTATCAAACATTTTTCCATCGTTTCACATATACAAATAGTTTGGTAACATTAGCATGGTATTCTTAAAAAATTTATCATTATGCTTAAGATTAATAAGTTGTTTTTTCTGTCTAAGTTAATCTGGAAGAAAGATTGTAGTGTAAGTATTCTGGTATCTCCAAATCCACTTCTAAAGTCAACCCCGTGTCATTAGCATCGTGAGTGTTTAATAAGTCTTTCTCTTCCCACAGCACATGTGCAACATCACCCCACTTGTTGACTGTAACCAACATTTTCTCTCTCTTTCTCTCTCTCTCTTTATATATATATATATATATATATATATATATATATATATATATATATATATATATATATATATATATATATATATATATATATATATGTATATATATATATATATTTTAGTTTAGGTTTTTATTAACCCCGTAATAGGTTGACCAATGGGTCGGGGAACCATGCCAGGGTCACCTTACAATCAAACATTTCTGGTTATCAGATAATCTAGGGAAAATAAATATAATCTACAGAGAAAGTAAAAAAGAAAACACACACACACACACACACACACGCATATACACATGCATATGGCACACAATCTAGGTGACATGGCCTTTGTGATATTACAATATTTTGTTCCTGTTTACCATCAAGTCAGAGACAAGTTAAATGTTCATTGTTGAGGTCCATTTTTAAAGAAATTGGTCCTCTTTTTTATTTACCTTAGCAGTGTATTTTTCAATGTTCTTATGCATTGCAACTATTTGCTTAAAAGCAAAAATAGAAGGATTTTTCATATTGAATCTGCAAGTATAAATATAAGATTTTGCCAAAATAAGCAGAAAATTACCCAAACTGTCCAGTTGTTCACTTCCTAAAAATGTTTCTTTTTTGGACAGATGTACAATATTTGGGCAAAAAGGTGCAAACACTTCTATAAAACGGTACCAAAACTGTGAAGTAATACTGCAGTCATAAAAGAGATGCTCAATACTCTCAGTTTCACTCTTACAGAAAGTACATTTGTTGTCATCAAATATGTTAATTCTTTTAAGAAAATCATTAGTAGCGATTATTCTATGGATTAATTTAAAGTTAAAAGAGATCAACTTGGTATCCTTGCTACAGCATTTTGCCCGGCTATATATATCAGACCACTCCTCACTACTTATATTTTTATTAAATACTTGCATCCAAGTTTCTTGCTTTGCAGTGTGTTGCCTTTTAGTTTCCTGTAAAAGATCTTTGTAAACAAACTTGAGTGAATCTTGTTTTCGCAAGTTCGTTATTTTATCCTCCTGCTTTTCAAAATTATTATGTACTAGGTGGTTTTTTATGGCATCTTTCCATGCTTTAGGAATTCTGGATATTAAGGAGAAGTATTTCAAGAAATCGTCGATTCCAGTTTTTGTTTTATTATCTCAAACGGTATTAAATTACCGTGATCATCTACTAGATCGTTCAGAATTTCAAAACCAGCTTCTGTCCAGGATTTGTATTGATAAATCATTTTAGGGGGGACAAAATTTAAAATACTCATGGATAGATACTCGTTAGGACTTTGCGGTTCTTCTTTCCATTTAGATACTGCCAAAATTACATCTCTCCAAAAACTGTTTTTAATGAACTTACTAAATTCTTCTAATTTTCTTCTCCCTAAATTCCAAATATCCTTTTTATTTCTGTGTATAGTTGTATTGACTAAGTTCTGCCACGTTCCATCCTCCTTTTCCAGCAATCTTTTAACCCATCTTATCTTAATATACCTAATGAATGAAAATATGTGTATCATATTTAGTCCTCCCTCGTTTTCTGGGGAAACTAGTATATCACGTTTTATTCTCTCTACTTTTCCACCCCATACAAATTTAAATTCGTGCGATTTAGTTCTGCTTCAACTTTTGCTGATGGGTTAGGAAGTGCTGAAAAAAGATGTATGAATATGGGCAGAACAAGAGTCTTTACAACAATTACTTTACCAACTATTGACAAGTGTCTTTGACTCCAGCTTTCCAGTATTCGTTTTGCCTTTGTTAGTTTCTTCATATAATTAATTTCCATCATCTGTTGTAAATCTGGAGAAAAGTCTATGCCAAGGAGTGTAAAGTTAGAATAAGACCAAATTAGGCCCATTTCGGGACATATTCTTTCATTAGAAAATTTTCTGTTTCCAATCCAAATAGCTTTTGTTTTTGTTATGTTACATTTAAGTCCCGATAATAGAGAAAAACCTTGCAAGATATTCATAGTTGCTTCAAGAGAAAAACTAGATCCATCAAGAAGAATAAAAGCGTCATCGGCATACTGACCCAATTTATATTCACTGGCGTCAAAGATTACTCCCCCGTACACCACGTTTTGCTTTAACGTTATAGCTAAAATCTCAACCCCAATGATAAACAAATAAGGTGCAAGGGGATCTCCTTGACGACATCCTCTTTCAAGTCTAAAAAAAAGATGACATATGTCCATTATTTATAACACAACTATTAGAGTCATTACAAAACAGTTTAAACCACTTACAAACGGAATCACCAAAATTAAAAGATTGTAGAGCTTCTTCCACAAAGATCTAGTTAATTGAGTCAAAGGCTTTTTCGAAATCTATTAACAATAATAAACCATATCTGTTTTCATTCTCAAGTTGGTCCATGATATCACATAATAGTCTGGTGTTTTCTCCAATGAATCTACCCTTCATATATCCTTTCTGAGTATCGCTGATTATTGATGGAAGAACTTTTTAATCCTAGCTGCAATTGCTCTCGAAGCAATCTTATAATCAGTATTTAAAAGTGATATAGGTCTCCAGTTTTTAAAATATCTTCTGTCTTTTTCCTCCTTTGGTAGACATGTGATGACTCCTTGAGTCTGAAAATCTGAAAGTTTTCCTACAGTATATCGGTAATTTATTGATCTACATATAAATCCCCCAGAGACTTCCAAAAGAATTTATAGAACTCTACAGTGAATCCATCCGAGCCAGGACTTTTTCCATTTTCAATCAGTTTTAGAGACATACCGAATTCATTAATTGTAAGCAGACCCTCGCATGATTCTCTTTCCTCTCGACTAAGTTTAATATTGTGATTAAAAAATCTATTTCGAGTTTCTTGAGTAGCCTCGTCATCAAGCTGAGCAATTCTACTTTTGAACAATTCCATATAAAACTGTTTTTGTGCTTCTAAAATATCTATTTGGTCAGATATATTTGTCCCATCATCTAAAATAATTTCCTTTATTGTCTTATTAACATAGTTTCTTTTTTCAAGATTTAAAAAGTACTTTGTGCTTTTTCCCCCAAATTCATACCATCTAGCTTTAGATCTTAATATAACACCTTCTATGTATTTTTTCCTAGATTCCTCTAATTCTGCTTTTTTTCTCTCTAAATTTTCCAGAATTTCCCCATTTATGTTATTCGACAGTCCCCCCTGAATTTCTATTATTTCCTGCTCAATTTTCTTTAATTTTTCCCGTTTCTCTTTTGATTTCGTAATAGAATAACATATAGTTTCAGATCTTATTTTCATTTTCCAAATTTCAAAGAACATTTGGTCGTTGTAGGGAAAGAGAAACATGGAGAGAGTCATCTTTATTTCCCCCTACATAATATTCATTTACAGTGTCAGTTATACACTTTTTGACCAAATCAGTATACTCAATGTTCCTCAACAGTTGGGTATTAAATTTCCAGTATCCTTTTCCCCTTGGAAACGTTGAAAACGCCACACTCAAAACAATAGCTGAATGATCAGTCTTGTACCCTGGTAAGATACATACATCAGCTGTATTCATATGAATGTCATCCGATACAAGAACGTAATCTAGTCTACTTTGTTTCAAGGGAGATTTTTGCCTCCAGGTATACATATTTAAGTCTTGGTTGGAATTTCGCCAGGGATCAATTAATTCCAATTCGTTTTTCAGGTCTTGAATCGCTGCCCTAGACTGTTGGTGTTTGTCATGTAAAATATTATATGCATCCAAATCTAAGTGTTGAACAGTATTACAGTCTCCGCACATTATAATTGATGAGTTCTCAAAAAATAAAGTCTCCTCATTTAACTTTCTAAAAAAGCTAGGATTATCATCATTATAACCATACAAATTCACGAGGGTTATTCTGTTGCCATCAATTGTAATATCTAAAATAATAAATCTCCCTTGACTGTCACATCTTTCTCTATGAATTATAAATTCAAAAGTATTTCTAAAAAATATTGCAACCCCAGCACTCTTACTAGAGCAGTGGCTAAATATACATTTGTATCCCCATTCAGCTGCCCAATATATTTCATCGTTCTTTGTACTATGAGTTTCTTGCAAGCATATTATAGATACATTCTTTTGTTTTACCCAGTGGAAAATATCCCTTCGTTTTAAGACTGAACCTTGCAGGCCTCTAACATTAATAGATGTAATTTTTATGTTATTATCCATGAAAACAGCAGAAATTTTGCACATACATATATTGTACAGGAATGTATGAAGTAATTATCACCCTGAGTTTATCATATGCATGGCTTTCACACTCACACTCACACTGAATACAAACATCCATAATAAAATCATCCATGGTATTACAGTAAATGCTGTAGCTTTGGCTGCGTTTAACATTGATACAGTATACTATGGACAACAAGTGAAACAACTCCATTTGCGATAACTCTTATGCACCTCTGACAGACCTTTCCGGAGCTAAGACAGTTTTGTAAACCAAACGGCACAGATTAAAAAGAATATAAATTACAACTTAATGAATGAAAGAAGGGGTAAAAGGGAAGAAAAAGAAAGGGTGAAAGAGCGCATACATGGAAGTGGTGGGTGATTGAATGTATGAGCAAAAAATGTGAGACTGAGAGATTTATCGTGGAAGAGTAATGTTGAGAAAAGTGTGTAAACAACTGAGTAAATGTGTATATGAGAGGATAAGAGTGAAAGATGATTTATAAACTAGATAGAGAATTTATTAGGGAGAGATATAACAGTGGACCGGCGAATAAACAAACATATTAATTAAGGATAAAATTGGTGAGGGAAAGAAATGTCTTATAAACAAAATATTAAAACAAATTAGAGTAGAAAAAGGAGTATAAAAACGAAAGTTCACATACCTATTCGGTCAATTGCATAAGTTCACAGAATTGCATATTACACTTATAATCTAATTTTCTCCTCAATTTCATCATAGATGTCAAATTTTATCCTTTTTCCTGACCTGGTTTTACCATACACAGATCCATTAAAGTACCATGCACTGTCAATTTCTTGATGCCTAGATAATTTATTGATAAGTTCAGTATTCAGCCTGGTTACATCCTCTACTAGTCTAATTCCTTTGTACTGCAGAAAATCCTTCCGCTTCTTGATAATTGGAAGTTTACAATCCAGACTCCAAAATTTGACAGCCACTGGCCTTGGTTGTCCCTGTCGACCTGGAATCCTATGCACAGCCACTATGTCCCTGTTATCTAGATTAATTTTTGTAACTTCCTTCACCAATTTCGGAATTCTCTCTCTCAGATTTTCATTTTCCTCCTCCTCCAGCCCTAAAACTTTTATGTTCAGCTTCCTTGAATATTGTTCGAATTGGTTTGAAGTTGCACTTGCTTTCTCTGATCTCCTCTCATAATCTTTCATATCAATCCTCATTTTATCATTTTCCTTCTTTGCTTCCTGTAATTTTTCTAGCAATTGGTGGTTTTCAAATTCCAGTGAATCCACCCTATCCATCAACTCTCCTGTCCTCTCCTTTACTACCCTTTCACCTTCTGCTACTATCTCCTTTCTCAGATCTTCCTTCACATTCTCTAACAATTTCCTCACAATAGTTGTAACAATTTCTGTTAGGTCATCTTTTTTCACCAAGTCAGCAATAGCAGATGTAAAATCTGCTTTTGAAATGCTCCCTCTGAGACTTTGCTTTATTTCATCCAAGTCCAGCTGAATTGTACTCAAGGTTGATTCACTCATACTTGTGTCAGATGTCTCCATTAGGGTGCCACTTTGTAATCTGGTTTTTATTTGTTGCTTGCCTTGATCTTTCTTTCCACTCATACTTGTAGATAATCTTGTTTGGACTCATTTTTTTCTCACTACTCAGTTGTGACACTGACATTTATTACTCACCATGTGCCAAACAATTCTTACAATTGAAGGCAAACTACACTGAAGTAAGTAAATGAGTCAAACAGATCAGGTAGGGAATGTCTCAAAACTGCACCACTAAACTTCCATCTCTATTCCATCATATTTGAATTTTGAATGGAAAAACATATTTTTTTCAAAATTGATTAAGATCTACCAATAATGTTGTATGTCCTGCATTCCTTGAATATTCACACATAATCCCAACAAGTATGAACCATTTCACTGTAAAAATAACCACTTATAACTGCCAAAATCTACAGAGCCCACTTTACTAGCTTCCACCTATAGCCGCCATTACTGAACCCCCTTCATTACAAGATAAGATTCTAATACTTTGCATTTATTGTTTTTTTTTATATACTGTGATAGGAAATGTTTACTTTGTATAACATGCACAAATATTGCTCTGGAATTCTTTAAAATTATGGGTTTGAAAGGAAACAAAATTTATGTTCATTATGTTGTTTCGATGTAGCAACATAATGCAGGTCAGCAAAGTAAAGTTAGAATTTGTATTCTGTACATTGAAATGGCTTTAAATGTCATTTTATAGGAATATAGTTAGATTTGTTTCGTGTGACTCATTTTGTAGTTTTGTACATGATCAATTCTTTTCTGACATACATGTTTTGGAGAGTCTTGAAAGAGAAACATCTTCAAATTTGAAAAATGCATGTTGTTTAATTCCATTCAGTAATGGTCATATGTTAATCTTGAAAAATTAATTTCATCCAAAAAAAACTGGAAATTTATATTTAGAAAAGAGTGGGAACCATGTCACTCTCAGTCCTCAAATCATAGCAGAGTCTATCAAACGTTTATGATCTTTGTAAGAAGATAACCGGGTAGGATTCCGGATTTACAAAAGGACGGCTCTTATCTAAACCTAGTGTATTAAAATGAATTTTAAAAAAGTATTTAAAGCCGAAAATAAAATATTGAATGTTGAAAAAAGGGTCTAAGTGCTTTGTGTTTTGTTTAGTGAGCGCGTTTGTTGCGCATTGTTATTGGTGTTTCAGTTTTTCTACATGCCTTAGCATATTCTGATCTAATTGTGTTCTGTTTTCTTGTTGCACCTTGGTGCAAAAAGAAGACTGAAATCTTGAAAGATTGAAACGCGGACGTAATAAAAATATTGTTGGTAAGTCGTTTTGCATTATCAGTACTTGGTTCATGTTGAGATGCCAATATTTTAGAAGGAAGACTATTCCCATCGAAAATTTTAAAATGTATTCAATTTAGTTAGGTTAGTTAATCAATACAAAATTAGTAGTCAATAAGAGCTGCTACAGCAAATTGAAAGTAATTCAGCCGAGCTGAGTTCTAAATAGTCATTAGTTTGTAGTAAATTCCAAGTTGTAATAGTAGTTGTAATTAGATTCCAGTGTTTTAGATAAGAAAGAATTAACCCTATGGCAATGTTGAAAGTAATTCATCAAAATCTTCGTCCATCAGGTTCTTCTTTCCTTTCGTTTGTTTTGCTGACTATCCGGCTTCTCCTTTATTGTACTTATTATGTTGGTGGCTCCGTTACAGAGTCTGTACTAAGCGGGGTATAGTTCAAACGAAGTACCAGGGAATATATGTATTGCTTCCATTTTATATTCGTGTTCTCCAAGTCCGTTTTCGTTTATGGTTTAGAATATTCCTTATCTCGAAACCATTATTCTATATCAAAGCCATTGTTCATTTCGATTTCTGTTCCTTTTAGTTGAGTTTAGTTTAGTTTATTTGTTTTGTGGTTTATACCTCGTTAAATGTACTAGTGAATCAATCAGAAACCCACCTTGCTGACGGCACCCAAATTCGGCAGGAAAAATCTCCCTACTCTGCCTGACATTATGTCTGCTGTTGTAGATACAGATTAAATCTTTGCTAGAGTTTCATATAAATTGTTCAAATTTCTGGGTCAAAGTCCATTTCCGTTTCTATGTTCTTGCCATGATATATCAAAAAATTCCGTAAGTTGAAGTCCTTGTTCCTTTCCATTTCTGTTCCGTTGATTTAATTGTTTGTTGTTTTGTGGGTTTTCCCTCGTTAGAGGTACTAGTGATCTAGTCACTTGTCCACGACGCAAACACGCTGTACTTGGCGGGAAAATATCCTAAGATTTCCTCCCTTGCCTCTGCCAGACATGTTCTTGTATTGCAGTTATACCTTGCACAGTTGATAGCGACAGCTCACTGACAAGACGTTCCGTAATGTGTAGATTTAGTCTTACGGTGCGGCATTTATACACAGACGATGCCGCCATACATCGACTGTGCGCTGGAAGTATTCGGTTCTTCTCATCGAAAGCACTTCGCACGTGCGGCATAGGATGAACCGAAGTCGGGTGTCTTTGTGCACAAAAACGAAACCCGAGTACATGTATTTCATAAATAAAAGGATTTATACAATACCGTAACAATCTAAGCATGATATCTTTACATTTCTTTTCACAATTATTATGAGCTAAATCAGGTAAATTATAACAGTTCGCTTGGACAATTTGTGTTCTTTTATAAATTCATGTCTGCACTTTTTTTAATAGGATTGGAATTGTTATCGTGTCTTTCGTCAGATAGTAATCGTGAGGGTCACAGACTATGTTCATATCGAAATGACATCATATGTTGCTTATCCTGGTGATCGTTGTATGCTATGTTAGAATCATTTGAATAAAACGTTTCTTTCGGTGGTATAGATGTTCTACAGAATCTGTAAAGCAATCTTAATATACGTATGAATATATGTCATTCTTCAAAATTTACGTTTCATGTTTACAACATGTTTAATTGTTTAGATTCGGATTTTTAATCTTGCTTTGATAATTTTTCAGTCATATAGCTACGATGTCAGCAGTGTGGTAGTTTATAGTGATATCTAGCATTAGGGCATCACGCCCCATACATGATGTATAATGTCTCACCCTGTCACATTATCCTGACACCAGGCCGACCAGTCCTAACACAATAATCTTAATGCTGAGCGCCTAACGAGGTAGCTGCTAGTACTATTTTTACAAGCCATTGGTATGACTCGGCCTGGGTTAGAATTTATGATGATTTAATTTGTACTCAGTTGATGCGATGTCAGCCATTGAACATATGTTCTAATAATTCTAATAGTTCTGTTAGTCATATTAGTTCTTTTAACTGTTGTTCCTTCCCAGTCATCCAGAACCTAACATTGTTGACGCTTTGTTTATTACTTTTATCTCATTATCTGAATTATTATTGTTTTAAGCTTCCTTGTCAACAGATGACTATCATAAGTTTGAAAAATAATGAATGAAATGGGGATGTAAGTTTGGTGTCTGCAATTCAAGTAATAGGTTCTGTGACCAGAACCTCTGCTTTTGCAGGTAAAAAAAATCAAGATGGCGATCTATGACATTTACTATTTCTGAATACCGTAGATTGCGCCATTTCAAGTTTGTTGTAATGTAGCTTGGCTACTATTCCCAGGGGGTTAGATTTAATGTAGCATTTCTATTATTCCCAGCCAGTTAGTTCTAATGTAAATTTTCTATTACTCCCAGCCAGTTTGTTGTCATATAGCCTTTCAATTATTCCGAACCAGTTAGTTTTAATGTACACTGGCTATTATTCCCAGCAAGTTAGTTGTAATGTAACCTTTCTATTATTCCCAGTCAGTTTGATGTAATGTAGCCTTTCTATCATTCCAGGTCAGTTAGTTGTAATGTAGCCAGGCTATTATTAACAACCAGTTAGTTGTAATGTAGCCTTTCTATTATTCCCAATCAATTAGTTCTAATATAGCCTGGCTATCATTCCCGGCCAGTTTGTTTTAATGAACCTTGCTATTATCCCCAGCCAGTTTGTTGTAATGTGTAGCCTGGCTATTATTCAAAGTCAGTTGTAATGTAGCTTGGCTATTATTCCCAGCCAGGATGTTGAAATGTAGCCTTTCTATTATTCCCAGCTAGGTTGTTGAAATGTAGCCTTTCTATTATTCCCAGCCAGTTAGTTGTAATGTAGCCTTTCTATTATTCCCAGCCAGTTATTTATAATGTAGCCTGGCTATTATTAACAACCAGTTAGTTGTAATGTAGCCTTTCTATTATTCCCAGTCAGTTAATTCTAATATAGCCTGGCTATCATTCCCGGCCAGTTTGTTTTAATGAACCTTGGCTATTATCCCCAGCTAGTTTTTTGTAATGTGTAGCCTGTCTATTATTCCCAGCCATTTAGTTGTAATGTAGCTTGGCTATTATTCCCAGCCAGGTTGTTGAAATATAGCCTTTCTATTATTCCCAGACAGGTTGTTGAAATGTAGCCTTTCTATTATTCCCAGCCAGTTTGTTGTAATATCGCATTTCTATTATTCCATGCAGTTTGTTGTAATGTAGCCTGGCTATTATTCACAGCAGTTAGTTGTAATGTAGCTTTTATATTATTCCCAGCCAGTTTGATGTAATGTAGCAGGGCTATTATTTCCAGCCGGTTAGTTTAAATGTAGCCTTTCTATTATTCCCAGTCAATTTGTTGTAATGTCGCATTTCTATTATTCCATGCAGTTTGTTGTAATGTAGCCTGGCTATTATTCACAGCCAGTTAGTTGTAATGTAGCTTGGCTATTATTCCCAGCCAGTTATTTGAAATGTAGCCTTTCTATTATTCCAAGCCAGTTAGTTGTAATGTAGCCGTTGTACTATTCCCAGGCAGTTTGTTGTAATGTAGCCTGGAGATTATTCCCAGCCATTTCGTTGCAATGTAGCCTGGCTATTATTCCCATCCAGTTAGTTGTAATGTAGCCTTTCTACTATTCCCAACCAGTGAGTTGTAATTTAGCCTTTCTATTAATCCCAGCCAGTTAGTTGCAATGTAGCCTGGCTATTATTCCCAGCCAGTTTGTTGTAATGTAGCCCTTCTATTATTCCCAGCCGGTTAGTTGTAATGTAACTTGTCTAATATTCCCAGCCAGTTTGTTGTAATGTAGCCTGGCTATTATTCCCAGCCAGTTAGCTGTAATGTAGTCTTTCTATTGTTCTATGTGCAGTGGTAAATATTAAATTCTGTCCGACGTGCACCTCGTGCCCAGTGACACTAACAGACTTCGACCAACATCCAGCACGTGTCCAGTGACACTATCAAACATGCACTTCGTTCCCAGTGACACTAACATAATTTGTCCAACATGAATCTCGTGTCAAGTGACCCTATCAAAAATGCACCTGGTGTCCAGTGATACTTTCAAACATGGACTTCGTGTCCAGTGACACTAACGGAGCTATGTACAGTGTACTGGTATCTGTATCACTGACCATTTTTCAAATATACAAAGTGAGGAAAAAACTCGTTTGACATGCAGCATTCGTTTATCAATTTGTGGTCTCTACTGATTTTCTGCGACTCTAAATTTAGTATTTTTTCTCTGTGACAATCCCATTCAAATGTACTATTGCTCTCTCTTTCCATATTGGGCGATTTGTTGTTTGGCGATTTCATCACGAGATGTACTATTAATGCTCAGCGGTCACCAAGTTCAAGACTAACCTTTCACAAACCTTTCTTTCTAAGCTTCAGAAGATTATTCATGATCTTACAGATGATAATGAGTTAATACTAGTCATAGTGAAATTATTTCCTACTTAGAATGGAGCGTTTTCGTCAATTGCAACCCTCTCTCTCTCTCTCAGCGGACTTAGGATGTAGAATAGACCCGTTCCATCCTCCAGAAAGTAGCAGGAGGCGATTAATTGAGACAACCTATTTACTCTGAAATGAGTTCTGTGTGATGTCATTCAGCTGAGAACTGGACTTTCTTCAAGACTGCGGTTTACATAAACTTTAACTTTGTATTAGGCAGGATTATGCTCATGGGTTGTTAAAACACACATACATACATATATACATACATACATACATGCATTCATGCATACACACACACACACACACACACACACACACACACACACACATATATACATGGATACACACACACATACATACATCCATGCTTGCATACATACATACATACATACATACATACATAGGGGCCCCAAGTTTGTTTGTATCTGCTCAGTTATCAAAAAGATGCAGAATCCTGCTTTTAATGAGATATTTAGCAGAATAATGGTAGATTGTGTCGCTCCCTTACCTAAGACCAAGTCAAGCAATCATTACTAGTTGACCACAATGTGTGCGTCCGTACGATTTCAAGAGCCAGATCCTTTGAGAAATAGCAAAACTAAAACCATTGTAAAACCTTGTTGTTTTTTTTTTACACCGGTTTGCCGTACAAAATTTATCAGATCTAATCAAGGGATAATATTTTGTCTGGAATTTTCCAAAATGTTCTGCATAAATTGGGTATTCAACAGATTAAATTTTCTGCCTAACAACCTGAGGACACTGGGGCATTGGAAAGAGTTCATCAAACATTCAGGAACATGATTCTGTGCTATTTAGCTTTGATACAGAAAGGAGTGGGATTAGGGTATTTATTTGCTGTTGTTTGGTGTTAGAGAATCAGTTCTATAATCACTGGGTTTCAGTCCTTTTGAATCGGCGTTTTGGTCATAGTGTCTATGGATCAAAATATTTTATTAACAGAGAAACATCATTTAAATGCAGATTCCAAGATTAATCTTCTTGAATATTCTCTTATTTCAAGTATAATTTGTGAAGCAGCAAGAACTAATTTTCACTGTATTCAGTCAGCAATGAAAGTAATGTATAACAGAAAGCTGAACATAATACCTAAGGCATTGTCCTATGTAATTATATTTATTATAATCATATATGCATATATGAAAAATATGTTAAAGAGAGCCTTATCTTTCTTTTAATGATGGGAGGTGTTCTGTATAGTTAATTTATATTGCGTGCTTAACGTTTGTCCATGATTGTACAGTGTAAACGGAATGTTTACATAGCTAACCTTTGTGAAAGATTGTAAGTTCCAAAGAGAAGGTTTACAAACAATTTGAGTTCAAGGTGAATCTTATTTACAATTAGACTAGGTTTTTCCGTAGAATTACTTCCCATTCGTTTAAGACATAGGTAAAGTGAGAATGTGTAAAAATAATGATTAGATAAGCAAATAATTGATTCCTGTTCTCCAGTCTGTGAGAATCCATTTGTGTTTAGAGTTTGTTTTATGTTTCATTCGACAAGACTGATGCTTCTCCACCAAATTTAGACACACACATACAGATATATATATATATATATATATATATATATATATATATATATATATATATATATATATATATATATATATATATATATATTTAGATAGATAGATCGGTAGGTAGGTAGGTAGATAGGTAGGTCGCCTTTACACGACACCATCTAATTTAGTTTCCTCTTGTGATATATTTGGTACAATGTCTTTATGCTAATCATTACTGTACGAGCACGTTATATTATCTGGGTACTATTGAAAGGAATGCTAAAATGTATTAAAATATAGGAAATGAAAACCATATAGTTTGTGTGGCGCATTTATTGTCCCCAGAAGATCAAACGATATATGCTTATGCATATGAGCTATCACTAAAATCGTCCTTCCAAACTATGCTCGTATTTTTTTCTTCAAAATATGCTCGTATTTTTTCCTATTACTAGGAGCTTAAGCTCACGTAGACACATGGAAAACATAACAATTGAAAATGTATGCACCTCCAGCAAGACTTCCAATCGACACAGATAAATGTGAAACGAAAAACATACACTAAGTGCAAAAAGACATTAATAACATCGTGAGATATATTTTTTTAATTTAAACGCGATGACGTTAATAGAAGGAAATTCAATAAAGAAAATTACCGGCTGCGAAATTGAGATCATAAATATGCACGCTAGATTTATGTTCAGATTTAGTTGATAATAAGAACTTTATATCGCTTCCGTTAATAATGATCAAAACCTTATAAAGCATGGGAAAACGTAAAATTTGAAGAAAAGTTTATGGAGTGGAGTCTTAAATAAACCTGTGCTCTTATGTTTACAAAAATGGAAAAAGATGATGATTCGGGTTGTTTATCATAGATGTTAGACACATATCTCGGGTGAAGATGATTAAGTGCGTTAATCCCAGCTGTTAGACACAGGTCCCCGGATGATGATTTTTTTGCGTCAGTCCTAGCTGTTAGTCACAGGTCCCAGTTTTAAACCGTAACTAACCTTGCATAAACAATTGCTGGGATTAAATGCTTAAAGAATAGTTTTCTTTTTTCTTCACATGAAGCAATATGTCTTGAAAGTTTCATACATGTTAAAATAGATTTTCTTGTACTACTCAGGATGGGTGGAGATAGGGTCAAATTTCCGGAACTCAGAGTCAAACGCCACATTTTCTCTGCTCTAACTAAATTTCATCTTGAGGTTCATATATATGAAACAACAAATCCCGTTAATGTTTCTGCTGATTCAGGCACACTTTTTTTTAATCCTTTGCATTTTGGGGGGAGGGGGGTTACTACACAATTTAATATAGCATAATGATTCTCGCTGCATCCTTTCTCTGTAGATCCTTATGTCAGAATTGTATCTTTAAAATTAAACTATTATTGTTAAAAGATTCATATAGTTTGATTGTATAAAGACAGATGAAAATAGGTAATTATTTTAAGTGATATCGTGTCTAAAAGGAATATATCTCAAAATGGGGATTTATACGGATATGATAGTGATATGAATTCACTGTCTAGAGTTTGTGTAACTTTATATTGATCACATAATGCTATGTATTCACTTTCTAGTGAAATGTGTGACTTTATATGAATTCCACGTCCATATGTATTCACTTTCTAGTGTCTTGTGTGACATTTATGGACCAGGATACCAGGTGTTCCTGGTAATCGGTCATTTTCTCCTGCGATTTTTTATTTTCGTAAGGTGGTCACCTCTAAAGTTAATTTAGTGATACGACACTTTTTGTAAAGAGCATAACAGGTCTATTTATTCTATCAATTTGAGAAACCTTTACTAGTTTTTCACAGTGCCGCAAGTACCAGCATATCACCGACCGGTCCTTCCAACACGATAGTCTTGTTGGAGAGGATCACATCATAATATCTGTAATGTGCATGCAAGTATATGTTGACAGAGAGTTACTCCAAGGAGTCCAGTGAAAAGTAATAACTCGGGTAGAACGTGATGAAATTCTGCTGGGAAATTTCCATTCACGTACAATGTAAGTTTGTGTAGCCAATCAAAATTTGTTCAGATGATTCCTGATGACGTTAAACCGCATAGAAAATTTTAGTAATCTCTAAAGTCGTCAAAAGTCATCTTGCTACGGGTTTGATGATTATCTCGACTTGCATTTTGATCACTGCAAACACATGTTTTCGTCCAATAAGGCCATGTTTTTGTGCTGGCGTTGAGAAGTGTTGTATTCTGCATGTGCAAACGATGGTTTAACAACAATGTGACCACTTGATGACCCATCCAACCGCATTTGTAATGGTCGAGTCGAATAAATCAGTACAGTGGTCGTTCGCCATATGTACTAGAGCCCCTGGTTAAATTACCAGCAAAATTCAAGTGGTGGTGGAAGCCCATAAAAGTCAAAATTTTAAAGATGGTTTTATGTTATAGTGTATGAAACCAAATGAGTTACAGGACATGTTGTCAAAATCATATCATAGGATCACATCACAATATCTGTAATGTGCATGAAAGTATATGTTGACACAACAGACTGTCCGAGTTACTCGAAGACTTCCAATGCAAAGTAATAACTCGGATAGAACGGAGTGAAGGTCTGTTGGGGAATTTCCATACACATACAATGAAAGTTTGTGTAGCCAATCAAAATTTGTTCCCATGATTCCTGATGACGTTAAACCACATATAAAATTTTAGTAATCTCTAAAGTCGTACACAGACATCTTGCTACTGGTTTGATCATTATCTCGATTTGCATGTTTTATCGTTACAAACGTATGTTTTCGTTCAATAAAGCCATGTTAGGTATTTTCTTTCCGTGTAAACTGGCCCACAATATTACTTGCTGGGAGTACATCTTTAGTATGCCCGACAAACAACAGCATTGACGAGAAACCAGAACGCATAAACGGCATTAAAGGGTCTTTTGTAGCCAACGAAGGAGTCAGTACAGTTATGCATATTGTTAATGTTGACGACTCAACATTTCACGCAGCACCTCCTGTACGCCAAACTGCATCGTTGGAGTTGTTACGTGACTGTGTTGAGCTCCAAAGATGAAACCTCGCGAATATCTAGTCAAAACCCAGATATGTGACTGACAGAAATTGCACATGAAAACTTCATTTAGCTTCCACGAAGTTGTGCTTGATGCTGCTCGAATGCATCATAGAACTTGTTCTTGCTGACAATGTCTATGGCCTCGAATTACTTGTTATCAGCCGTATTGGCGTGTTTTGGGGGCTTGCATATATGCATACAGTTGATTATTTGAATTGTTAGATGCATCCTTCATGAACATCGAAGTCGGGCCTTCTGATATCGCATACTCATGACTTGTAATTCTATATTTTGGTGACAAGGAACTCCAGCCGGGTAGGAATAATATTGAAGGTCTAACTTGCTTATGTTTGCCTACACAGGCACAGACATGTCAAATTCAGAATCATGTATCTTTGAAGTGAGCCATGATAAGACTGCACCTTATTGGTTTCATCTAGTTCCTTTTGCGCTTTCTGAATCTGCTCCCCATTGTAAGATTTGCAGCCAACGAAAGGATCAGACGTTGCTGAACGGCTTCATTTTATTATTTAAATTATTCATTAAAATTACAATGTAATCATTGTCGTTGGACTGACACATATTTTGAAATTATTCTGAACTCGCCAAAAGATGTTGGAAAACATTATTATTGTACATCACGATATTAATGACTATAGGAATTCTTTCTGAACAGTCTTTAATTTCGGACTATTGATGTGATATTTAGTATTTTGTTGGATTTAACTCACAATACCGCAAGTATCTCCTAAGTTTTCAGTTTGTAACGTTTGTTGATTTTACTGAAATGGTGGCTTCGCTTTTTTCTACTACTTACGATAAGACATAAAAGAAATGTTGAGCTCGTCCGGGATCAGACTATCTTTACAACATTTCATATATATCAAAAATTGCCTTAAAATGTAAATTGAGCTTGTTTCGGACGTTTCCATGTCTCTATTAAATATTTTAAAAAATATTTTGAAAATGTTTTTAGTGAAACAAACAACTATTTACGATGTCATCTAATGTTGAGGACTTCGTTTCAAATCCTACCAAGGATGTATTAGAGTCAATGAAAAGGGTTCAGTTGCTTGAGTTTGCAAGACGTTATGTTCTGTTTGGAAGATAAAGCATCTTTTACTAAGGTATAACGAATGTTTGTATTCAGTATTTGGTTGAAAACATGTTTTTGTATCCTGGTTGTCCAGTTAGAAGAACTATGGCAGTAAGAGCTCTTGAGACAGATATTGATCAGGAAATCATTCTTTCAGCTGACACAGGAATTTTACAGTTTTTTTTATGGGGCCAACGTTCTTCAAAAGGTTCTGCTTAGAGTGATCCTCAGACATTCATTGCCGAATATAATAAGATACTGAGAGGATGATAAATGAGAATGAAGCCATCTGAAGTCCAAATATCTTACCTTTTGCAAAATGGTGTCCATGAAGTAGCCGCTAAATACGAATGGTCAGCGAACTATCACGCTCTCATCATATCGACGAGAAATTCTTAGTCTAGTTCAAGAAATTTGTTTGGCTTTTCATTTAAGGGTCAATAAATCTTATCATAAGATCTCGAATAAGTTTTATTGGCTGAAAATTAAAATGGATGTAATCAAATACGATAGATCTTGTCAAACATGTAAAATTGACGGAAAACCCTGTCAGAAGATACCTAAGGCTCATCTACAACCAATTCCTGCATTGGACGAGCACTTAGGTGAACACTAATGGCAGACTATATCTGTCTCTTATCTAAGACCAATGCAGGCTTCTTTCAAAGGATCCCTCCGTGTTCCATGAATATTTCTCGAAATTTTCGACAGCAACGCCGTATAATATCCACTTTAACATTTCTTCATGAAAGTCGAAGGGGTCCTAGACGTGAGTCTGGTACCAAGCGTAGAAAGCTTCTCGTTGTCCTGTACGCATGTTGTCCGGGTTGTAGTTTTGAGCCTCAGGCAAATGGCGTAGAACGGCATGTTGATTCGCTTCGATATTCAAAAAGTGCGGAAAGTAGCCTTTAGTCATTTCTGTCAATCCACACGTTTTAGGAATTCGACTCAAAGGTATGGTCAAATAGCTCGTCGAATCTTTAAACTGTACTTTTCCCACTTGCATGGAAATGATTTTGGCTCCGTTCCAAGTCACTTTAGGACGTTCGGTGCCTTGTTCCGTATAGTATCTCAAAAGAAACTGTCCATCGTATCCCGAGAAATTGTGAGCCATCACCGTGGCATGGCGATGACAATCTCCATAACGTTCGATGTCCTCTTGGCTCCAAGTTTCGTCGATGGGGTCTTAGATCCATTGGGCGAATTCGGCTAGCGTGTTTGGTCCTCGAAATATATTTTCACGTCCTCCAGGAATCTTCCTGCAGTGAGGGCAATGACTAAAGATAAGCTCTTGGATGCACTTCTCGCTCGATGAGCCACACGGAAATTAGGAATGTAAATGCCGGTCTCGTGCATGTATTCGAAATCGAAAAAGATGAAACTCCCTTTCTTCTGGTCATCTTCCTCCTCTTGTTTGGAATGGTATTTTTGAATGTAGCATTCGTGTTCCAAGTCCACGATTTGGTGACAAATGTGACATCGTTTCTTTCCTCGACAAACGTAGTTCATAATCTCAGGAGTTGGCTAGCACTTTTCTGCTGTGAACCTTGCTTCTTTATGTGTTGTTGGTAACAGGTTGAACTGAGAGAAAAAAATCGCTGACAAACAGGACGATGCACTCATTCTTGTCCTTCGTCCAGACAGGGTTCAGAGGCCAAACATCCCTCACATTTGGATCCACAATTTTTATGTTGCTCTCGATTGTTATAGCCATAGTCACATTTCTCACAGTAATAACTGTATCGCAGGAATGCGGCGATACTGGTAATGGCATCAGAATGTTCATCGTGATGATAGACCTGAATGTATTTTCCGTCTTGGAAATCTTTGCCTTGAAACAACAAATGTCCGCGCACTTCTTGAGATTGCACTTTCAAGGTGTAGCGTGCAGCCAAGACGTCTTTCAATTTTTGCATTTAAGGAATGCCACAGGGTGTGTCTTTGGATATCCACGCCTGCTGTAACAAAAATTCTGCTTCACTTTGTTGTTTGGCTCGATTCGAATTTCTAATGTTCTCCCAGACTCATTTCGATCCTACTGTGTCGTTCTTGTCGGCGTACGTTCGATCCACCACGATAGCACAGGCTAAACACATCTTTTCTATATTTGGTGCTGCGAAGGTTGTCCACCAAGACCTTTTTGCGTTCTTTCCCTTGGGAAGAGAAACGTGGGTAATGAACAGTATCGCTTTTCCATTGGTGATGTGAAACTTGTCGTAGGGTTGTTGCACGTGTTGAATCATTCTTCTTCAGGAATCCAGGAATAGCACTTTCGGTTCTGTCTGGTGTATATTTATAATTCTCTATAATTAATTTATGTACCTTGATTTCTTTCATAGGAATCCGGAATGAGTGCCTAGACACATGAGAATTAATTACTAGGTCGTCATGCGAGTGTTTCTGCTACACACGGTGCATTTAACACCGATTGAGTAACATCATTTTTGGTGATGTGTACTTAGTTGTGAGGGAATATGGGCTCGTGTGTGCAGGCAAGGCGATGGATGCCGTTTATCCGCGGACCTGGCTTCGAATCTCAGTTGTGTACGAATTAAAATTTCTCTAACCTGTATGATAGTATCATTTGCAATAAAATATTAATTCTGCCTCCTATTATCAAGCATTCTTGCATTGGAATCCAGGGATAGCACTTTCCGTTCTGTCTGCTGTATATTTATAAGTCTCTCTCTCTCTCTCTCTCTCTCTCTCTCTCTCTCTCTCTATATATATATATATATATATATATATATATATATATATATATATATATATATGTGTGTGTGTGTGTGTGTGTGTATTGTTCGGCACACATAGATGTTCTTCATACACAAAGGTATACGACCCTTTCTAGTAATTATGATACTGACATTGGTCACCAGAATGTGCCGCCTAAAAGCGGTGGCTGTCAGATCTTCAGGTAGGACAGTGGAGATCTGATTTTTAGCAGACTGTCAGTCATAATTACTTTATAATATGACAATATTGCACCCATCTCTCACGAATTAAAAATAAAGATTTGTACACGACAAGAATCTTTGATGCGATCTGTCTCCTTTCCTCTTCCAGTCCATGCATACATGCGAAATCTAGGTGTTGGTGGGGGAGGAGGTCCCGAACACTTTTTAAGCATCTGATTGAAATTAAAATAGATATTCTACTAATTTGTTTCAAATAGATTGATCATATTTCATCCAGTCGTAACCTTCTTCAGTCTGACATAGACTGCATAATGTCTTCGGAAATGTATTGTACACTACTCACATATTGTATACACTTTGTATATACTAGTACACTTCTTACATATAGTCTACACTTTGCACATGCATTGTTCCCTTATGACATATAGTATATACTTTGCACAACCATTGTATTTTTCTCACATGCAGTTACAGTTTGCACATATGGCATACACTTTGCTTACGCATTGGTCACTTCTCACATATAGCACATATTTTGCACATATAGTATACACTTTGCACATGCATTGTACACTTCTCACATATAGTATACACTTTGCACATATAGTATACACTTTGCACATATAGCATACACTTTGCACATGCATTGTACACTTCTCACATATAGTATACCCTTTGCACATAGATCAAACACTTCTGACATATGCACATACATTGTACACTTCTCACATATAATATACACTTTGCACATACATTATACACATCTCACATACAGTATATGCTTTGCACATGCCTTGAACACTTCTCACATATAGTATACAATTTGCACATATAATATGCACTATGCACATGCATTGTACGCTTCTCGCATATAGTATATACATTGCACGTGTGTTGTACACTTCTCAAATATAGTATGCACTTTGCACTTATTGCATACACTTTGCACATACGTTGTATAATTCTCACAGATAGTAGAAACTTTGCACATATAGTATACAATTTGCACATGCATAGTACACTTCTCTCCAATAGCATACACTTTGCAAAAGAAATTCACTTCTCACATATAGTATGCACTTTGCACATACATTGTACACTTTCAGATATAGTATACCCTTTGCACATGCATCATACACTTCTCACATATAATTTACACTTTGCACATACAGTATACACATCTCACATATAGTATACGCTTTGCACATACATTGAACACGTCTCACATATAACATACACTTTGCACATATAATATGCACTTAGCACATGCATTGTACGCTTCTCGCATATGGTATACACTTTGCTCATGCATTGTAGACTTCTTGCTTATAGCATACAATTCGCACATATAGTATATACTTTGCACATGCATTGTACACTTCTCACATATAACATGCACTTTGCACATATTATATATACTTTGCAAATACATTGTATACTTCTCACATATAGCATGCACTTTGCACATATAGTGCACACTTCGCAGATGCATTGTACACTTCTCATATATAGTATGCCCTTTGCACATGCATTGTACACTTCTAACATATAGTATACACTTTGCACACAGAATATACACTTCTCACATATAGTATACACTTCGCACATACACTGTACACTTCTCAAATATATCTTACCCTTTGCACATGCATTGTAGACTTCTCACATATGATATACAGTTTGCACATACATGGTACACATCTCACATAGTATACGCTTTGCACATGCATGCAACACTTCTCGCATATAGTATACACTTTGCACGTACATTGTACACTGTCAAATATAGTATACACTTTGCACATATATTGCACACTTCTCAAATATAGTTTAAACTTTATGCATGCATTGTACACGTCGTATATATGGTATAAACTTTGCACATAAACTGTACACTTCTATCATATTGTATACACTTTGCACATACTTTGTACACTTTTCACATATAGTATACACTTTGCACATACATTGTACATTCCTCACATATAGTATACACTTTGCACATACCTTGTACACTTGTCACATATAGTATACACATTGCACATACATTGTACGCTTCTCACATATAGTATACACTTTGTACATACATTGTACACTTCTTACTTATAGTTTATACTTTGCACATCCCTTGTACACTTGTCATATATAGTATACACTTTGCACATATATTGTACATTTCTCACGTATAGTACACACTTTGCATATACATGGTATACTTCTCACATACATTTTAACTATATAGGATCGATTCAGAAGGTTTGGTGCAAGTTTTCACTAGAGAATACTTTTAATGCTAGCAGCAAAATTTAGAAGCAACACTTCAATGATATTTGTTTTTGGGGCTTTTTTGTTTTTGTTTTTTTAAATTGAGAAAATTTTCATTCGAATTCGTTTCTTCTGTCTGCTAGAAAGAGAATATTAAAAATCCATAAAATTAAATTTGTGTTCAGTGCATATAAGTCGAAAATTGCGTTTCAAGAAAGTTAAGCTTAGACAAACTTAGGACTTTCCCTCTACCATGACTACAAGCAACATGGTCACATGCCGCTTGTATGTGTCGTCTGAGACACAAATAGCAAGTGTACTTCGAGATGCTTCACGTGACTTTCTCTGGTAATAAAAGGCTTTCTGCTACTTTCGCCGATTGGATGAAATCGCTTCAATTCACAGCAATGCTTTTTCCAAAGAGTAAAGTTTCATCCTCTACTTTTAGAGCAATATATGTCATGGCAATTCGTTACCGGATAAAAGTTTACGCTTCACACACACACACACACACACACACACACACACACACACACACACTCTCTCTCTCTCATATTGTTATTAGACATGTATATTTTGCTAAAGTGGCTGCTGTGTCAGGATTTTGGATTATCTGTTGTACAGGTGAAACAGGCGAGACATCATTCAACAGAAATTTCCTGTCGGTTCATTCTTTGTAGGGATCATCAAGGTTATATCCAGTAATATGCGTGAAAGAAAAGAAAACTCTTTTATTTGGATTGATTTCATATTTCATACAATATTTCAGTGCGTCTTCTTCCATGCCTGTGATCGCTGGCAACATTTTGTTTTACAAGTGCATAACGGTAGTAGCGAAATACGCTTTTAAAGCCAGAGTTATTTTCATTTCATTAATGATAAAAGAGATGCACAGGTAAATATCTGTAACCTGTTATCACCATACTATCCATGCAAGTGCACACCTAAAGACGTGTAATTCACACTCTTTCCTGGTTCGGGTCGAACTGCTGGTCAGTGAAAAGAAGATGATGTTCCTTCAGTCATTTAACCATTCCAGCCTTAAGCACGCAGCGAACTATGTTGTTGTTGTTGTTGTTGTTGTGGGGTTTAACGCCATTTTTCAGCACGATAGGCTATACATGGCGGCCAGTATTAATGGTGGAGGAAGAACCCGGAAAACCCCGGAAAGAACCACCGACCCACGAGAAGCTACTGGCAAGCTTTCTCACATGCCCACATTGGCTGAATCTTAGACTCGAACCGCCGCAGCGCAGCGAACTAAGTAGTAGTTATTGATGAATGTACGCAAAGCAAACACAAAAACATAAAGATACGCACTCACGCACAGAAATTCACAGAATGGAGAAAAATACATTGTTTGCACTTTGTTTTATTTCATTTTGTCGGCTGCTAACAAAAAATCATGTTTAATAAGCGATGCTGTAATAACTTGTACTAGTATGCAAACACGAATGTTTTGGGATGCCTAAGCCATAAGTGATCAAGGGCTATTGGCAATGCACATTTCAGTTCAGCACAAGTGGTTGGGAGATGATACTCTATTTGTGAAGAAATGGCTGAAAGTTATGGTAATAGTGATTCGTTCAATTTAGTATCATTCACCATTCAGAAGTGACAGTGGGAAATAAAAACTTATAATAAAAACTAATTTACACGTTTTTGTCATCAGATTTGATTCAGTGTGTACCTATCACGAGCATGTATGTAGTGAAAATGAAATGTCACTGACATTTATGAATAATCTGTTTAGTGGCAAGAAAGAGTAGATTTAGACAAAAATTTTGCGAAATTGAGCATGGCGTTTTTTGCACATACTGTTTGCAAGTAAATAAAATTGATTCTAGTCTGTCCTGTAAAAGAAAGGTACCAAGTCATTTATTGGCCATATGAAAAGAACAATAATACAGTTCCCCGTGTATTTTGGTAATAATAATAATAATAATAATAGTGATTTAATGGTAGACCCAAACAGTAATGATCTTCCCCAGAATGAAGAGTCTGGAATATGCATATTCTCATGTGTCTTTTTGTACATGCTGAACGATCTATTGTATTACAGTCTAGTAATTCTGTTTTGTAAAATTTATTAATTATTGAATCTGGGGCTTAAATCCATAGCCACTTTCTAGGTATCCTAGTACTGAGCTGAAGGCAAAATGTACAAAATCTAGGACTTTGATCAATATTTTCCATTTGTGTTGGCCACCAGCCATATTTAAATGCCTCCTTCTACCCTGGTTTCTATAGCAGCCATGTCTTTGCAAAATGACTACACTGTACAACGATACAAATTAATTTTTCGGGGGGCCTCGAGTGGCCGAGTGGTCTAAAGCGTTCTCCGTTACGGATCATTGCCATCTCACTCTGTCTGCGGCGGTTCGAGTCTCGGATTCAGCCAATGTGGGTATGTGAGAAAGCTTGCCAGTAGCTTCTCGTGGGTCAGTGGTTCTTTCCGGGGTTTTCCTGGGTTCTTCCTCCACCATTAATACTGGCCGCCATGCATAGCCTGTCGTGTGCTGAAAAATGGAGATAAACCCCACAACAAGAACAACAAATTAATTTTTCCAGTGTTTAAACACAAAGCCACATATATATTAAGTTATCACAAATACAGAAAATTGTAATTAAATCAACACTAACATCTACATATCTAATTGTCAGCTCTTTCTATATACATGACCTATTCGACACACGGTATAATTCGATATACACTTGAATACATGTCATTCACAGCCTTTAAGCATGTTGCGTTATACTTCGTTTAACATTCACAATTGGTAGCAATGGTGACATCCGCCAGATATACTAAGTATCATATGATGTATACAACTCGTGGGGATGGAGGTGTTGATGGGGTTGATTGGCGAATTGTACCTTCTTGCAAGGTGTCAGCTTTATTTAGTTATCGTTATCTAGAGGGTGATCGCTCTCGGAGTTGTTGCCCGGATAGAGTAAATATTAATATAAAGTGTGAAACTTATAGCTGGAATAAACAGAGATCTGAGCAGATATATAGAACAGAATGACACGAGCCACCGTACATAAAATACAACAATTTAATCAATTACATAAACAACTGTGATAACACGTTACATTAGGAAGATACACTTTTCTTTTGAAATAAATCATTCTCCAAATTTCAAACACAAATATTCTATATAAATAGCCGATTTCTCTAAAGGATAAAATTGGTTCATTATAGTATTGAGTGAACAATGGAAGTCATTGCCTTGTACAACTTCATAACCTGCTTATTTCCGGTTCACTCCAGCTTCACTGTGGTCGTCTTTCTTGGTCGTTTCGCTTTTTTCTTCTCCAAACTCTCTATTGTCTCGCCTCTTTCGGCCCTCAAACTTTGTGTGAGCAGGTGGATACGTAAGTACCTAGGTACGTAGGGGCTTGGATAAGTAGATACGTGGATACGTCAGTGGAACTATTTCCCCTTTCAAAATAAACAGACAAGCAACCTAAATCTTCTGTCAGATATCCTCCTGGGAATAGATTATTACTCCCCTCTCGTTATGTCAGATATCGTCCTATCGTAATTAAAACAGATAACAATGACTCTCCGGTCAAGCCAAACATGACATACCAGAAACAAACCTAGTTTCTTAAGACTGATGTACTTCCTAACGGCTATTTTATCACTGATTCACATTAACATCACACGAGACATAACAGTTCCATTCTCGTCTCAGTTACACAAATGAATGAATTAAATTCAATACATGTCTTAACTCCGTTATTTGTAGCGAATACACACATTCAAGTCTTTAGCATACATGAAATATCACTTTTGGCTAACAACGACAATTTCAGTCGATACGCACTCAAGTCTTTTTCATAGGTGAAATCATTTAAGATCGGAGAATTCACACGGATTCTCGTAACTCATATCAACTAAAGTAAGGCATGAAATTCTTAGAATACCTGATTCCTATAGCAATAAAGACGACAAATTCAAACAATTCGTCAAACTGATATAAAGAAGATCATTGAACGAATTCAGATAGATGAACTCAAACACAATTATACTCATATCAAGAAAACCAATCTACGGATTTAAACAAATACATTCCTAAAAATATAAGCAAAGAAATTCAAGCAAATCATTCTATTGGTATCAACGAATTACTTGAGATTGGCAGAAATACCTTGTGCTTTCAAACTTTGCTAGCTTCTACCGCCAGAATTGTTTCCGTTGGCTTTCCATGCATCCGGTCCCTCGAATAAATGTTTTTCGAGAGAATTTCTTCTAAATTTAATCTCGGTGTCTCGTTTATTTTTTCATCTTGCAGGAGAACGTAGACTGACTAAATTTTTGCGATAAGGCATATTAAAAGCAAGAAATTTCGTGTGGGAAACACGCCCCTTATTTAGCGTAACCATTCAGTATTAAATATATATACCGCCTTTTATAACTGGGCGAAAAGATTGCGGTCGGCCTGACGTCTACATTTTCAAATAACTGATTCTGGACAATCTCATCTCTGACATTTTTGATACAAAGATCGAAGTTAACCTTTTCCTTCCTGTCAGGCTGACTGTTAAATAAACGAGTGCTTTATTAAGAATCACTTCCTCTCACGACACAGACATTAAAAATCATTTCAGTATAGCGATTTGACACGCACCTGTCTCCATAATTCTAATTAATTATTCTCTTTCCTAAATTAATGTGCTCTTTATAGATCGACAGAAATTTGCAACCTTACACAACTGTTCATATACCTTACCTGATTTTTTTATAAAAAAATCTTTCTCAAAACTTGATTCACACTTTTGTCTTGCGGGACGTGCCTTCTCACACACTCAAGGAGATGCATACTTCATCTAGAATAGTTCTCATACTTGCAATTTAATTCAATATACATCATATTTATGTATACGTATGATGTTCTTTTATAATAAGTAGCTAATGACAAGTTCTCTTCATTATCTGTTGACAGGCATCAAATACGAAAGACAAATAACACCTGAAAATATAAACTTTGGTGGATTAATACTTAGAGAAGTACATGTGGGTGACAGTTTAGATGAAAAAACTACAATGTAAACAATCATTTTAGAGTATGTATTTGAGGAATGTTCTGTAATTCTCTTTACTAGTATCAGTACCAAGCACACCTCTACTTTCAATGTGGAAAGCTTGATAGCCACCAGGTTAAAGGTATGTGTGGAATTATATAATATGACCCGTCAGTCAAGGAACCGGGTTAACTAGAAGAATACCAACATGGCAGCCCCCATTACCTGTCATCTGGATGTTTGGAAGTGGCATTGTAAACAAAGCCCAATGTATACAAAAAATGTAACGCTCGTTGTATCTTGATTAATGTTTATGCATACAATAAAATAGCTCAATACTATGCCAGTATGCTCAGTAGCTAAATACTATGCCAGTATACTCAAAAACTCAATAATATGCGAATATAATCAGTAGCTCAATACTGTGCCAATATACTCAATAGCTAAATACTGTCCCGGTGCTGTGATATACGTATTGCACGTAAAATAAAATTTTAAAACTGCCTATTTTATCTCACATAATTACATATTCCGTAAAACAGTTTCTTCCTGAAACTTATACAATATTTGCTTAAGTTATTAACTGATAACTTTAATTTAATAACGCATGACTTTAAAATCATTACATACTATACGTACTATTTGACTATATCACCCCGACCCCCGTTAGGCCAATTTGTATGACCAATAGTCCTTAATAAACAAACGTTTCTATAGTACGTGTTCAAAACTGTAGATGCTTCACAAACTGACAAACAAGGTCAATGTTTCAAGCCAACGACAACAACATTTATTTAATTGTAAATTAAATTGTCACTGGATGACAGTAATACGGTAACGATACGCATTGCATTGATGGTTATGACATAGACACTCGAAAGGTTTGCACTTTTAACTTAGCTAACACAAATGATCTCCACGTGCAAAGCACGACGGCTTTGAAACTGTCACGAGAATCTAGGGGGCGTGGTGGTGATCTTATGTTTACCATTGATTAGTCAGATTTCAGCTATATTTGACAGGAAGGTGGAGTGAGGGTATGATCCGGTATGTTATAAAGCTGTTCAAATTGGTCCTGGACAGACTCTTTTTTTTTATACGAATATTGTGGAATCGAGCAGTCCAGTAACCATCATTTTCTGCGGAGTGGAGTCTCGGAGTAGAATTACAAGAATTAGCAAAACGTACTTGTCAGGCAATATATTTTTGAAGAGTGTTTTAATTTAGTGCAATATTACCCGTATGCTTTCGACCATTTTTCTTAACTTTTGTTTTAAATTATTTGTTGAGATCATTATTCCAGTTTCTCTCTCTGGCTCAATTTCAACATTAGAGAATGGAATAACTGCATTTCTTCGTAAGATAGATGCATTGATTTGTAAACAGTACAGCAAAAAGATAATTCTTCAAAGTTCTAGAAATCAGTTCAACTGATCTTAAATTTATTTCCTAAAGAAAGGAAGAGTTCAGTTTATTTAGTGTTTCCGTAATTACCAGTGAAGGTAAATGGAAGACATTGGCAATACATCCATATACAATACATCTAACCTGGAAACGTCAGTGCGCACTTTGGAGACCAATTTGGACCAGTTCCTTTTGATCATAATGGGATTGTGCCTACTGTGTGAGTATTATTATTATTATTATTATTTCTTAGATCTTGGCATTGGTTTAAAAATGCATCACATTATTAAGTTTGTATCACAATAAATTTAAAGCAATTCTGAGTAGAATGTAAGATTGCAGTTTAATTTGGCGTTTTCTAATCTTAACATTATCTCGAGTAACATTAAAACGGGGACTAAAAGTAACCGTATCGCCATTCCAAACATCTACACAAGCTATGACCGAATTGCATGACGCTTAAACTCCTTGAATTATTATCATTATTGGAACTTTTATCAGCAAAATGTCAGGACTTTTAAAAATAAATATACAGTACATTAATGTTATTTATAGAATCGATCATATGCATCGGTGAAGGATACTCCAAACAAAGGTCAAAATTTTTCCTCAGGCACAATACTTTCGATGTGTATTGGAAGCAAATTGTGACCCCGAAGATGCAATTTTCCATCCAACACCGATGCAAAATAAACATTTATTAAACATTAATAATAAAAAAAAAAACAATCGGCGTTGAAAAGCGACTACTTTCAACTGCGAAACGCCAATTTAAACTTTTCTCACATCAACATGAAGTTAAAAAATATGTTTTCAGAGTAGACGATTCCATGTTATATTTGAACGCACGACCTTTCGATCCCGTGGAATATACTGTCGAGGTAATTGGGCAAGAGATTATAATAATAATTATGACATTTTAGAGATTATGAGATTAGTAAAGAGAATGTTAATTGTGTTGTAAGAATGGAGGGTGGGAGACAAAATCGACATTATAGATAGAGATTTTAAGCTTGATCTCCGCATGTGACACCAACCCTCGAACTAAGAAGGCATCTTCACTTCACCCACCCCCTCAATTAATACATATGTATGTGTAAATGGTGGTTAAAATAGGGGTCGTTAAACTAACTGCAAAATATTTGCAAGTGAAATGTCCAAGAGAATGGGCAGATTGGGAGAGGGGGAGTGGACTGTTTCTCAGAGTAATGTTTTAGGATTTCAGCTAAAAATATCTAACTATTTGAGTGATAGCCAAATGCAGAACGGAAAACAGCGGCAGCGGACTGGAACTGACGCGAATAAGAATAGTGCTTTTTGCATGATGGTGCACGTGATATTCCGGGGTTAAGGTCAATTTTGCAAGGATAACACCTGATTTGGATTGTGATATTGCTGTGTAATCGTCAGGCGTAGAAGGAAAAGCTCGTGAATTAGGTACAAAAGTAGGCAAAGTTCAAGTTAACACTGTCTATTTACATAACCCGAACAATTGCATGACATTAAAATTCATATGTTGTATATACTGGAATGTTTGCTGATTGTGCATGCACGAAGATTTAATAACCAATTAAATACACGATCCACTGATTATTTTGTATGCATTGAATTCACAGATTTACTTTAATGAACAGCAATGTAGTTTTCAAGTAGTAAAGCAATTCTTGTCCGATAGATTTAAAGCAATAAATTAAGCAAATAGTTTTTTTTTTGTGTAATGGGACTATGGGAGTCATTCAGTTCATTACTAGTCTGATTTTGTTCCTCTCTCTCTCTCTCATACTATAATTGCATAAATACAGCGATCACAATTGGTATGGAGTAGTACACGATACACTCTTTATCGCTAGTTTGTTTCGTCCAGTTTTATGTTTGGTAATTAGTATGGAGTAGTACACGATACACTCCTTATCGCTAGTTTGTTTCGTCCAGTTGCATGTTTGTTCATGCAATATCAGGTGGATATTAACATTTATAACTGATATTAATACCAACAAAGAGTAAATTTGTGGTTATGGTGACCTAATTTATATTCAAAACGGGTTATGGTAAGATTTTGGATTATGTATTATGCAGGCGAAACATCCGAGACATCATTAAACGGAATTTCTTCTTGGTTCATTTCTTTGTACAAATTTATATCCAATTATAAGCTTGAAAGAAGATAAAAATATTTCCTCTGGATTGACATCATGTGTCATGCAAGATTTCACTCGCCGTCATTCACGCGTGTAACTATTCGTATATGTGGGCCTACTGAGATGTCGGTCATTTCCTGAGGCAGACATTTTTGAGATCAAAACATGTAGATAGAAATAGTGCTCCGAGTTTTAACCAACATTTAATATGCTTCATGTTATATATTAGTTTATATCGACATAGAAAATGAGTGTCAGGAAAATGCCAGACATGGAAAACGTGCAGTGGGAAATATATCAGACACATTTTCAAAATCTACTTGTACGAAATGATTGACCTGGAAAATAAGACTTGAATTTTGTGGGTTATATAAAGAGGGGTCTAGCATAGTGTATTTGATAACGGAATGACAACTTATAACTCTTTTTTAGTGAAGTTTCGTCCATCCCATTATCAGATGTCATTACGGTTTTAGTATTCCAAAATTATATACAAGATTTAAAAAACAAAACAAAAATACCCACAAAAACCCCAACAACAACAAACAAACAAACAACTTATTAGAAACTGAAACGGCAGGTTCATCTGGCGGCCCCGATACCATCCCTCACCCAATGCAGAGCCTCTTCATGAAATCTCGTGGCATTGTGATGGGCCTTTATCTGCAATCTCAAGGAATTATAGTGGTCTTTTTTATGAAATCTCACGGCATTGTGGTAGGCATTTATTTTAAATTGAATCTTGACTTATATGCTTTTGATTTTTAAGTTATTTTAAAGCAAAGTCAAAATTATATGAACGACTTTCTTAGCTTTGACTTTTTTCTTCTTTACTAAGTGCTCAATGTCACTCACGCACCATTTTGTAGTTCGATTCCATTTCTTTTTCCATTGCTTTCCATTTCCTTTTACATCTCAGTTCCCTTCCATTTCCATTTCTTATTAAAACTATTTCTAAACATTTTCTAGTAGTATAATACTGTTTCTCATTGTATATATTACATATCTACTGACATTTGCGTTGCTTCGACTAGGCAACTAGTTAATATTTACTGTAAAGTAAAGGATCTGGCATATATTTTACAGAACGTCGAGTTTTCTAGAGCTGCGTTTGTGATAGAAGGCAATAACAGTTAACGAAATGTATTAGTGGCATTTCTCGGTGGCCTAAGTGGTTAGAACTTCCGCCTCAGATGCGGGAGGACGCGGTTTCGAACCCGGACGAGTCATACCAAAAACTTACAAAAATGGTGTTAACAGCCACCTCGCTCGGCGCTTAGCATTAAGAGGTTAGTGTTAGGATTGGTCGGCCTGGTGTCAGGATAATAAGACTGGATGGGACATAATGACACATGTCTACGACATGATGCCCCAGTGCTAGACATCGCTATAAGCTGCCACACTGTTGATATGGTAGCGATATGAATGAAGAATTGTTAAAGCTTTGTTCAAAATCTAAATCACACACACACACACACACACACTGCTGGCATATTAAGATGATTTCATCATCTTTAGATGCTTATAAAAAAGGAAGAGAAGGTATATATAAAACCATTGTGATATGATGAAAGGTGGATGTGATAATGATGCTTCAAATAAAAGAATATAGTGTATCAAGAAATCGATTAGCAAAATTCATTTTAATGTAGATCTATCAATGATAGTGGTACTATCATTATTGATTACACTAAATACAACATACATAAGG
Source organism: Sinohyriopsis cumingii (assembly GCA_028554795.2). Taxonomy (NCBI): domain Eukaryota; kingdom Metazoa; phylum Mollusca; class Bivalvia; order Unionida; family Unionidae; genus Sinohyriopsis; species Sinohyriopsis cumingii. The sequence goes on from CM068836.1 coordinate 18,545,460, forward strand.
ATGTAGTAGCTATAATTTATGATGCATTATAATTCCATTTATGATGCGTTATAATTTCATTCATGATGTATTATTTCATTCATGATGCATTATAATTTAGAAAATCATGGTGGAAATAAATTTCATTCCCAATTTATTATTTCGCCAAGAAAAGTTTATCAACTCAGCAATGGTGCATTTGGTCTCCTGGTTTTCTCTAAATCTCTATGTGTGTATGTGTGCGTGCGTACAGATCTGAATTTGCCTGTTTTCTTACTGTTCTTTCTTTTTTTTTCTATTCTAGAGATAAGTCTACCATTCTGAATCTTTAATCCTTTGAATGAGTTGAGCAATTATGTCCCCGTTTAGATTTTGTGTTCTTACTTTATTTAGATGTATCATTCACCAGTACACGTATAGAAAGTACAGAGAGAGAGAGAGAGAGAGAGAGAGAGAGAGAGATAGATAGATAGATAGATAGATAGATAGATAGATAGATAGATAGATAGATAGAGTCCTATATTTGCTACTAGAAGAATGATTATTTGTCAGTAATGATCTTCAAATTTCTATCACATTATTTGACCTTTCTTACGTGGTATGGTTGCAATATAAAAAGCTCTGATAAATCCTCACTATTTCACTGACCGGTGGCCACTCCCTGTTTGTAAGTGGAACACAGGAAATTCGAGTTAACGCACGAGTTGTTTCCATTTCATTAATGCGAAAGCTATACACATACACTTATCCATATGTAATATTACCAAATTATCTGGGGACCGAGTGGTCTAAAGCGCTCTCCGTTACGGATCACTGCCATCTCACCTCTGTTTGCGTGGGTTCGAGTCTTGGATTTGCCTAATGTTGGTATGTAAGAAAGCTTGCCAGTAGCTTCTCGTGGGTCGGTGGTTCTTTCTGGGGTTTTCCCGGGTTCTTCCTGCATCATTAATACTGACCGCCATGTATAGCCTATCGTGTGCTGAAAAATGGCGTCAAACCCTACAACAACAACTACTACTATATTATCTATTGACGTGAAAATGCTGAATCAATCTCGTGTCCTCCTTTGGATAAAAGTTTGTTATTGAAAATAAGATGCGGCTAGAAACTGATTACATCAGAGCTGACCCTTGGCCAATAACCATCCCAGCGTTAAGCATTTCATGATATGTCACTGGTATCAAACACAGCCCGTGGATTTGTTTCCTGCGGTCGGTAACGACACTCGAAATTTGTCAAATTATTAATAATGCAACTGTTTTTCTTCATGGCCAGCCAGTTCTTATAAAAATTCGATCATTACATCGTTTGCTTTTTGTTTCCACTCTTTCAAATGGCTGCCTTTTATACGAGCCGCTTTCGTTGTATGAGAATGATTTAGTGATGTGGCCATCGGGCTATGTACCAGTCGTCATGTGTCCCTTGTATTGTTTGTTTTCAATGTTTATGCTTTTTCACGGAACAAATATTCCACGAGAAAAAGGCTTTGCGAGAAAAATTGTTCATAAAGATCTAATTTTCACAGATATTTGTCCGAGTGGTCTAAAGCGCTCACTGTTACTGATCAGTGTCATCTCACCTCTGTCTCGTGGGTTCGAGTCTGTTTGGCCAATGTGGGCATGTGAGAAAGCTTGCCAGTAGCTTCTCGTGGGTCGGTGGTTCTTTCCGGGGTTTCCCGGGTTCTTCCTCCACCATTTACACCGGCTGCCATGTATAGTCTTATCTTGTGCTGAAAAATGGCGTTAAACCCCACAACGACAACGACTAAAATTTGTCTAACCAATACTTTTAAAACCTTTGAGGAAAGGTGACTTCTGGAGAACAAATGTTTTATTTTTGTATATTACGAAATAATTTATTTACGAAAACAGAAAAGTCATTTTAAAGTTTAGGCTTTATATCGGTGTTTTAGAAGATTTTATCACTTGTAATAAGTAATAGTATGTTCTAATGTAAAAATGTTATAATGTAATAATAAATATTTCTTCTCCACACTGAATCTATTTAACATGCATCAGAAATCATTAGATATTATGGTGTAACGAGTGACCGACTCGTAAACGTCTCACATAAATACATACCTGCTCTGGTGCACACATAATCACATACATACATGCATCAATGCATGCCTACCTATCTACTACCTTCTTCTTACAGACTGCTATGTATATTTAATTTCTATTGTTAGTTTATTCTCCTTGATTATATGTTATATATAATTTTATCAAGGGCATGACCTTATACAAAATGAAATTAATTTATTTTGTAAAAAAGGAATTAAAATAGTGAAAATTTTCAAGTGGGTTAAATATTCAAATCATTATCAATGGAGATAAACTATTTTATTTTGGGTCTGGGACTTGTACACTGGATATTTCCCCATAGAAAATCTGGTTTACCTGATGTGTCCCATGATCTTTATTATAATGTTGGTAATGGACCTTATCTTGCTGACAACATATGATCTAGAAATGAAAATTTGTCTTTCATCCTGGTTCTGTTTGTGTGTTGTAGCTTTTTCTGTAATTTTGTTTACTTGAGAGCTTATTCATCCTTGCTGTAACTGAATCATTCTTATTGTTGTGTTCAGTATTGATTTGGGTGGAAATGTTTTTCTTGAATTATTAACTGGAATTGCAAAGTACTCGACAAAATTTTTAGACAGAAACATTAATTTGGAATTATATGAATTTAGACAAGAACGTGTATCGATTATATTACTGTGATTCATCAAAAGACTGTTAGCACATCATTACAGTGGATGCCAGGGACGTATTAGCACATTCGAGACTACAGGCTCATCAACATTCAATATTGGACTATATTTGAAATACCACTGGAGTTTAGTTGGAACTTCATGTAATTGGACTTCTGATAAAACGGTTATTACTATTTGGGATTTGATTCACAAGACTTAAGTTAATTTTTAAATTATGACTTTGAATTTTAGCGATACCTCCATATATTACAAGACAAACAGACACAAAGACAGACAAGTTACTGTTCTAGTTATGCCAGCCACTTTGTAAAAGATCGTCCAGTAAAGTCACCATGACGCAGAAAAGCACATCAGTTAATCATGAAACCTGTTGATTTGGAACGTATTAGTTTTGCAGCTTGAAGAGTTAACTGGTCTAAAGATTAAATAATTTATGAGATAAATAGGATGCTTTCGGTTTTTCACAAATGACAATCAATATGAAATGTCTCTAACATCAATATCAATAAAAAAAAACTTGCTTTTGAAACACACTCGTCTTAATTATGCTTAATTTAACTTTACAATCTCTCTCTCTCTCACTCTCTCTCATTATTAGTGCCCTATTTATGCGAGATGTACCATATATATATATATATATATATATATATATATATATATATATATATATATATATATATATATATATATATATATATATATATGCTGTAGATCACCTCAATGTACGCATTTTACATTTTTGTTTTGACTCGCCAATATGTCCGTTCATTTCCTTTTATGAAGAATATTTAACTCGATCTGATTGAGTTTAATTGCATCGCATAAATTTACAAAGCTTTTCTGAATTTCGGTAAATAGGTTTGGAGAAAATTCTCCGTCCAGCATTTCTTCAACCTGATATCAGCTTGAAGCGAAAAAAATATGCTACAATAAATTAACCTTCAAAATGAATCGCTGTGGAACAGTTTCCATTAATTCATTAAACAATGAATCATACAATTTACCCCTGCAAGTCCGTTTTCGATTTTTGTTTATTACAAGCAATATTTGTGCCCATATTAGCTCTGTGGTGTAAATGGAATCTCCATTCCTATTTTACCTGAGCGGGAAATGCAGTGATTCAGTGGATAGCGTGCCGAATTAAAGTCACTGGGCTGCAGGTCCTAAGTCGGGGTCTGCTGCTATGAGGTATCGGAGAGTGGTACTGTGAGTCATTCGTATTCCTGTCTACACCAGTTGATGTCGACAGCTATGTGTATCTGGAAACGGATTTTACTCTCGCTGCCTTCGCAATAAATGGTTATCATGTGCTGCTGTGCCTTTGAAGACCAATCAACTAGCTATGAAACAAACCCATTCCACCGAAATCATAATATGGCAGCCTACAGCCTACTAGAGTATTCAGTTGAAATTTTGCAATATTTAATTACTTTCAAAAGTAGAATAATATCTGCTAAATTCTTTGTTTCTTCCAGTTATGCAGTCAGGTTTCGCACTTCTGGAGGCAGGCTCTGTGAGAAGCAAGAACGTCACCAACATTCTATTCAAGAATGTCTGCGATTCGTGTAAGTACATGCTATTGATTAGACCAAAAGTGATTATAATTATTTTTTCATTTAGTGCAGAAAAGTAAAAGCTAAAATTAATATTTTTGTACAAAACCACAAGTGGTAATACAAAATGTTTCCACTTAACGAGCGAAAAATTTCATAGTATTCCGTATCAATTTGTAAAGCAAAACATTAATGTGCATGGATCTTGTTCTTTAAATTTCGTGTCAATGCGATTAACGGATGCTTTACTACATCGTTAAAAGATGTTCCCAGATGTTACAATAATTGTAGGACAGCGACCCTTTGCAATTTTAGCTTCACATAACGCTTCAGATTATGTATTTGGTCAAGATAGCGACTGCTTTTCATACAAAACTGAGATTTTATTGCTCAGAAGGATACAATGAACATTTCATTTGTGGGGATACGATTGAGACATCTTATCAATTGTATCCGACAGACTTCATAGGTTTAGTGATTGTGGGTATACGTGTAACGACTTTGGTCCCATGTTTTGTTGAAATCTGCAGTCAGAAGTGGATAATGTGACCTTGATAATCTGGTCTGGTAGACTTAGAGACGCTACACTCTAGTTCCGATTGTTACTTATTGTCGGATTGCAATCAACACTCATCAACGTACAATTTTTACTTCGTGTTCAAACACGGTTACGATTGGGATGAGAGTTAAAGTCATTACTTAATCCAGGTTATTTTCCCGAAAAGATATGTGCTGTTTGTTGCGATGTTGAACATGTTTACAAAACTATGTAGTGAGATCAAATATCGAATAGCAAACAACAGGTCATTCAAGTTTAGTCACTGACAGTTTGCCTGGTTCTAATGGAGAAATAATCGCGACAACTTTAATACTTGAAGCCTACTTTCTGTTTGGAGATTGTTTCAGTGAATTTCTTGATGGCGCTCATTTCATGATTACATTCATTTCATGATTACATTCATTTAGGGTCTATATTTTTGATTCACTTTTCATTATAAGAAGAGAGAGAGAGAGAGAGAGAGAGAGAGAGAGAGAGAGAGAGAGAGAGAGAAGGAAGAAAAAGTAAAATGAAATGGACCTAAATATGAAATGGATTTGAATAAGATAAAATATACTCGATACCATAATCTTAAATTAGAACGAGTTTGTAATTAAAAAATGCACTCTGGTTATGTTTCGGGGCGGGAAAGGAACCCCATCGACATGGCTTATGAACACTTATTGACCACACGACCTTGACTTTACCTACGCTACATCAAAGTCTTTCTTTCCGCTGACACGGAACAATAGATGAACGCAGTTCTGTGTATATATCTGGCGGAAAACACCTTCATTGCCAGTGGTATTATCACTTTGCAGTTACTTTAAGATTATGTTATTGAGTATATTTTATCTTATTCAAATCCATTTCATAGTTAGGTCTTTTTCATTTTACTTTTTGTTCCTTCTCTCTCTCTCTCTCTCTCTCAAATATTCATAACACAGTTCAAATGAAATTCAAAACGAACTGGGAATTATTAATTAGAATTCACGGAATATAAAAATACCGACACACGGTCGTCAAAGAAGACACCAAAATAGTTTTAATTTTGGTTTGTGATGCTAATTACTTATTTAACATCAGTATCGAACGATATATCTGTCATGTAAAATGCAATGGGTACGTAATAATTTTCAGTGGCTTGATATGAAATAAACAAATGTCATCTATTATACATTCATTTGGCGTACGATGTCATATTTCCGAATCACATACTCTGTTCTAAGACTGTGTTTTCGCTGAAGTCCGCTTATTTATATTTGCACGTGTATATTGATGGATGGGGATTTAACATTACGACAGTACGATACTTGATATAGGTTGTTGATTAACAGCTAAGCTTTCAGCAAATGTAATGATATGAACAGCACCAAAAGTCTGAAGGAAGATATTCATTCAAGATAAATGTAGAGATATAGTACTAAAAGGGAATATCAAAATGTAAATGTTACAATTTTGTAAAAGGTATAAAAGATAAAGGTAACAAAATTCTTTAAACACGAGGAAAACAGATATTAGATGAACCACATTCCCGCATGAAATCCAGAATATTCCTAGATATAACTAATAAAAGGTTTGCAAATCACAATTTAGTTTTTTATCAATTCACAGATGTGAAGCTAAAACGTATGGAAAACTGAAAAGAGGGGCTGTACAACTATTTCAAAACCATATTCGTTGTTTCTTTGAGTAAGCGAAAAGATCTCTTTAGGTTAGGTATATTAATGATTTTAGTCCTTATAATTTCGGCGTATCTTAATCTACATCATACTGAACTTTTTTTCTGCCAATTTGTACCAAACAAGCATATAGTTTCATGTATATATAAACAAATTTTGAAAATTATTCCTTTATATTTTCAGTCATTTGTGGTGTATCCTATTGGCTCTTTGGCTTTGCACTGGCCTATGGAGATGGAAATCAATTCATTGGCTATTCGCATTTCGCGATTGCTGACCTTCCTGCCAATCGCTATGGATATTTCTTCTTCCAGTTCACGTTTACTGCCACCGCCGCCACAATTGTGTCGGGGGCCATGGCCGAGCGGTGTGAAGTTATGGCCTATTTTAGCTTCAGCTTCATCATAACTGGTAAGACAATAGACAACTATATGTTTAAGGGACTAATTAAGTTTCTTGTTTTGGGTTTAACGCCAACTTTTAGTTCAGGATTGGCTATCGGCGGTCAGTATGGCCGAAGGAGGCAACCCGGGTGAAAACCTGACGCACGGGATGCTACTGCCAACCTTTCGCACACAGCCACATTGGTTGAGCCCGAGACTCAAAGTAAAATGAAATTTTGAAGACGCGATATACACTTTTTTTTTAAAGATGATTGTACAGCAATATAATTGGACGTATGCAACACGTTTATGGCGGCCCTTTTGCTAGCTAAAGAGTCTTGATTCTGGATGGTGTAACTTAATTTGCTATTTTGGTATTTCAGTCTTTTGGGATTGATCGTCGTTCTCGACACGCACGTATAAGACTAATTGTTTGTACACCCAGCTCGTTGTTTTCAGGTTCCACCATCTCAAATCATTTGTCATTATTTCATTCCAGATAACGAAAGTTTAATGATGCCAATGGACAGCCCTATACGAAAATGAACTCATTTACTATCAATGTAAAACACAGTACATGTATACAAAATGTTTAACAAATAGCATATGTGGGTTGAATATCTACTTACAATACCGAGAAGTGAAACTGACCTGCCACGCAGATCTCAGTTGTCTTAATTCCAAAGGTCAGAAGGTAACATGGTTCACTCTGACGCTTTTGCTGTTCAAAACTTTCACACCCTTGCACGGTCTGCAAAACAACTGCTGCCTTTATATAGTATTGTTTTGCTTGTTTGTTTGTTTCATGAAACCTTGATGTAAAAAAATTAACCTTCACATATCTGTGTTGACTCCAGTTGGATGGATGTCTAGCCAAGGACATTATAGCTCCTAGCGCTGACCATTGACTTTACCGAGGCTTTAGCTTTGAATGGTCAACACACGTTCAGCCCCTATTAAGATTAAGGAATGTTTAAACGACGATAGCCCCTCTTGTTTAGGATGAAATTTGACAACCGTATAATTTTTATCATAGTTTGATCTTTGTAAAATTGCGCATGAATAGATTTTTAAGATCTTTTTACAATTGCGCACGAATAATTTTTTTATATGTATTAGTATTAGCGTTTAATTGCATATCAGCACAATAATTGCTATACGGTGCCAATAAAAAGCAAAATGACTTGCACAATGTTTAACAGGCTTTTGGAAACAGATGTTGCTTCCTATGACATGTTATATACTTTAACATGTTCATTTGGAAACCAGACATGAAAGGAGCTTCAATATATTACGACTTGTCAGATCGAGGCCACTGGTATAACTTGACGAACAAATAGAATAACTCTTGCGTTGTAAATGGTACGACAGATACATCAGAGAGAATCTGGTTTTGATAGTTGACTGCTGAAACTCACACGAAGTAAAGAGTTGAGAAACTGCACCTTTTCCGTATCTTCGAGTACGTTTAATGCCAATTTCAAGACATTTTACTATTTTAATGTATGTATAATATCGAGCACATGACATTTCAATATTTTGATGCATGTATTACGCTGAACGCATGATATTTCAGGATCTTCATGCACGTAAATAGAAGATATCTACGTTCTCGAGTAGATATAAGAAAAATATTTCACGAGTCAAGTAGAAACGGTGTATTGTCACAAATGAAGAAGGACTCGAGTGACAATATCGAATGCATCGGCTTCATGAGTAAAACATCTACTAAAAAGATATATATTTCCTTATTTATTTTTTCCAAGACATAAGCCTCCCATTTGCGTCGAGTTTATTCAATTCAGTGCCATTAGGGTTATTGGTTGCATTGCCTCATCGAAAAAATTATCACAGCGACTTTGTGTGTGCAAATTTGAATTTTACGTATAAAGCTTTAAAGTGTGCACTTTGTCAAATTAAAGTTTTCATACAAAAACATGAATGTTTTTCTTTATTTGTAACGCGTTTCTTTCACGGACTGATACAGGCTACATTGCTTGGATATAGTTACTATAGAAACCTGACAGAATCGTTAACATACGTCATAGCGTCCATGCAGCTAATTATAAAAAGTTAATACTTGAAACCTTCTGTTTATTGTTTGGAGTTCACTTTTAGGCATTCTTGATGGCACTTTCTTGTTGATTAAATTAATTTATCCTATCGGGTAGGCAGACAGATGTGGAAATGTAAGTTTTAAAATCGCATACAATGGCAGATATTTTTCGTAAATGGAAAAAGAACGTAGTTCCAGATGTGATTGAAGTTTTCTCCCACTGATATATTTCAGTATCTCGTGATGGAGGAAAAAATAAAAAGTCGATGTCATTGACATTTCGGAGATTACAAAGGTAGCATAATGTTTATGGATTTTATTTAACCAAGCGTTGTCAAATTAATTCAAGGACTATTTGCTTATATTATAGATTAGTATTGAAACTTCTCTAAATTCTTTGCTTTGCCACATTCTTAGTGTTATTTAATAAGGTTCTGATTGGCTTGCATTTACCGTCATGAGGTATTTTTGGAGGTATCAGTTTTTATTGTTTGAGAAAATTTAATTTATCCAAGTATTTTATTTTGCGGATTCGCGAAAGTCATTTTTTTTCGACAGAGTAGTACATTCAGGTGGTTTTGTAGCGACAAAGTCAACGAAAACTGTTATCCTGTAAAAATAAAATGAATTCAAGTTTTCTTTGTATGCAGGTACATGTGCTAAGTTGGCTTTTTACACATTTTATCTTAGATCTTATTTGGAAAGTCTTGTCATACTGCATTTTATTGTCTGGTTACTTAATATTTCAAATGTTTGGCATATACTCTTTGGCAAGAGATAAAACTTTTAAGCAAATCAACAACGTCCAAAGAGTAATTACAAAGTTCATTTCAGTCAAGCCTGAATGATGTATATTGTACCCTGTCTTTTCTTCAGGCTTTATATATCCACTGGTAACTCACTGGACTTGGTGGCATGATGGCTTTCTAGTCAAGGGAATGGATTATGGAGGTGATGTGGGACGGATAGGATACCAGGTTAGTTGCATAAGTGCTCCAGGAGCAGGAGAGGAAATTCCGTAGAAGACATGGGGTAACCGTAAATATGGTTGCTACAGGAGTCATGAATCCTATGGTCAAGAGTCCTAATTTGTTTATTATGTCAGTTTTACATTTTTGTAAAGTTTGTTTAGTTTTTATTTTAGCAAATAGCCAAGGTGGAACTCGCCCTTTTTTCATGTCTGTCACTAGATGGAGTACACTGCGGGATTTCATAGACAGTTTGCTGTTAAAGGATCTGAAAAATGGAACATATAGGTCTATAGTACACAATCGCCATTTGGAATAAATAGGTCTATAGTACAACATCGCCATTTGGAACAGATAGTTGTATAGTAAACAACCGCCATTTGGAACAAATAGGTCTATAGTACAAAATCGCCATTTAAAATAACGTGTGGCTCATTTATGTTTTGTTAAGGTATATGTTCCCGTTTTGGTCATTACAACACCTTTATACAGGCCACATGACTTCAGATGAGCACACCAAGGACTATACATTATAACTTATGAAAACATACATTGTAATTATTACAAGTGAAAACTGTATCAAAATCATTATTGTAACTACAAGGTTGACTAGGTCAAGTGATAGTACACTCTCAGGATCAGAGTACAATGATTTTTCTTCGGTTAGTATTTTGCACATTTTGTCCCAACGCATATAGCTGGTTTTCATCTGGGCTATTATTACACAGTGGATAAAGTAACTTCGTCCCTTATCCACAATGTGTCGGTTTGCATCTTGCCCAATATTATACAGTGGGTAGATTGAGTTCGTCCCATTTTGTCAGTTTGCATCTTGTTTTTTGTTCCACAGTGGGTACAGCGGGTTCGTAGCCACATTATATAGGTTTGCATCACCTTTTTTACGATTCTAGGTCGGAAACTATGTAACGGGAAGAATTGAAAGAACAATGTAAGTTAAATATACAAGTTTTTTTATTTCTCTAAGTTGTAAAGTATAAATTTAAGAAACACATTATTATTACTTAAATCCCAAATAATCCTAAATGTCCCTTCACAGGCCTCGAAGTAAAGAATGTTCCAAATTAGATTCCTACAGACTTGAGTGTCCTAATATACCACTATGATGTAACCGAGAGTGCTTCGAATAAGTTCTCAATAACTCCAAATAATGTATTATTCCAGTCACACAGCAACATTAATAATTCCAACGAATGATGGATTAAATAATTCCTCAAGCATTTTATCTGAACAAAATTGCAAACTCGGATCATATTTTCCAAAGGTCTGATATGAAACATCAATGACTGAATTTGTTTACAAAGCCTCTATTTATACATTGTCACTTGACCTATGATACAACACAATGTTCCGTTCCTTAGATTTTACTTATTTCTAGCTGGAAAACTCATGAAAGTGTAAGCAAGTTCTTTCTTGAATGTTCTGTATTCAAAAGACATGACTGCATGCAACCTACAAATTAGTCAAAAGTTAAGCCCACAATAGATGCACATAACCTTTTGCCTCATAAAAAAGTAGTTATACAATAAAGCATTCTTTTACCTATTAGTAAAATATACATATGATGCTATAATAAACATTACATAGGACGATCTCTTTTTAATAACAAAACATGTATACAACGAATATAGTACTTGTATACATGCAAGAATGCATCTGCAACTACATTGTCTTTTCCCGTTACGTGCCTAATGTCAATGTTGTATTCCTGCAAAAGATATCTTAACAATATCTGATTTTTGGTTTTAATTTTTTTTAATTATAGTAAGGGGGCTGTAATACATAATACAATAATCAGAGAAAGAATTGAACTAAGATGCACATCAAAGTGCTACAAAGCCAGTATCATAACCAAACATTCCTCCTCGATTGTGGAATCATTTCTCTGCGACTTATTTTTTTTTAAAAAACAGCACACGAACGATCCATACAATTATATCTTAAATCAATACGCCATTAACCCCATCATCACTTGCATCAACAAACAGTTAAAATAATTTAATGAAATTTGGGGCTGAAACAATTGTTTACTCAAGAATCACCAAGTTCCCTGAGACTTGTCAGACCAATGAAATTCCGATAATATCCAGCCATACTCAAATTTCGGATCATTTGGTTTTTACTTACATGCACTGGTAATTCAGATATAGCCTTGACCTTACCTTCTACAGGTTTTTCTTAACCTTGTCCAACAGTGTCCTAAAATGTAATACAAATACGGCAAAACTCGCTTTAAATAACTTAGATGTCTGATTTGTGCCACTGAGTCGATCAAAGAATTTAATATGGTTTCCGACAGATCTTTCTAGGTAACGTTGTAAATGATGTCGTCGCTGTACGAGTCTCAATTATCTAACCCAGATTTCGTCAGATTCATTAAATGCTGGAATGTAGACGAAGAATTTTCATACCAAATGACACGACTTTATACTGATAAAGTCCATCTGGAGTTACAAACGGCAGGACTTTCTTTTGCTTTTTCCTTGAGTGGAATTGGGCAGAATCCTTTCAAAAAGTAAATATCTTGAGTTCCCAATTTTGCCAATGCAGTGATCTGTTTGTATTGAAAATGAATCAGTTTTGCTGACAAAGTTGACCTTTCCTACTTATGAAGTAATTTAACCTAAACGAGTCTTGAACACGTTCCGTAACTGCACACAACTACAAATGAATAACCTACTATATGGTTCGTCAAATGCACAATAGGTTGCAGATGAGCCTTCTGTATCTTCTGATTGGGCTTTCCTACCCTCTGAAAAGTGAAAAGATTCACAATATTTAAAACTTTCACCTTCAATGATTTAAGATCTTGTGATAAGTCTTATCGGCTCCAAATGGCCAGTCACGGTAGTTTCATAAGGAATGCTAAGAATTTCCTGTCTATGTAACCTCGGGTGGTCAACTTCATATCTCAATGATCACTGTTCAACAGCGAGCGTCACAGGTGGTCTCTATTTTCTCATAAGGACCCCATGATTCATTATATAACAGAGAAATATGGACTTCGGTGTTACAAGGGGCCTTTTACGTGCATATTAGTTTAATTCTTTCTCTGATTATTGTATTCTGTGATACAACCCACTTACTATAATTAAAAAACAAAACAGGATATCTCTTGATCTTGGTCCTGTTTGATAATGAGTAATTATATTATGTCACCCCGATCAGAATTCTAGTGGATAGAATGAGGTGTAAAATGATGATCATTGTGATCAATAATTCGTGACTGATCAATACCAGCATCAAAGAGAGACCTCATCAAAAGGCAGGTTAATAAATGTGATAGCTGAAAGTATACTTTCCTGACAAACATTATTTGCAGGAGCCTGTTTTGCCAGAGTTTGGGTAACTGTACAAGGAGGATACAAATCAAGGATTTAGTTCTCAATAGGATCGACATTTGGACGCAAACAAGGCTTGTCATTTGCAAGCTGATTAACTACCACATAGCCTTTTGTGAAAAGATGAATACCCACTATGGAAGGAACAATAAAAAATCCCTTAATTTCATAGGCGTAAACTCGACAATCGCCTATCTGCGATACAGAACCTTTCGAGATGACATGAATGATTCAGATTTTTCCAAAATATCCAACCAATATAATGCTTTCAGTATAAGACAGTGACCTTCTTAACGTCTTTTGAAATGTGAGGATTTGAAATAGCTATGTCTTTATTCTGTTGCTAAGTTTTCGTCCTGTAGCAATCACATATGATGTGCCCTTTAGCAATAACTACACGTAGGACGCGATAACAAGTTTCTGATCAGGCATATCAGATATTAGAATTTTAAACGTTTGCCAATTGAGATTCAAAAATACTTGTACCAGACTAAGCTGACGTTTTTAACAACAAGAACAACGAAGACAGCGAAAAGGAAGTTTATTGACAATTAATACTTTGAATCCTTGAATAATTATCAGCTGTATGAGCACAGGTAACCAGTTTCCAACGTTTGATCATCAAGATAGGTCTTGCCATCATGAAAAATGTAATTCTTAAAGGCTTCAATTATTATGAGCTGTCTGAGTTTATCTTAATTTTTATAAACCTTTTTGGTTGAGCACCACCTCTAAAATAGTTATTTTTCGAATGCCAATTCGACGTATAGTTCTTTTTCCCTTACAAATGGCCGTAGGGGCCCCAAGTGGCCGAGTGGCCTAAAGCGCTCACCGTTCTGGATCACTGCCATCTCACCTCTGTCTACGTGTGTTCGAGTCCAAGGCTCGGCTAGCGTGGGTACGTGGGAAAGCCTGCCAGTAGCTTCTCGTGGGTCGGTGGTTCTTCCCTGGGTTTTCCAGGGTTCTTCCTCCACCAGTTATACTGGCCGCCATGTATAGCCTATCTTGTGCTGAAAAATGGCGTTAAACCCTACAGCAACAACAATAAACGACCGTTATCTTAAGAACAATCTGCAGTCATCATCACATAGTTAAGTACATATTATGGACAAACATAACACAGCATAGTGTACAACAGGTTCACCCCTTTGCCCCAATGTGTGGGTTTTGCGTCTTTTTCGTTCAAGTTGCACTACAGTAACAATCGGAAGGTAAGCACGAAAGCGCAAACATTGATATGTCACACTCTAATTAACTGAAGACTAGAACTGCACCATCTCAGTGGTTTCCATTTTGTTATCGATAGTTCACATGACATTTTACTCTAGGTATAACGACCCTATCTTGAACGCTTGTATTTCTCACAAACAAATGCACGCACGCACGTACACGCACGCAAGCTCACTGTACATAATACCCCAACATTAGATTATTGGTATCCATCCTCTTGAATTTACGGTCATGGTCAAAACGTTTCAAACAATCAACGTTGTTAAAATATTGAAATGCAGGCAGACAGTTGGTTCCCTTTAAATAAAACGATGGCACAAATGTTTGAGCTGTAGCGTGTTTGCATTATTAGGTTAGAATACCCTATGTCGTGTGCCTTCCTGCTTTACGACGTTATATCAGCGTCAGGTTTTGTTTCCACCGTGTTTACTTTCGCTGTATATAAGAGACATTGTTTTTACATTTTCAAGTATGCTACTGCAAACGGCGATTGATCGGGAAAAAGCAGAACCCGACACGTATCCTAATATCACATCGTTGGTAAAAGACCGACAGTCATTCTTCAGGCTTACAAACATAAAAGTATTTGTTATGTACCTGTTACAAACTCCTGGGGAAATTGGGGTGGCGGAGCGACCTAAGGCACTCGCCTTTACAAATCATTAAACATTTCACCTTTCCAAGTGGGTTGAGTCTCTGCTTGACCAAAGTGGTTGTGCAAGAAAGCTTTCCAGTAGTTTCTCGTGGACTGGTTATTCTTCCCGTAGTTTTTCGGGGTTATTCCTCCGTCATATATACTGGCCGCCATGTATATTCCAGCATGTACTGAAAAATGAAGTTAGACCCACAAAGCAACTACACACACCGATTAGCAATATATAAAAGGAGACTTTAAACCTACATCTTTGTGAATTTAAGAGTGAAAATTTATAATATTAAAGATGTAATCCTGTTATTAAAAGAACAATAAAACAAACATATTTTAATTTAAATCTCCATGTTATACAGGTATTTCTTGAGACACGTCTTACAGAACATGGGTTAAATTCAGTGAAGTTTTATACACACATTATAGCTGCCACGATAATTAATCAATCAAAACAGCAGCGAATATGTAGCCGCAGTAATAGTCTTTTCATACCTTTGCTAGGATTTTTCCGGAAGTGGAGTGGTGCATACGGTAGGGGGCACGGCTGCGTTTGTTGGGGCGGCTATACTTGGACCACGAATTGGTAGATTCGATCCGAAGACTGGATCCGCAGTCCATATCCGAGGGCACTCTATTCCGGTAAGCTCTCTTTGTTTTATTCCGGTAAGTTCTCAATTTCATTCTAGTCTGTTAGGTTCTCACAATTTTCACATTTGCAGTTTTGTTTTCAAACCCCTGTGAGATTTCAAAACTACTAATGTTATTAGCAATATGTTACAGAAAAGAGAGCGCATGGAAAACTTAGATTATTTACAGGTATGGATAATTCATTCATTTACCTAATAAATCAGTTTAATTTACCACGTTAAACCACACTTATGTACATGCACAAAAGGTTATGTACGTTTTTAGTAATAAACGTTTCATGTCTTTTGCAGCTTTCAACTCTTGGTGGTTTTATTTTGTTTTTCGGGTTCTTGACGTTTAACGGCGCATCCCAACTTTCTCTTAGTCAAGCGGGTGACGGAGAAGCCATTAGTCTTGCCATCGTCAACACCATGATCACTGCAACCTTCGCGTCCTTTACTGCGACTTTCGTCTATCGTATTCCCAGGTTTGGATCTGGTGCCTGGTGTATTACTGTCGCCAGTAATGGCGCAATCACAGGAATGGTAAGATTCAGAGCTTGTCTGCCATGCAGTTTATCTTCTTCGCTGGTTATTTGTGCATTTGTTTCAGTACAGCCTGAAAGAACATTGATTCTAATTCATACTCCCTTTTATATTCAATTCCGTACTTTGCTTTCAGATTTTTATTCATGCAATCAGCTTAATATCAATTTAGTTATTTCTTTCTCTCTCTCTCTCTCTGTCTTGTAAACTCGGTCCATGTTCATTTCTATTATACCATATATGTCTCAATATGTGTGTGTGCATGAATGTGATTGAGGGACATAAAAAGTTGAAAGCTCAATTTATCCGTGCTTTATTGGTTATGGGCCAAAGAAATGTATAGCCAAACATTCGTTGTTTAATGAAGGCAGAGAAAAGAAAATAAATTCAATAATTGTTTTCCTTACAGGTTGCATCTTGTGCCGGATGTAATGTTCTTTATCCATGGGGGTCATGCATATTGGGTATCATAGCAGGCATCACCTATCACGTCTGGTGCTGGATTGTTCGTATAATCCGTGTGGATGATCCAGCCGATGCTGTGGCCAGTAAGAATATATACTGATCTGAATTTGTGGTGATAGGTCATTTTTCAATTTAGTCTCTATAAGATTATCTGGAGGTATCACTTTTCCAAAAGTTTTCATTAATTTTTGCATTGCTGCATTTTTATTAAAATGAAGATTGTGTCAGTGCATATAGTTTTAGAAGTGATATTTGTCGTCATCGGGTCTGACTGGACTGTTCGAGATGCATTAATTCTGCCAGATCTTAGCCAATTCGTTTCATTCAGATTACGGATATACTTGGATAAACAATTATATTTATAATATTAGGTCATGGCAACTCTTCCATTATGATCCTAAAACGTAGGCTTTTTGGTATTTTGGAAAAGCAAGCGAATGAAATTCTTTTCTTTTTAGAAAATTCTTCATTTATAGGTATAAAAATAGTTATCAATACCTCTTTCTGAATAGCTTGAGAAACTGTACAAATTTAACCGTGAATTGATTTGTTTGGGAAAGAATGTCCATGCTCACAGTATTAGTTTTCCTACAATTTCAGTGAATTTAGGCGGAGGAACATTGGGCGTTATTGCTGTCGGCTTTTTGGACAGGAATAAAGGCATCCTCCTTAAATGGAATCGGCAGTCAGGACTGGTTTGTTTATTGTATATACTCATAATTTTCAAACACTTAAATGAATTTTTGGCAAATACAAATTGGCAACAGAACATTTCTATAAAGTTAATGCATTGTTTGCGTCTTGCTAAAATAAGCGCTATACGTAAATGAAACATTGCCAGGAAACAATGTGCTTATAAAAATGGTTTACTGAAATAATGCAGCGATCTAAGTAGAACAGGGCAAAATCATGACTGTCCAAAGTGTTATGTCTTCAGCTGTAGAAAAAAAAAGAGTAAAAATCTTTGTCGCCATGCAACTAAGACAATACAGAGTAAAATGAAATGGAATATTAGAATGTAAAAGAAAGGTTATTATGAAATTGGAATGGCCAAACGAGAACTTCCTTTTAAGGTTTAGTATTAGACGGGATTTTGGCATATCGAGAACAGTTAAAACCCTGATTGCTGATAAACTGATTCTCTTGATGCCTTTTGATTTCAGTGCTTGGCCTGGCAGTTAGCTGGTATGACCCTCATTATGGCCTGGACTGCCTTTTGGAGTGCAATTTCGTTTGGAATCATGAGATGGATAAACATCCTTCGGGTACCAGAGGATATTGAACTCAAAGGTGAGGCTCTCAATAGGGGTTTCAGTATTGTCAAATATAAAAAGAAAGATTTTTGAAAACTACAGCAGGTTTTTGACTGAGCAAAAGGACATGAAGCAACAACTATTTTCTGAAAGCTTTGTGAGCAAACAAAAATTTAATCAGCCAATAGGTTCCATTAATGTAGCATGCTGTAGTTAAACTAACATGATTTTGTTGTTTTCTCTTTTGAAATAATTGAAACACAGAAACAGGAATATAAAGAGTCTAGTTAACTGATTTTAGTTTTTGGAGTTTCCTTTCTTTATTTATCTTAAGACCCAATAAAGCCATCTATGCTGAAAACGTAAAACATTGAGGAACAACACAAGGTCCAGATATAAATACCAACGGATATTAAGTTTGTCTGCCTCTTTAAATACATTTTTATACTCGTCATCACAGATTCAAAATAAGAAAATGTTTATGAAGTCTAACGTCGACGACCATGTACACATCTCTCATCTTGTCGAAATGAGTTACAGTAAAAAATAGACTAGTTTTGTTATTGTCTAATAGGAATTTTGTAATGATTTCCAAGGCAGCATAACTAGGTGAGGACGCTTTAACGCCTAATACCAGCCCTTTACTTCTTAAATAGGACGTTTAGAGTTTAAAACTAAGTCATCGCGTTGTGAAGTTTAAATTATATTAAACATTATATGTTCTCGTGTCCTTTTGTAGGCTTGGACATCCCGAGACACAAAGAGCCTGGCTACCCAGTCGAGTCCTACGGACACGGTCATGTCGAGAAGATAATACAGATACTTGAGAGTACACCAATGGAGGTCTTCCAGGGTAAGTCAAAAACATTTCCTTGTCTCATAAAGCCATACCATAATATATCTAGCTGTTTCAACTGGTCAGCTCTATTATTAACCCTTACGTCATCAACATCCAACTTTCTTTTGACATAGTAAAAAATTACACACCAGTGCGAATTTCGAAAACCGCGACCTATTCTTTGGCAACCGCGACAAACAGACAAATATGGTTGTTTATGTATAAGATATCCCGATATACCTAAATGATGCATCTGGTCCTCTCCCTTATACAAGCTAAGTAAATTCAGCTTCAGATTACCGCACTGTTGACCTAAGTGGTTAGAGCGTCCGTCTCGGATGCGGAAGATCGCGGGTTCGGGTCACGGCCGAGTCATACCAAATACTTATAAAATGATACATACACCTCATTCAATGATAAAAATTTGCTATTTAATAAATGGGAAATTCGGAGTTTTTTTCTTGAGATTAATACTTTGGGGCCTTTAGGAGTGAAGTATTAATATGAACAAGTTAATGTTTCCCCCATACAATTGCAGTAGCCTTTTTTAGTATATACTCATTTTTTTATTCTACATAGGGCATGGTTTAAAAAATAATAGAAATATTGAAAATATATAGAAACAAAGTAAATGAACTTGTGCTGTATTCCAAAATAAATATACAATCGTTGATTCATTAGTACACAATAACAATATTAATGAACACTTAACACCGCCCAGGGATCGTTGAACTTCGTTGCGCGCTCGACATTAGTTTCAAAGCGACTTTTTGGTCAAAATAAAATAAAATATAAATTTAGAGCCATATTGTGAATGTAGCATCTTTTTCAGTTGGTCTGGAATGGATGGAGATTAGGTTGTTTTTTATGTTATCATTTTTACTAAGTTCTTCAGGTTATGGAATGTAGTTCTTAACCACGTCAATAACACTCTAAGTACAGGTGATTTGATAAGGGAGAAACGAGTCTCGACTCGGGTGCATGTGTGTGCGTTCTGACAGTATGTTTGGAATCAATGTGGGAAAACTAGGAATTCTTTCAATTGAAATTATGGAATATCACATTGATTTCACTTTGAGTGCAGTTGGACGTCAAAATAACGGTACAATTTCCTGGTGTTAAATCAAGTTTTAGAACCCATTACATAGCTCAAGTAAATCGGTTTTGTAGAACAAAGAATGTACATTTTGAGAAAATTCAAGATGCAAAAATGTAAGTACATATTTGCCATTCTTGTTGCAAGCTAAAGGGGACATGCTTGTCTTGTCACTTGCATTCTCATTGTAGGGACCCCAGCTATGTTATGACATGTTGGCGTCCATCGTTAACTTAAATCCGAACCATTGTCTTAAAAAGTTTACCTCGAAACTTACAATGCAGCTGGCGTGTGACGGTCCACATAGGCCGCGGAAATAATTCTTCGTCGTCTTGGCTTATTAGCTCTGAGGCCCTTACTTTTCTATCTAAACCTTCAGTTACATTTTTTCTCGAATTTAGTACTTTGACATAAAATGGTACGTCTCGGATGGATATGCGACAGCTATTGGCCTCAGTATGCTTTTCTATGCTATTTGTATATGCCTGGTCATTATCGGAACCATTCTATCTGCGAAAAGTTTGCTTTTCTATGCTATTTGTATATGCCTGGTCATTATCGGAACCATTTTATCTGCGAAATGTTACGATCATTTCTTCTAAGTAACTGTTCAAATGATCAGGATATTATTTTCAATAATGCGTCTCTCACGTGTGTTGTATACCTTGCGAATATCACGTTCATTTGTTTGCTTCTTTGAAAGCTTCATTTGTTGCTCAGTAAACTGATCTACATTGTTACCTTCATCATCTATTCATTCAAATAGACGAAACATCTTCTTTAGTTCATCCACAAACAAATCTAATAAACTAAAACCTAAATGCCTACTACATTAGTATACATGTATTGTTTACATTGTTCTTCCTAATATGCTTTACTAGCTTTAGACGTACATGCCGTGCAGTATTACGGTGTTCAGTACCGCAAAATACTGAACGATTCTGACAATGTAAAGTTAATAAAGATGTGTACATAAATGTTGTTTACAAAGTGACCCTTAAAATCTACAATAATGGTCAGAAATGAAACATACATTTTAGATAGACACATAACAGAATAAAGATGCCTCTTTTAAAATGGCAGAATGATACAAATGTTATAATGTCACTGTTTCGATATATTTTCTCGAGCCATTCCAACATTCCTCAACTCCCGATATATTGAAAGTGAGAGAGCCAATATTTTTGAACAGATCTTTTTTTTTACCGTGTGTACCTTATCATGCGACTACTAACGCTTTTATTCTTGGTCTTGGTCATTGTATATCACTGTCATATATTGCTGTACATATGCCCAGTGGCGTCGCTAGGGGGGTGCGGACCGCACCGGGTGACACCATCTCAGAGGGGTGACACCAAAATAAAAAACTGCAAATTTTACAGAGCACACACTGCTCGGTCTAGTCGGATTTCATAAGCGGATAACCGATCATAGTTAAATACATGACTAGCAGGCGCAGGGTGCCACCATGCAGTCTGCAGAGCGTCTGGTGCTTATTTTTATATTATACTGTGGACTTATTTTAAGAAGAAGAAATCCATGGTGGAAGTCTGGAGGGGTGACACCATGAGTTGACCGCACTGGGTGACACCAACCCTAGCGACGCCGCTGCATATGCCTCATTCAATACATTAGAATATACTCGTGATTAACTCGTTACTATATTGTTTTAATTACTTTAATATCATGATACAGAAGTCCAGTATATCTTAATCTGATGCTGTCAATATGCAACTATTTTGTTCTTTTAAATTCTTGTAACAAAGAGTGACCAGTTTGAGATAAGACCAATGAAGGGACAAAGGCCTCATTTCAAAATAAGAAATTTTATTTACAAGGAAAAATTGAAGTCTACAATATGTGACTGTACTTTTTAACTTTTATCATAAGCCATGCGGTCTAATGAGAATAGACAATATTATTTAAAATTTAAATTCCTATAATTGTATGTTCGGCTGCATCAAGTTCAAGTGACTTGAGTTCCTTAACACATCAGCACAAGGTTTATCCAAGGATTAACTGAACGTACAAAGCTTCTCACTATGACTGTCTATGGAAGCCATATAGTAAGTATGTCACTTTAGTGTGCAACCGCATTTTAAATGAAGTACACGATGCTTATAAAATTACTTCTACATAATGAAACTGAATCCTTTATCATTTCCGCCAACACGATTAGCACAATTTTACGACCATATAAGGAGTGCTGTATTAACATATGCCCAGATGATAAGCTGAAACAATTACTCGTATAGTAGCGTGATACATTTAGTATGCAGGTGACAGGTTCAAATAATTACACATATATAGATATGCATCTTGCACAATTCAATGAACAAGTTCTTTTTGCTAGCAACACTTAACCATTTTCTACGCGGGCAAAAGTCCTTCTGTTTCCTAATGCAACAAAAATAATGGGTCCACCACAACGGCGAGGACAAGAAAACTATGGCTTGGGTCAACCACGAGACTAAAACCCGGGTTACCATATCGCAGCCGGTTATGTAGTGGCCATATGGCTCTCCAGTTACGCTTGCTAGCGGTCAGTCAAATAGATGCCTCATCAACTGACTGTACACTGGATCCCTTAGTTTGTTATTCGTAAACAGTTGCACACATGGGCAAATTGGGGCATGGATATGATGCGTGTGCGTGCTCAAGAAATACAAAAATATCTTTATCGGAGTCTTCAAATAACTCGAATCGATTCATATTGTCACCTAAAATTTAAAGTTTGCCTTTACTGTGAACAGTATTAAACTCTGAATGCGTTATACATCTGTAAGTCTGATACAGTGAGGGATTTCATGGCCTTTCGCGACATAATCAGTGCGGCAAAACTGAAATTAAATTTTAAAAAATACAAGGAAAAAGCTATCAGTAGAGTAATAATGCGGTCATTATACAAGCACGTTATTTGAATGAAAATGCATATATAATTTTCTTTTAAAAACAGGCAAAATCATAATTACGAGTGATCAGACTTTGAAAAGTTTCATGGCACATTTTTACAGTTAATCCAAACATTTAATTTTTGTACTAATATTAAATACTGAATTCCTAGAATGATAGTTTATCTAACCATTAACATCTATATTAATATTAAACACAGATTTCCTAGAATGACAGTTTATCTAACCATTGATTTTTATAATAATAACATTGAAACGTTGTTTTGTCACATATTATCTAATCTAACGCTTCTTTAATTGACCTTAAAACCTTCTTGCCTAAATAAAGTTTGAAAAACATGTCAATTTCCTAATACGAATAATGTCAAATTGGTTATTTATGTAAAGTAATGAGGTAACATAATAGTTGCCTGTTTCCTTTATTCAATAGAAATGATTGGTTAACGAAATAGGTAAACTGAAGAAATGTTCATCAAACGATACTAGCTTTTGTTTCATTGTTTTCCAGATGCAGAAGAAAACGTAGTACTCAAAACTCAGCGCATTTGTCAACTGTCCTTTGTTACGATTCTATGGTCTTAAATTTAGTCATAAAAAGACCGAAAACCGACAAGTGTTATTTTAAATAAAAAAATGTAACAAATTATTTTTTCACAAAACAAATTAAATATTTACAAAGAATTTAATTAAATTTCGATATTGAAAGTGTTTGATGTGCTTGCAGTATTGGAGCTAATGTGCCAATGACTTAGATGATGATGTGCTAACAGTCTTTTGATATATCACAATAATATAATGCAAAATGTCTTTGATTCAGTTTAATATAATTCCATATTATTGTGGGATACCAAGAATGTTATTGAGCGTTTAAATAATTCCACTGAATAATAATTTGAATACATAAATCCATCCAAATTAAAAACTGAACACAGCAATAAAATTGATTCTGCTTTCGATATTAAGGCAAG
Source organism: Sinohyriopsis cumingii (assembly GCA_028554795.2). Taxonomy (NCBI): domain Eukaryota; kingdom Metazoa; phylum Mollusca; class Bivalvia; order Unionida; family Unionidae; genus Sinohyriopsis; species Sinohyriopsis cumingii. Next base: position 18,569,280 of record CM068836.1, read on the forward strand.
AATAAGTATGTTTTCTATTAAACGACATTGTATAAAAAGACAATAAAGAGCTAGGATGTAAGGTCAATCTCACTAAAAAATTCAAAATTGTCAGCAAGTTTAGGAATTTCCAATTCGAAATATATGTCCTAGATCCAGATTTAAATAAACGTGTTTACCATTAATATATGATCTGATTGTTTAATCCACATTCATAGAGAAATATTAGCTATGTATTATGTTGTTTACAAAATCAATGTCCCTGATCAGGTACACTATTGTCTTGATTTGGACAAGGTCAAGTACAAACGACAAATGTATACAGCATCCAATATTACGACTCTATGGCCTCAAAACAAGTAATAGAAATAGTAAGAAGCAACAGCTTTGCAGTATTTAAAAATGTATTTCCCCAGAAGACGAAGTGAAACTTTAAAAAAGGAACTTACAGTATTGCGAATTAAATCCCATGTAATGATAGATTACAGACACTAATCCTAATCAAGATCATTCTGAACAAACTTTAGTATAAATCCAAATTAAATTAAATCGGAAAGTGCTGATGTACCTTTGTTGGCCTGTATGGTGGTTATGTGTCAACAGTCTTTTGTTGGATAACAATACAGCGCAAGAATATATCATTTTCTGAAATTTCATGATAAATTCAAGTCTCTATGGCCAAGAATATCATATTTGAAGAGTACTTTATATTTCAAGTGAATAAATAATTTGAATAAATAAAATTCCAGCCCCAATGAATTACTGGATTTAGCCAAGATCTTAAACCACGGATGAGTAATAATCAACTAAGCAAGATTTATATTTTAAAACCAAGACATAAAAAACCGGATAAGGGTCAAAAGTACACCGTTCTAGAATCTTAGTTATAACTAGAAGGTCCAACACCAAAAACAATAAAGCATGTAACAATCGTCATCTAGTCTAACTGAAAAGAATACAATGTCCCCGACTCAGCTCAAGATAACAATCCTCACTATAATTTTTTTTTTTTACAAGATTGTTACTGATTTTGGACAAGAGCAGGTACTATACACAATATTACGTTACCATAGCATATAATGAAGTACAAAAATAAAAAAATTAGCTAATAGCAATGCATAGTATAGATAAACAATAATAACAATAATAAAGATAAGCGAACAAATAGTAAACATTAAGTATACATAACTTTCATCACATACATGTTGTATTATGCTACATACATATTATATACATTTGTATCATGCTACATACATATTGTGTACATATTGTATCATGCTACATACATATTTTTTATGATACATAAATTAGCTTTGCTAGGATTCGATCTACTAATTCATTATAAAAAGCCTTCTAATATTCTCTATAGCTAATGATGCCTTTTACTGCTGGAGAGGTATTTTCGTCCAATATTCGTTTAATTGACGCGCGTAACTGTTGTTTTTTAACCTACATTTCTCATTTTTTATATCAAAATAAAATTACATACGATTAAGCAGCTACTTCATTTTTATTGACAAATTCCGTTAAAGTCAATCAAGAATTGAAATGCTGATTTTAATCATCTGTTTAGAATAAGGCTTCTTGTATTAGACTGCAGCAAGATTTGTATTCCTAGAAATTACATTAGTTCGAAACGTAAGGGGAGTAATTGTCATTTTGTTTAATGATCTATTTTCTCCTGTCATTAACCAAAGCTTTTGCTTTTAGTTCTTCGTTGCATTTATTAGGAGATATTTGTATTTGTAACAACTGTTTTCCTGTTTAAAAAAAACAAAACAAAAAAATCAAATGGATAATAAATCACCAAAAGCTTTTTTCTTCAGATTTTTTCATACAGATTAAATTTCGTGTCCAGCTATCTTCATCGTAGCTTAGGTATTCTTGTAATAATAATAATAATAATAATAATAATAATAATAATATTAATAATAATAATAACGTAAAAGTGTCTTCGTTTCAGGGTACACAAATATGGCAATGACATTCCAAGAATTGAATGATAAGGGTCCATACGAACATCCAGAAATTGTGGCAGAAAGTAGAATGAACAGCGTTGCCATGCATGATGTACACATGGATTCAGTAGCTAGGAAGAGCAGCATGTCCATCCATCAACTACACGAGAAGGGTTCACACGAGCATCCAGAATGGAGACCACCTCTATGTCATCAAATGAACCATACCATCACCGAAGTGGGCGGAAACATTTCAAACGAAAACTCAGACTTTAGAAAGATCCATACAAGAAATGGAAGCATTTCTTATGAACTTGATGTTTCTGTCGAAACTCCAGGGGAAAAAAGGGCAATGAAAAGCAGCGGTCATTTAAAAATGGATGAAAACAAGACAGCCAATCAAGAGACTGGAATTATCGTGAAAGAACTGGACTGCACAGATTCATATAGGAACTCGGGGTTAAAGACCACCATCTCGCCTGATACCATGACAAGGTTTTAGAAGGATTATGATTGATTCTACGAAACTAAATGTTTTATAATGACAACGCTAGTACTTGCAGCATATCTAATGAGAAATATTTCTTAAGAAAACGTGAATACAATTTTTTTTAATATTTTTTTATTGTACCCTATATTTTTAATTTGTTTCTTGCATATCTTTATACAGGTATGTTTTATAATAACAAAATACATTTTAATATGATGGATGCTAAGTTACCCTAAAGACAGGCAGTAGACGATTGACTCGCGATGAAATTTGAATATCTTTTATCTTTGTACAGTCTATCTGGGTTATTGCAATATAAATGACATGTGATTTTAAAATTTAAATAAATCTTTTAAGCCATGAAACTTTTTTTTATTTTTCCATTTTTACCTATCTAACGTAAGTTACAACCTAAGGTCAGAAATAAGAGATTTTAATAATATCAAATTGCCTCTGGTTGAATAGGTATGTGCTTCGTGTTACGTTGCAGATTTCACACAACAGACGACATAATGATCCTTTTCAAGCACTCTACCATATTAGTCTGACCTTTACTTTTACCTTTGTGGAAGCTGAACAGAAATTACAATTTATTCATGACTACGATAAAAGGTAAAACTTTTAACAGCACATTGCCAAATTCTAGCGAAAATTCCCCCTCCCCCCGCCCCAGCTCCCCTCCCAAAAAAAATATTTTTAAGGATTTTCCTCACGGTTTTCGTACGAACCAAATTAAAGTGATCACATCGAAGATTTCGTGTAGTCGATGCACAGGTTTGGTCATGAAGTCAGTCATGAATTAAATGTATGTAGACGATTTCATTTTTGATACACTTCATGTTTTGAAAGAACACAAAAGGATTATACATCCTCGAAAGGACACAAAGTTTATCCAGCCCTAAATTGACACAAAGGACTTATCCATCCAAAAAATGACACAATAGGGCTTATCAATCCCCCCAACAACAAAAATAAAAACTACAAAGAACGGTTCAGCCATCTCCAAGAAAACACAACAGGATTACACATTCCATAATGGACGCGAAGGGGTTCATCCATCTCTAAAGAGACAAAACATGCCTATCCATTCCTAAAAGGACATAAAGGTCTTGTATATCCCTAAAAATACACAAAAGGGTATATCCATTTAAACAGTGACATCTAGTGGATAATTATAATTGTAGTGCTTGTAAGTACTCGTGCTTTGTGATTGTGTTACGAGATTTTCTGTTACGAGTCTATTCTCTTACAATAAGTAGCAGAAAAGAGTGAAAGACAAGAAGCTTTGTAAAATTTAACAAATAATGTATTTCCCTAGAATACAAAGTAAAAACGAGAAGAAACTTACGCTATTGTAACTTAAATTCCGAGATAATCCAAGAATTACAGACACAAGTCCTAGTAATTTAAAGTCCTCAATAAAACTCAGTACAAGTCCCGAATAAATACAAAAACCGAAGGCGATGACGTGTCTGTTATAGCGTATAGAGTGTTGATGTGTCAAGTCTTTTGTTGAATCACAGTAATATAATCCAGTTTTAATTCAGTATAGATTCTAGTGAATGTCTTTATTCAAGAATTTTATCAGAGCACTTTTGTATTTCTATAGAAAATAATCACTTGAATGAATTCGAAGAAAAAAACATTCAACCTAAATGTTCACAACATAATGCAACTTGAAAGTGCTAGATGTTAAAGCATGAATAACTATGTCATCACATTTACAAGATTATATATTTTTCTATTTGACCTCAGGTCACAATTAGCATTTTATACAAAATAATGACATTACCTAATAGAAAATAACCTAGAATGATCCTGATGTTTGCAAGATTTAACCATAACATGGATTACACTCAACAAAGTCCAAAACATTGACAAAAAAAAGCATATTTGCTACTATTAATAATGTTCCTGATATTACTCCGATACACATACAGGAAAATTTAGCTATGCATTCGCTGTTTACATTAAATGAAATAAAAATTTAAATTAGGTCAAGCAGAAAGGAACTCGAATTTGAACAAGGTCAAGTCCAGCATACAATGTTACATTATATTAGCATGGAACGAAAAGGTTTTAAACTAGCAAACAGTTAAATTAAATATACATAACACTTCCCCTCATAAAGGAAAAAAGATTTATGCAATGAAGCTTTCTTTCTACTACAAGTCAAATACACATGTGGTAATTTTTTTACATAAGATAAACACTTACGAATCACACAAAGTATACATGAAACTATATATTTCTATACACGTGAAAGTGCGTCTGCTATTAAATTGTCTCTTCCCTTGATGCGCCCGATGTCCATATTATATTCCTGCATCATCATACTCTACGTTAATAATCTCTTGAGTTTTGTTTTTCTTCTTGCCGATGAAAGTAAGGGGTGATCAGTAAACACAATAATCGGAGAAGGAGCTGGCCTAATGAAGACTTCAAAGTGTTGTAATGCTAATATCAAAACCAAGCTTTTCATATCGAATGCGGAATGATTTTTCTGGTGCTTATTTAATTTCGTAGAAAAATAGACCAACGGATGATATACACCATTTTGTCGTCTTGAATCAATACTGCTCTATCCCCAGCATAACTTATATCAACAGACAGTTTAAATGATAGACTGAAATTTGGATCTGTAAGAATTGGTGCACTCATAGGTATAGCCTTTTACTTATTAAAAGCCTTCTGGCATTTTTCAGACCAAAGAAACTTGGTTTTCGTGCTCAGTAAATTTGGCAGGAGTTCAGGAATGATAGAAAAATTGGAACAAAACTTCTGATAGTATCCAGCCATACCCAAAACTCGAATCAGTTGATTTTTACTGATAGGCACAGGGGATTCAGAGATAGCCTTGACCTTAGCATCAAGAGGTTTAACTTGTCCATGTCCTACGATATGTTCTAGAAATATTAGACAAGCACAGCAAAACTCAGTTTTGGAAAATTTTTCAAATTTGCATCAGTGAGCCTGTCAAAAACATTCTGAATTGTTGCTAAATGATCTTTCCAGATGTCATTGTAGATAATGACACCATCGATGAAATCATCACAATTATTTAGACCAGATGTAATTATGTTCATTAAGCGTTGAAAAATACTAGGCGAATCTTTCATCCCAACTAGTATCACTTTATATTGATAAAGTCCATCTGGAGTCACGAATGCCGAAATTTATTTTGCCCTTTCCGTCAGTGAAATTTGCCAAAACCTTTTCAGAAGGTCAAATTTGGTGACATAATTTGCATTTTATCAATGCAGTCATCGATTCTTGGTAATGGAAATGAATCTGCTTTAGTTACACTGTTCACGTTTCTATAATCAGTGTACATGCATAAAGTATCATCTGGTTTCGGATCAAGTGTACATGGTGAACTCCAGTCACTTTAACTCAGTTCTATGAAATCATTCTCCAGCAAATACTGAATTTCTTTTTTCAAACATTCTTGTTTGAGAGGGTTCGTCCTTTACGGGTGTTGTTTCGCAGGTGTGGAATTTATAATTTCAACGTCATGGTAGATTTTATTTGTTCTTGTAGGAACATCTGGAAATAAGTGCCCATATTCAAGTAAAAAGTGATTTAGTTCATTCTTTGCGTGTTGCTGCAAATGTGAATGTTTCTGGTCCATATTATTCATAATTTATAAATTTTGAAGATTTGTTACTCCCAAGTCAATAGAGTCCGATTGCATTCCATCGCTTGAAGTCCTCATTGTGTGGGACAGGTACAAATAAATTAATTGCATAATTAACCTGGCTATCTCTATCTACATACTCCTTTAACATATTTAGGTGGCAAATTTGTTTTTGTTTTCGCCTTCCGTAAGTATTGATGAGATAATTTAAATCACTTGCTTTATTGTCAACTGTGCAAGGACTATGCTAAGTAGCCTGAAGAGGATTTTGAGGTAAGGATAAGAGAGCAAGAACTCTATCACCCGGCTGAAAAGTCCTTTCCTTTGTAGTTTTGTTATAGCTTAATTCAGTATTGACTTATTAGTCTGGAGATTAGTTCTTGAAACCTCACCAACCCATTGATAATTAATATTTAAATTAGAAAGGTATTCAAGAAGATTAATTCCTGAATCTTCATTAGAATGAAGTTTTTCCCTTTTAGGACTGGAAAATTCCGGACATAAAATTTGATCCCTCATTCGACTGGACAGATTTGGGAAGGCCAAATTGTGTAAGAGCTTTGCCAAAGCTTTTATTATGGTTTTAATTTTTAAATATTTCTCCAAGAAATACCGCTGGGAATCTTTTGGACACATTTGATAGTTAACACGTATTGGTTACATGACTTGGTCGTAAGTAAGACATCGTTACAGTCTATCATTATTCTGCTAAATGGTTCGTCAAAGGCAGTAAGCCATTTATATCTTCTGACTTAGTTTTCTTACCATTTGGCAAGACTGACAATATTAAACGTATTTAGAAACTTGGCTTTTGATTTTTGTCCAATAAAACTAATCAAAGATGTTGTGATAAGTCTTACTGATCCCTAACTGACCAGCCAAAGGAGTTACTTGGGCTAGTCGAAGAATTTCCTGTCTATATGACCTAGGACCAACAATCTGACAGCTCACTGACCACCCGTCACCAGTGGGTGCCTCAGATGATCTCATATTTTCTCATAGAAACCTCATTTTTAAGAAACAGCAAAACAAGTATGTTTGTTGTTTTAGTTTCGCTAATAGCCATTTGAAACAAATAGGAGTTATCAAGATCGTTGTCTTATTCGACTACACGGGATTTTCGTTTGGCAATGTGATTAGGATAAAGAGAAATGATTAGGTAAAACAGGATCACTGTCATCAATACTTTTTGATTAAGAGCAAACGTGACCTCCTTAAAAGACTGACCACTACATGTATCAGATAAAGGAATAATTTTCTGATGAACATTATTCTAAGATCCTTCTTTGTCAAAAGCTGAAGTCATTGCACCAGCTGGGTAAAAAAAAAAATTTCTTCTCTCAATAGGATCGACTTTCTAATTCTAATCTTAACAAGGCTTGTCAGTTGCAAGCGAATTAACTACAACCGTATCTCCAGTTAGATTATTGCCTAGTAATAAATGAATACCCTCGACGTGTAAAGGAAACACTGTTCTGACAGTCACGGGTCATGAGATTACGCCTGATGACGAATTCACGCAATGGAGAGGAACATTAACAAACCCGCACTCTAACCTTTTGAATAAAAACACTTTTATTAGAAGAGGACTTCTCAGAAAAAGGATAAATAACTGATAGTTTAAAGATTTTGAGAAGCTCGTGTTTCCCTGGCAGAATTACGCATTAGTCATATATGACCTTTCGTTATGAATGGTTTATAATTCTCCATAATAAAATCAGACAGGGGTTAGTTTGACACAACCATTAGGTTTCACCAGCCAACTGTACAAGATTATCATAATAATGAAGTACTTATGCGAATCTGCAACTGACATTTAGAATCTTAGAGAACTGTATAAACGAGCATTCTCTGGCCCCATAATACATTGTCAGTAAGCGATCGGAAATTCTTTGACAGACTCACTGATGCAAATTTGACAATATATCCAAAAGTGAGTTTTGCCGTGATTGTGTAACATTTCTAGAACTTATTAAGGAAATGTTATGTATTTTTAATTTACTTGTTTGGTAGTTTTATTGGGATGAGGCTTGGGTGGGGTGGGGTAAATTTTTGCTAGAAATTGGCAATGTGCTGTTAAAGGTATTACCTTTTATCGGAGTCATGAATAAATTGTAATTTCTGTTCAGCTTCCACAACGGTGAAACACGAAGACCTATTCAACCATAGAGGACGATTTGATATTATCATTAAAACCTCTGATGTTTGGCCTTAGATTGTATCTTATGTTAAATAGATAAAAGTGGTAAAATAGACGAAAGTTTCATGATTTAAAAGATTTATTTAAATTTTAAATTTACGAGCCATTTATATTGTAATAACCCAGATAGACTGTACAAATATACAAGATATTCAAATTTCATCGCGAGTCAATCGTCTACTGACTGTTTTTAGGGTAACATAGCACCCATCATATTAAAATGTCTTTTGTTATGATAAAACCTACCTGTATATGTGAAGACATGCAAACGAAACATAAATTAGAAAGATATGACACGAGAAAAGAAAAAAGAAAAAATCTTGAATTCACGTTTTCTTAACAAATGTTCCTCATTCAATATGCTGCAGGTACAAGCACTGTCATTATACAAGATTTAGATTCGTAGACAAGTCCTATTGTGTCCTTATTTGGATTGGTAAGCCCTATTGTGTCCTTATTTGGATTGGTAAGCCCTATTGTGTCCTTATTTGGATTGATAAGCCCTATTGTGTCCTTATTTGGATTGGTAAGCCCTATTGTGTCCTTATTTGGATTGGTAAGCCCTATTGTGTCCTTATTTGGATTGGTAAGCCCTATTGTGTCCTTATTTGGATTGGTAAGCCCTATTGTGTCCTTATTTGGATTGATAAGCCCTATTGTGTCCTTATTTGGATTGGTAAGCCCTATTGTGTCCTTATTTGGATTGGTAAGCCCTATTGTGTCCTTATTTGGATTGATAAGCCCTATTGTGTCCTTATTTGGATTGGTAAGCCCTATTGTGTCCTTATTTGGATTGGTAAGCCCTATTGTGTCCTTATTTGGATTGGTAAGCCCTATTGTGTCCTTATTTGGATTGGTAAGCCCTATTGTGTCCTTATTTGGATTGGTAAGCCCTATTGTGTCCTTATTTGGATTGGTAAGCCCTATTGTGTCCTTATTTGGATTGGTAAGCCCTATTGTGTCACTAAAGGTCTTTAATACGTAAATACCCTATATTCTGTGTCGAAATATAGTTGGATGAAAACTATTAGTACTCAGGCTAACTGTTTCGAGAGAGATTGTTATCAAAACTGGAACGTAGACCCGCTCGTTTGCATGTGGCCATACTGTTGTTCAAGCACCAGCTGATAGAAGCTTGAAAAATATTTATCTCGAAAGACTTAGGTTGTCTTTCAAGCCTTCCATATTTGATAATGTGTTCAATTTCTTTTGAGGATGAGTATACTTGTAAACTTTGCTAAATATTAGCTGCAGATGGAATCAAGCTTATGCATTTATTCTGATCAAATCTAGATGAAGAACAATATTATGTTTGAGCAAAATAATAGACTCAGTTAAAATAGTAGATTCACGCTGACTTTTATGCCAGAACGACGACGTT